>VTPC01089954.1:428972-585341 GCA_011009095.1 Ignelater luminosus | reverse complement strand
AGATCAAGACAAGTAGGAATATCGTGAGAGTAAGAAAAGCTAAAAAATCAAATCTTTGGAATCGCCGACCAGTGGAATGTAAAGGATGCCGATTAGTGCATCGTGGTTGCGATGTAACAAGCTGTGGATGATTCAAAAAAGCTACGATGAAGCTTCTACTTTAGCTTAGTAACGTCACAGACAAGCTTGATGTTTATAATTTCTCAAATCTAAGGTCATGCCAGAATAGAATTATGCAAGTTCCAATGCAAGAAAATGGTATTGTTTTTACTAAGATTTGATTAGCAAACGTAATACTAAGTGTCGATCAGTCTTACCACTACAAGTATGATATTGCCAAAATTGAGCTTAACTGGTTTTAACACTGGGGACATTGCAGAATTCCATAGTATGTCTACACTACCATATTTATTCAAATTATGTGTGACGTATAATACAAAGCTTACATTCCTTGTGTTGGAAACGCACTCCAATATCGCTTGATTCCTGCAATGAAGCACTACAGGTATACAATATTAAGTAGCTACATTTATCCATAAAAATGTAAGAAAGAAACCCCCGAAAGTTTAGGGTAAGTTGTGCAATTATCAATCTTCGTGCTTACTTTATTCTAGTATTATTTTATAGTAAGATGGGGTTTTTTTGCTAAGATCTTTAACCCACCCGACAAAAGTGCGTAATCTTTGTGTATATCGTTGGATCAAAAAGGAACTAGCTTTCATTAGCAGTGAAAAGACAGTTACAGATTTGTTAATGCGCTTTTTATTTCGGAGTACAATGAAGAGTTTATAATTTTAAATGGAAGCTATCCGGATTTGATACTCTTGCAGTTTGTATACTTAAACACTCTTTATAAAGAGTGTAAAACGTTGAAAAAAAGATAAATTCTTCATTTACTCTTTTAGAGAATGGGGCGCACATGTGACTAAGGCTTTTAGAGCTGGAATCTTTAGAAAGAAAAGATGAATTTATTTGCATGGATTAATATTATACCTTTTATTAACATGCCAGACAGATTTAACGAGAAGGCAGGAGGGAAAAGATTAAAAAGAATGATATTGCTTAAGGTAGGTAGAAAGATAACACTTCACGTACCAATTAGTTACCGTCCTGTTATTAAGTAGACTTTCAACCAAGTACTGATTTTGACCTCTTTAGTCTGCATTAAGTCTCTTCACTTCTCGTGACTCAAACGGAGCTGCGATAAAATGCTTTAAACCCAGATAACTTTACAAACGATAAATGATATCTGCCTGATTGCGTTTATATTATAGAGTCAAAGCTTTGCTGCCTCCATATCTTATCAAGTTGATGATTTTTGTATTGGATGTCGTACTTTGAGTTAAGAAAAAAGAAATAAGAATTTATACTTACAGCGAGAAATTACCTATTATGTGGAATTGATTATCAAATATTTAACAGGTAACCTCTATTTCTGTACATTATAGGTATTTGCAGGTTACAGAAACGTTTTAGTGATAGCACCACATAAATATCCTAAAAAACTGCATGCTATTATTGTAAAACGCAGCATGCTTATACAAGAAGTGATTATCTATTCATGTAACATAACCATAAGACGAGTCGTTGCGGGTTCATGAATGTTCCCGTTTTGACGCATAAAAACATCAGTAAGTGAGTTGAAGCTATAACCATAAAAACTTTAAAACTCCCATCTTTATTAATTTTCTTATAATATGCATATAAAAAATTCAACGCTTGTGTTTTACTTAATTTTATGAATACTTCACTTTTACTTCTTTATAAGAAATAAAAAATCTGCGTATGTTTTCCTTACCTGTTACTTTTCTCGGATAATAAAAAAAAAACTCTTATGACATTTATTCGAAAATATTAGAATGTTTACCTTTGGTAAACAATAAATTAGTAATTAAACCGTAGGCTCACTACGCAACCTTTTCCCTTGTTTGTGAACTGAATAGAAGCCTTTTTGTAACATTTTTTTTAACTTGGGGAAACTAAATGTAATACTAAAACGCAAATTTACACACGTGAACAGACTGAAAGTGATTTAAGTTTCGTTTAATTTGGGAAACAGTATTTGAGAAACAAATATACGCACAAACGTAGAAGCAGTAAGTATTTTAATTAATCAGATTGATTTATCGTGGGTTATACCTCTTAAGAACTATCTCAACTTCTGTGCACGTAGCTTTTGTGACCATAGTGCCATCTCTAGTTTCATAGAGGTAAAAACGTCAATTTCTGGATTTGTTGTAAAAAACATTTGTCGTAATTAAACGCAATAGATAGACCGAGATTGATCTAGAATTTGTATTCCGGTAGTTCTTGTGCCTTAATCGTAACCTGTTAAACAGTCTTCCTTCAAAGAATTGATTCTTATTTGATCAAATCAAGTACATCAGTTTCCTCAAACTTCCTTCCATAATGGTTACAAGCGTGATTGTTCATTATTTAGAAATTAGAATTTCACTTAGCTTTCAGAAAAATTCCATTGAAAGGAGTTACAAATTCAATTAATTCTTTGGGAAGAAATCTCAAAGATACGTACTAGACTAACAATAGCTGAATATCTTTGATCAGTTGAGCTTGTTTTTTAAAATATTTTGCATAAAGGAATAAACAAGGAAATCAAGGTATAATTTGATGTTCTGCCGAAGAAATTTCCGTCATTATTATTCCTACTCCAGCACACTTTTCCATAGACACACTTTTACGTCAATTAACTGTGAGGAGACAAAATGACTTCTCAACCACGCTATGGCACAAGACACATGAATTAGAATAACCAAAGTAATTACTACTGTAGTAGTTTATTAGACCACATGAATTACATGTATTATCTGCATGGTATACTTAAAGTACTATTCAATGTATTGGTATGATTTGATCCCAGTAAGCGATGAGGTTTGTGTACCTTAGTGTTTATTCAGCTGGCACCCAGCCAAAACACATAGCCCAAGTGTAAAGAACCTCTGATTATCTTTTCAAATTATTCATAATTTGTTGGCACATATTGAATTTGTGGAGTTGCTTGTAACGTTATGAAACAGGCTCCAGAACATACATTCATAAAATTCCCCACAGCACTCTTGGTCAGTTGTTCATTTAGATACCTGATATCAGCTCTATCCTTGTCCAACACCCTGTTGTAATGGGTGTCTTTGACTAATTCTTCTAGCTGATAGCCATTTTCATACTACCTTTCATTCCAGTTGATGTGGATGTTATAGAAGCTATCAAAGTGAGTTTGTGACGGTGATAAATTTTTTGACTTATTCAATGACAGGTCTTTTGTCTATCAGTTTCTACTGCATTTTGGCTTTTATACCTCAATCCTTGTTTTCTCTTTAACGGTATATTAATGTTAAACAGGGAAAGACTTTTATTATTAGTATGTATGATCAAGATTGAGAAATAATGCATTCAATTTAATCAATACGCTTCAGTACCCTTACTGATAAAGTTGTGTTACTTCTAAGTTAGGTAATGAACGTCAAAAGAAGATTCCAAACAGTAGTATTGAGAAATAGAAATAGCATGGTGCTTTGTGGTAAGACTGTAAATAAGTTTAGATTCATCAATCGCTTCAGATAGAAAGAAAACCGGAAAAACCTAATTTGAGCCCTGCAAAGACCGAATTTTTAATTCAGATAACTGTTAAGATAAACTTTGGGTTTTAATGTGTTTTGGTTTTTCACGCCTATATTGAGCTTTTCAAAACAATTTTAGACTTTTTGCGTAGATTGGCCTTTTTTAAGTTATCAAACTTGTCGGTCAGTTCATGTTACTTTTTCTTTGAAAAATCTAAAACCTCTCTTTTAACATCATAAGCAATGCATCATTTTGTTTTTCTGAGATTATTGAGAAGACCAGCGTTGAAGTTAGGATTCAAACTAAAACTTAGCCTTACTTTTAAAAGATTTCATAATTCCCAAGTCTACATCAATATGAAAATAATTTTAGTTCAGTTTAGTTTGGCAACCGAATTTTTGGAGCTTTCAAGTTAATCAGCATTTCTATGCAATTCTTCATCAAAACTGATAGAAATTGTCTTGTTTTAGACGTTCATTTCTCAAATACACAGACGTAAAAAAAGTGTAGTTAAGACTGCTTTGGGAAAACTAGATAAAAGACGATCTTTTAAACGCAAGTTCTGATTATTCTTACGGCTTTAAGTTAGACCTGTATGGTAAATCAGGAAGATAAGGCGTGATTAAAGATATTTTTCCTTATGTCCTGTGATTTATGAGTATGCTAATTCTTTGCTACAGTCGCTTGTCACATTTTGTAACTAATGAGATTTCAAAACTTAGAAGAACAAATATGTTAAAGTTATCTTAGTTTTGAAGCACATGCGTACTCACTATTTAGGTTAGTTTTCACAATCTTTCGAAATACCAGCACACGTTTATGGTAGATGAAATAGACCCATACATTCAGAAACATAATTAATAGGCCTTCTGGATCTAATACTAATCTTTTTCAAACTGTACGTTGTCGTTTGATAAGACAGGTCTATATGTGTTACATCGTTCAGCTCAATCTCCAGTCCTTTATCTTTGTTATGTAGACTATATGGCGGTGACATTAGGTTTGTCCTCTCAATTATGATAAAAGAGAAACTACTGATTTCTTGAGTACCTTGCGCAATACAATTTTGTGTTAAAAACTAAAAGTGTGTACGCTTCGACTAGCTCCAATCCAAGAGAGATGCGCATATTCCTTAAGTTTTGGATCAAGATGTATGTATAGCTGCAACAGTACCTAATGAATAATATGCCCAACTCTTTTGTATTATAAGCGGGTATACTAGAATTTTGGCTTATGACAACTACTATAAATCAACCTTAACTCTCAAGTGAGAAAATCTAGAGAAATCGTAGTATTTCTTAAAAGATTAGAAATTTCAGATCTTCCCTAACTAACAGCATTATAGACAGATTTCCAGGTCAATATTTCTGGGAAGATGTTCGCCTTGATAATTGCTTTTATGTTATCACTTCTGTACTTTTATATAACCAACAGTAAAAACATCATTTTATCCATTTTATGCATGCAGTAAACGTTGAGTTCAAATTTTTTTATATATAACTTGCAAATTCATTAATTTCCTTAACAATAATTCTCATTAAATTTTAGATTTACTAGAAATACTATTGTGTTTTTCCAACAGTCAAAGTTTTATACGACCATGAGGCATTCTGCAATATAATCGTATGTCGTGCCCTCGTTTTGTAAGTCTTAAAAATAAATGTACTTTTCATTTATTTATGTTGATGCACGATCAGTCAAAAACGGAAGCCGATATTTAAAGATCAGAGTTGATCCAATACGACATAAATTACTAGTGAATAATAACCAAAAAACAAATTGTAAGAATTGCTATCAACATCGAAATAAAAATTCTCAAAGATGGTTTGTAAGGATTTTACATTTTTATTTCCCGAGTTTTAATTTTCTCAAGTCAAAAGTTTCGTAATAACGCTAAATCTCAAAACAACCTTTCCGCTCTTTTGTAGGTAATTCGTTTAGTATTTCAACCCATCCAAATGCTTTGTTTACAGTACAAAAGTAAAGTAACAGTACACCCATTTAGAAGTTAACTGTGAATACAGTTTCGTTAAAGCGTTCCACTCTATCAGGGAAAGATTTTGTTCTACAAAAATAATCTAGAAGAAAATTTGCGTCTACATTTTCGCATGGGTCCCATTATTTTAGCCGAGAACAGGCCTATTATGATAATGGGCCTCATCATAGCTGTCGAGAGCGAGTTTAGTCCCTAGCAGTTCGTTCCCGAAGGCTGATATTTACACCGTAATAATAATGCGGCGCTACAAGGTGCTTTTTCGCTACTTGTAAGCTCCCGCCACCCGGAGGCGAAATGTAAATTTAATTTTATAGTTGTTGAAGGGTCTTTACGAGACAGCCATTAACTTTATTTTTTTGCTAAAGAGCAAAATGCTCTCGCCTGCCTGCCTCTAGTTTCGACAGTCCCGAAAAGTTCCCCATGAATATTCACTTCGTTAACTGTTAAAATGCCTGCAAGAAAGTCTGTTTCCTTTAATAACTCGCGTATGCGTCAAATTTGAACAATGGCATTTTGATAAAATGCCTGGAAGATGAGAAGGTTGCGAAAGATAAATTATGTCCGGGACCTCATCTCAATATGCATTGCGCCGCGTCGGCTCTTCCATCTTGCATCGTCTAAATTTACCCTGTGGTTTTCGTGTTATTACAATTTAATGAACAAAAGTGAACAGTATGGAATGGTATAAAATAACGAGCTGTCAGTATCACGGAACTAGAGGATATTTAGTGGCGAACGGTAACAGGTTCGTTATTGTGCTGTCATAGCTTGTTTCAGACACACAAATACAAATTATTTCCGATCACTGAATTGCGTACATTAGTACTGAACAATGCATCCATTAATGCCCATTAACGTTACAATTTGCACCCATCGGTTACCGTCAACAGACAAAAATAAAACAAAACCCAATAAAACGAAATCAAAGAAAGCCGAGCATGTTCTCAATTATTATTATTATTATTATTATTATTTCTCTTTGTGTCATATTTCTCTTGTAGAATTCGCTCAACTATTTCATTTATTTGGGTTGTTAGTCGCTCAGTGTATTCTCCCAAAATATACACGATAAACTTCAGAAATTAACGAGATAACAGGGTTAGTTTAACTATGTGAAAAGTTTGAATTACGCAACGCGCACGGGAGACCTTGTCGCGATTCTATTCCTATGTATATCAGACACGAAAATTATGCAAAGCATTACGTTGCGGTGAAAAAGGTCTCCGAGAGGGAAGGTAGGGGAGTTCTACCTCGAAATCAAATTACAACCGCCATTAGCCACGCAAAAACTCCTGTATCCGTAGACGCGGTCATTTCAATTAAAAGTTAAAACGGACCGTGTGCAACTTACCCCTAATAGCCGCATCCTGATGGTGATGGCAATCAGAAACGTGGCAACCACGTCTCTGTTGCAAACTGGGACAGTGACGGCCACCATTTTGAGGTTGCATTTTAATAGAGCGCGATCTAGACATCATACCAGGACCGCAATTTGAATCGCAAGGCGACCAGGGCCCCCATGGTGTCACTTGGCAGTCCACAACTGAAACAACAATTAAAACTTTTATAATCAACTGTTTCGTTTTAATAAAAACTAAACTTTGTTCGGGTGTCTCTTATTTCTGTTCTTATTATTATTTAACGGAATCTCTTGCCACCTTGGCTCGTTGTGTCAGTGCCACGTTATTAAAGAATATTAGATTGGACGAGGTATTCGGCTTAATTATAGTAATATTTAAATGTAAATCGTTTTATTTGTCAAATTTTGATTAATGTTGCTTTAATTAATTACTAAAACATATCAATAATTTTTATTTGATTATAAAAAAAGATAGAACATTAGTTTACTGCCCACTAGATTAATTCTGTTATTCACACCTGAAAAACTACTTGAAAATTATAAATTGCTATTATCATGTTTTAAATTTTAGGAAATACAAAAATTAGAAAAAATATATTTTTTTATTATAAATTTACAATAGGATTCCATATTCTCCATTATTGAAATTCGGCGGTATTGCATTTTGAAACAACTTATTTCAAAATAAAATAAATAAGTCGAACATTTAGAATCTAGAAAAGAAGTTTTGAACAAGAAATAGGAGAAATGTTGGTTTTCTTATAAATACTGGATATGGCACCAATTTCTTTTTAATTCTTGAATTAAGAATAAAAAGCTCGATCATTGACTCACAAAAATGATTAATTTAATTATTAAACACTTGTATAAAATATATATATAAGCCGCAAGAAATTATATGATGCCCCCCTGCACAAACACTCCGCTGCGTCTCTATCTTGATGAACCCACCACCTTGGCTAAGATAAATGTGAAAAAATGAAAAGAACCCTTCAGCACATAAAATGATACGCGTTATGCGCTACCATTATTTTTAAACCTTTTAAAGTTCCTGAAGCAGATGGTACATTTTGTCTATAAGGAATTTATTTTTATTACAGAGTTGGCGCTTATATACCTTACGTTGTAATTGAACTCGATATAAGTCATCTACTTGCGCTTAAAAAACAATTAATTTCATGAAATGGCAATTATTTATTTTATGGACATTTTAACATATTCTATTATTGTAAAATACAAAACAATCCCCACCGATTGGAAAATTTAAAAAACGTTACAGTTTTATAAGAATCATCATAACGTAAAAATCATAAAGAAAATTATATAAGTGTGCGTCAACTCTATATTATATGAAAAATGTCGATAGGGTAAGAAGCACCTAAATTCACAGCCGTTGTCATATATTAGTTTGGAGTCATTGCTGATGTGCTACTAAAAGTGATGATGAGGCAGCATCAGTAATGATTTGTTTGCAAATGAATGCTGCCAACCGTCTAGCAATATTATGCTACCAATGCGACCACTTGTTACTTGCTCGTGGGCACAAGCATTTTGTTGATAGTTATGAACAAACTTATTAACATATATACCCCTAACGTGAGACACCCTGTATACATATATGTACCAATATCTAATTTCTACAGCCAATTTATAAAAAACTTGCATACTTTCAATTGTTATTTTGAAATTAAATTTGCTTATTGTAGTCTACTAGAGCCCTTGATTTTCTTTTCTTGCGCATAAGAGAAATATTTGGCAGCAAGAACCTGATAAAATGAAGTTGTAAATTCTGTCAAGTACTCTGTGCAAAATAATTAAATTCTGATGTGAGAAATATCAAAACAACACGGCACCACCACTGAAAAACAAATAAACAATAACCAAGTGTAATTTAAATTTCCAAAATCAACGAATATTAATTGAACAAGGTTAATTATTATCATATAACAAAAGACACAGTAGACATAGTGATTCTGTAATTATCTAGAAGATATCCTGCTAGTGATTGGACGTGAACTATGGTTTCAACATACTGAAGCCCCTCCTAGTAAAGAAAAAAATGTTTGGAACATCTTAAATTTAAAATTTGAAAAGAACTGGTTAGCAAATAGCGACCCTATTACTGGCAAAATTATGTCGTCTGACTTGGAAATTCTACAATTGACCAACAAGATTAGGCTTTATATGCAACATGCTCTAAGCATTCTGCACTGTTCGTAGCTTGTTATTTATTAACATGGCTGGCAGATTTGCTGAAGTAATGCCCTGAACTTGTTGTTTGATACAACTACACAAAGAATTATAGAATTGACAAGTTAGATGGCCTAGCTGGCCAAGGGATGGGGCCATCATTTGCTATCCAGGTACTTTTCCAAATTTGAAATTTAAAATGTTCCAAACATTTCTTCCTTTTCGAGAAGGGCCTCTATCTTGTTGAAACCATAGCACACTCCTAATCGCCAGTAGGCCATCTTCTAGATAAACCCAAAACTTCCAATATTTACTACATATAAGTATATAATTTTGTTCAATAAATATTGGTTTATTTCGGAAATTTTGTTATGTAAGGCTATGATATTTTTACGTATCTGAAAGAAAAGAAGATTCTCTATTTAATAGAGAAACAAAAAAATGTATCATGCTATTTAAAGAGAAAAAAGTTGACTACCGCTCCCTAGCGGGAAAACACAACATCAAAATTTAATTTTATCATCTAGTCTATTAAAGGTGTTTTGTTCTATCGTGGACATTAACCAAGATATAGTCTTGGCCCTATTGAACAAACACACTGTATATCGGAATTCTACCGCATCTATCGTTCCGTCCCGCCCTCAGAGGCCAGAGATTAAAAGCAGTAGTTATTTATATTGCAGAGTATCATTGTTTCTAGACAGCCTACCAGTTTCAAAAGTTCCCAATTCTTTTATTTATGAGTCAGAGATGACAAATATTGCAATATGGACTGACAGTCTATGATCCCGATTTCTAGTACAAAAAAACTGTAGCCATTGAGATAATTTTCTTTGTAGCAAAAACAAAACGTTGGTACCTGGAAAATTTTGCAAAAGTAAATATATTAAAAGTATAACAATTATAAAAAGAAAACTTTTGCCCTATCAACACGAGTTAAGAACAGTAAGTTCGGAACATATTCCATATACATAATTTTGTAAAATACTCAATAATAGAGCTTTGCTACAGAATAAGTAAAAATGTGGAGACAATATTTTCCAATTTGTAGGTGATAGGGCCGTATGAGTGCGAAAATCGCACCTCCGGTTTCGTAACTTTTGTAAAAATTAAAAGAATCTTTAAGTCGGAAAGATGTGAAATTCCATGTAACGATGCGTTTATGGTAAGAAAATCAATAGTCAAGTCAGAAGATGTGGTCCCAGTTTGTATCATAAATGCTAATGGTCTTGGAATAACTAAGTCCAGTCAGCTAAGTGCTTCGAATGTCTGTCTCAAAAAGTCAGAAAGATATTGAACGAATCGAACGAGTTTACATTGCTAGAAAAGAAAAAATTTTTTATCCTTCCAGGAAAAGAACAGAACAGAAGAGTCAAAGCTTTTCTAAAAAATGCAAACCCACTGTATTTACTCTAAACTGGGTAAAAAAGTACGAGATCACATGCTTGTGGTAGATTACTAAAGACTAAAGGGCATAGCAAAAAAAGACAGCCAGCGTTACCTCGTATCGGTGACACCTTGAATATCCTTTCTGGCTCAAAATAGTTTTGGGCAATGGATTTTAAAAACAATTATTGACAGTTGGAAGTCACAGACAAAAACAAAACAAAAAATGTATTCTCTACTACAAATGGTCTTTAGACTGCTATTATGTGTAACCATACTGACATATGTAAATCTAGGGCCAATTGCACCAAGATTTGTCATCAACATTGATTGTAAATCAAAAAACTATACTTATGGATTTTTAATCGCCAATCAATTCTGATAGCAATCAAATCGTTGGTGCAATCGGCCCCTAGTGTCAAGAAATTTGTCGTAGAAAGTGGTTGGAATAGTTGGATGTGAATTATTTAAACGCCATCTTAGTAGTTAAAAAAAGTGTCGGAAGAAACTGTTCTGAAATTAAGTTGAACAAACTGTCTTGTATTTCATTAGAAAATAAAACTTCAAGTAAACCATAAAAGATATCGGCAGTAAATAATCGATCTGTTTTTAGAAATAAACACAAGATACCTACAAGCTTTTTCGGCGTTTCTACTTGCTGTGCATGATTTGTGCCTGACTTTACTAATATCACCAAGTCATTTCATTAGCTGACAGGATGTTCCGTATTAGATCAACAAGCCGGTTCCAAAAGTTCAAAAAAAAACTATTTAGGGTAGCTTTCTGGAGTTATCTAATCTACCGATGGAGATAGTAGATACTGACGCTAGAGCAAGACCTAAACCAAAAAGAAGATATTGTCTGATCCGAAGAAAGTTACTGGCCGCCGTAAAAACCTTGGAACACTTTTATGAGTATTTCTATGATCGCGAATTTCTGCTGTCAACTAATCAAATGGTATTTACAATTCAAAAATCTTAAAAAACAAGTGGTTGGACGGATTGAAATCCTGATAAAGAAGACTGACAGGACACAACCAAAAGTCGTCGTAACTAATAGTAACCAGTTCGGTCCCGAGAAGAATTTAAGGCATTGGAATAAGGTTCCCAAGCTTTAAGATAGAAAGAGGAGTCTGTTTTACTTGGTAACAAAAAAGTCGTCCATGATAGGCAGAGCTATAAAGATCTGTGGTCAAGATTGCTGTAGCTGAGAAGAAATACAGAAAAACAAAGGTATCTGGGGTCCGTTGTAGAAGTAACTGCTCTTTTTCAGCGCTGCTGATATGATAGTGCATGGTCTTCGAAGCAGTACAGTGGAATCGTGGCAGACCATATGTTACGGAGGCAGTAGAGTGATTGAACGAAAATGACAGTGACAGCGGCAATAAAAAGCTTTGTTGTCCGATGTAAATGATTGGTCGCTTCCAAATCAATATAATTGTTACATAAAATGAATATTTAGTGCCCTTCGAGATTGGGAGTCCTAAACTTTATTTTGGAATAAGATTATGCAGAAAAATATGATTTCTGTTCTCTTTACACTTTCTGTACTTACGTTAAAGTGTTTGGCTGATTTTTTTATTTATCAAGTTTTGTTTAGGTGAATATAAGTCGTTCAGAGCCAAACCACTACAATTATATTACTTCAAATTTCAAATAGCAGTAGAATTGCGTATCCTTTAAATGCATTAAATTAAACCAACTTATAAATATCAGGTGATAACTAAAAAGAACTGTACTCCTATTTTGAACAAGTTAGAGTCTTTATTTTTCACTGTTTCTGTCTAATTCTTTCTTAAGTTCTTCTTAAAGCATTTATGTTTTGCATATGCTCTGGATTTTCTAGAAATAAGATCTATTTGTCACCCTTACAATTCATTAATGAGTTTAAGGCGGGACAGGAAATGTAAACACCAAGTTCATTCTCGGGATAGGTGTGGGAGGACCAAACTTATCACCCGACGCTTTAAAGTTGTAGTTAGCTAACTGTTGTAATAATACTACCCTGAAAGCTGCCTTGGAAATTCACGAGAAAAAACTCCTACACGGTCAATCGTATTAGATTGAAACTTGCTAATTATTACGTTAAAGATGTTTTTATACGTAGTGTGCAAATTGACTAAAATAAGATATTTTGACGATATTCCTTGTACTGTATTTCCCATACACGAATACCGAGCAGTTAATATTGTTAAATACTACATATGTATACTTTTTGTAACGCAGTAGGACGCTCGAGATCTTAGACCAATATTAATTATTTATTAATAGTTTATCATAAAGTTAGGTAATAATATAGTAATAATAATAATAATAAACAACTTCTCGGTTGAGCATAAATTTGCTACCGATTTTGCTAATATATGCATATTCAGGTCCACTGTAATTTACTCTGGCATATTAGTGCTTGTTCAAACAGGAGAGCATATGTTGCCTCTTTAATTTGCAAACACGCTACTACGCTCGCCACACAAGAACGAAAATTAGCAGTTTGAAAGATCAATTATGTATATAGAAATTTCAGAGATTTCCGGTAATATAAATATGGAAGAACTAAATTGCAATTAGAATTTCATTCCCAACTACTTGTTTGAGAATTCTTCAGAAACACCTTTAATAAATTGCTTTGTGTATGGAAGCGAATTAACAGAGACTTGTAATATATTACGCAACAAATGATGTTATCGTTGATTTTCTTGAAGCATGAGTTTGTTGAAATTATGTATTCAACGAAATCACCTCGTTAATTAAAACTACACGGTCTAACAGTAATTGCACGTAGTATTCACAATCATATAATTATGGAGATTGTAGAGAAAATATATGCATTTCCCAGTTAAATTAATAAGAATATAGTACACAGAATTATTCACGTCTGGCCTAATACATTCTAGATTGTACACTTGTACAGTAATAAAAATGTATGGAATAATCCTATTTTTGTTTCTTTTTTAAGAAGGTTCCGAATAAGATTTAATTTTAGATAAAAGTAAAGCGATCAAGGTGGTTAGTTGCTTCACTATTCAACCCATTCAATTTGTTTACGTTCCCTATATGCGCTATGGAGATCTGATTACCACTCTCTCCAAATGCGTAAATTTCCTGAAATAATATTTTCTTCAATAAAACTTAAAATGCTACTTCCCACTATGGTGTATATTTAAAAGGCTTCTCGCCAGTATTATTTCCACATAGCAAATATACAGTTAAACAAAATATTGAACTTCGAAAAACCAACAATGTATTATAGAATATTAGAAAACACCTCCTTAGCACTTTTATTTCGCATTTGCATTATGTCAATGACATGCAATTTTACAAAATTTTCCAAAATTATAAAACTTTATTTTGCTATTTTTTTAATTAGAAATCTGTTTTTGACTTTGACAATAAAGTACCTACCATTCCACAAATTCTTATGGTATCATCAAGGGCAGATCTAAAAGAGAAGTGGATAAACACACTTTTTAAACACTCTGTATTTTAAATATAGCGTGCTTCTAATGTGCATGTTCACAAACACTATACTAAAATCGACGAACCAATGCAGTAATAAAAGTGCGTGATCAATGCGTGATCAACGCAAGCTCTTTCTCAATTGGCTAAAAAGCACGTGCTTAAAGCCGGTTTCACACACGGAAGTGTGAACATCCACCGAACAGAGCATTATTGTATACCGATATATACAGAATCCAACATAACCTAAAACCTCCGTGCTTCCGTTTTACTTCTTGTGTTTATTTTGTTTGTAAATTTTGCTTTTGGATTATAGACTTTAACGTGAATACCTAAACACTACTTATTTTAAATTTGGCGGGTATTTTATTCAGATTTGCTAGTGTAAATTGGACGTCGACTCAGTTGGGTACTAGCGCATACTGTCCATGCGACTTTCACGTGATCACTGCATTGGTTTGCCGATTTTAGTATAGTTTTATAAAAAATGCAATGTATTTAATGCAATTGTTCTTAAGTATCCTATCGTATATATACACAGGTGAGGGTATACTATCGCATGAAAGCCTGTAATTAAATGCCTGTACTGAAACTAGATCTGGCGAAAAGAACAATCTAGTAGCACAGAAAAAGTAGACTTCAACTGGGGTAATCAAAACCATCTCACGCAATTTGTTCAGTTTTCTTTCTGACAGCAGACCATTTAAAACTTCTTTTCAGCTAAGAACAAAGCCAATCTCGGAACATAAACGCGGATTTCTTAACCACGAAGCCACGTCACTTAGTAATTTATGCTGAATATCATTAAGGCCTTGAACTTAGCAAAATTAATTCTTGGGTCGTTTCCAGATATTGAACGTACCTTTGAAAAAACTGATATAAAGAATTTTCTTCAAAGTCCTTAGTCACTTCTTAACAATTACCAGCAGTATTCTATCCTACTATTAGCATTGCTTATTGCTGTGTTGAAAATCTAGAAAACACTCTGCTGATCGATGTTTCACAAGGCTCAATTGTTTCTTCAATTACTTTCTTCTTTTATGGTTACAGTGGTATTTGTGATTGTCCATATGGCAACCAAAAAAAAACATTGACCCGAAATGATCTCAGCTTACTCAGGAATCGCCTATTTAGAATTTTTTAACTGGACACACGAAATGTGGCAGCAAAATTTCACCTTGTCTCTTCTCTCCGCTTTCAGCGTACGGGCGTATTAAAAGGCACTAAATCTTTCGAGGACTAGGAATTTACAGAAATTACTTCGGTAACCACAAATTATATGCAAGCTTTGAACTACTGCAAGTCAACTTTGCAGCAAGGATCGTGCAGTACAATCTATCAGCAGAGATGCGTTTGATCTAAAGATATTCTACGTTCATTCAAGTCAATAAATCCAAAGAGATGTTGTTCTTTCTGGTATTGTAAGTAAGTCGTTTTTGCTGTTTTCTGCTTGGTTTGCCGGCGTTTTAGCTTATGTGTTAATTTTTGAGCAGTAATCAATTACAATGTTAAAAGAGTTGCATCAAGATAACAGCAAACCATGGACTTGTTACCTCATTCCAGATACGGAAGATCCTCTTGTGTAGTTAGCTTTCACCTCAATATCTTTCTATTTCTTATAATTTCTGTTCTTTCCAAATTCTAGAAAATACTAGTAAACTATAACTTCAGATAAGAATAACAGAAACGAATTTAAAAAGGACAAGTAGGGAAAACCTTAGTAAAGAAGCAGAAAGAATGTAAGTCTTTGGGAACGTTTTTTAAAATTTATTCAATAGAACAGGAAAACCCTGTGATGTCTACAGGTATTTTGTCTTCTCTTAAGTTTGAACCGATCTGTGCCACGCTTCCATCTGATTGCGCATCATACGTCCTTGAGATGCGTGGAGTAAATAGTACAAGAGTATAGGTATGCTCACTCCCCGTGCAGCTCGGGTTCACTCTACATTTAACAAACACAAATGCCCTACTACACATCCTACCCGCCAGACATCTATGTCCCGAGAAAGTGCTGGGCTATTGTCGGTAGGTTTTACGCTGTCCTTGCTTTCCTGAGGTACCGTTTATCAAACGCTCTCCGAGTCGCATGATAATTATTTATCTAGGCCCCAAAGTCTTCTATTACAATTACACCACCGTCCGTTGCCCAGTTCCCCACCACAACGTGTGCTTGTGTTGTTGAAATCCTGTAAGATGGTATTTGTACTTGCTCTGCCATCAACCATCTTTAACAGTATCATAGTGATTTTATTAATTGTACACGCCAAGTCCTCGCCAATAGGACCATCCGCCAGGTAACCAACCGCCTTCGCCGACAGGTGCTGTCATTACCACTTGTTTCCAATGTTAGCTAAGTACCGACGCCTAACAGTTTAGTTGGCACTCCATAGACCGCCAACGCTGCACTTTATATCACATGATAAGGTTACACCCGCCACTACAACTACTACTGTTGTAACCACGCCACTTATTGCAAACGAGACCGTCCTGCCCGGCATGTTAATTATGTAAGCCCGTTAGTACAACAAACATCAATAAATTGAGTTTTATAAACAGTTCAGGAGATAAATATCCAAAACTCACTTCCACGTACAAGTTAGTGATAGAATGGTGCGGAAAGTGTCGTTTGATTCGTACGGATGTATAGAAATCTCGACAGTGCCAGTCTCGGTTCTATAAGTCTCAACAGACTAGTGAGAAGAGAGTCTCGGTTCGAAGGCATATAGCCGTGGTAACGTCATCAAAATGGCCGCCTTCCACATTTAAATAATTATCTTTTTCTCTGGATCTACTCAACGGATTTCAATGTTTAATATTTCATTTCAAAAATATTAAAAAGTTCTAGAAAAAAGTTCATACATATTTAGCATAGACGAGATCATTTTTCCCCAATCCGTAAAAAACAAATATACTAAACTACGCATCCTACTTATCAGTCAATGTAGTAACAACGACGGTAAAATCCAATTGGTAGAATGTATCGTGAGATTTTTAACGAGTCCTCATATGTTGAAATTGAAACTGAAAATTTCAGTGCAAAGGATCCAGCGGTACCGTAAGCTCGATTTTGTTAATTTTCCGAGTTAGGGTCTTTTTGCTTTGCCGGGCAGTCTACTGATTGAAACTTTGAACAGTTATTATAGGTAGTTTAGATTCCATAAGTCGACAGAGACTACCTAAGACAGCACGTGGCGATTAAAATAATTGTTATAACTTTACATATATGTTTTATCAAACAAAAAATAAAGAATAGCTCATTTTATTTTCAACAGTGGCAAAAATGTCAATATAATTTTGCGGAAAAGATACTTTCTATTAACAAACTACTCTTCAGTGGAAGAACCTAGAAGTTAAGGTAATTTAATTAAACACAAGAGCAAGTTGGAACCTGGTGTTGGAAAACGATTTTCCAGATGTGGAATCAAATTTACGAGGCCGTATGACCTTATAGCTGATGGTCAGATAAAGTAAGATAAATAAATAAAGGTGGTTGTTACTAATACGAAAACAAATTAAGTAGCATTACAAGCCCCGGGATGTGTACTAAACGATAAGCTCACCAAAACTACGCGTATAAAAAGTGATCTGTATTACGTGACCAAATGATAGGAAGGCAGTAACTCAGAAATTGTACCAAACTAAAATTTTATACATTTTCATACAAACAAGCAAAAATAACAAAAGTATGTATTTGGATTACGTCATCTCGCAAAACTGTTCAGTATGAGACGAGATATTTAGTAAGGGCGCTGAGTTTTTATAGCAATCTAGTTTTTTCTCAAACAATGCACATAAGTAGTTCATATAATTCAAGAACCAAGAACATTTTATTTTTTAGAACTACAGATTATATAAACAAGCCGAAGCAACGCCAAGACTCACAACTACGAAAGGCTCTAATATATTTATTTTAAAGCCAAT
Organism: Ignelater luminosus; assembly: GCA_011009095.1. Lineage (NCBI taxonomy): Eukaryota > Metazoa > Arthropoda > Insecta > Coleoptera > Elateridae > Ignelater > Ignelater luminosus. The sequence goes on along the minus strand of VTPC01089954.1, from coordinate 567,457 downwards.
AATATTATGTCATAATTATGACAGTTTCGTAATGTTAGCTTTAGCGCTCCATTTGGTAATCGTAGGCAGTGCTTATGCGAAGTCACCCAAAAGCAGTTAGACCTCTATCGATTTGAGTGACCTCCTTTTGTTTGATCAAAACCATAAAGTTTTCAGTTATTAGAATAACGATCAGTACATCGTGACAAAACAAGGAAATTTGCCAACGCCAAGTCAGTCTACTCATTTTTCATGCTGTTGTTTCATCATGATCATATAGCTTCCTGCCCTCTTCTTCCTTGGCATCACCTTATGATCGCTTCCATATGCGTTTTATTGTCACTGTGTGTCTATTTTGGTAAGACTACTTTCGTTATCTTATTGTTTATTGCGATTTGAATGTTCTGTATGAAGGCACCAGGTACGATTGATCGGCTGACATTAACCTGGTTGATAGGTGTCACATGTCTATTCATAAATCCTCCTTGGAAGATTTGCATGTCCCATGAAGAACCGTTTTTATGTCTTACAATTTACCTTGTACCATTAAGCGTTTTGTAACGATAAATCTTGTACGTAAGATAAGAATTTCAACTCATAATTAGAGACTCCGAGAAATCCCATCATCATGACTGAGAACCTTGATGAATTCTGATTTCGCATACCAGTGCGTGATCAAGGATCATGTTACTGTTTAAATGCGGCAACTAAGATTTTCTTGATTAATACATAATAAAACACCTCAAAATAATTTCATACTTATTTTTTTAAATACGAAATCCCTGCCACCAAGAAGTTCCCGAACTGGCAAAACGATCAGATGTTGAACATTCAAGTTTTAAAAAGTAATAATACCAGAATGCAGTCATTGCATACTACTGAAGCATTCAGCATAATGTTATTGCAATGTATTGCAACGAAGCAATAGCTTGCTCAGGATTATATTAGATGCCAATTTAGAAAACAATTTAAATTGGATTTGTCGACTCCGTTCCGCACATAAACAAAGATTTTTTCAATGTTTCAACAATCTAAAAGGAATCTTAAAACAGTTCTACTAGGCAAAAACAAGAAAGGTAAGCTAATTTTTTTTTAATCTTTGGTGTATTTTGAAAGGCTCCATGCAGAAGTTATCGCATAAATCATGAAACGCTCGAGAATAATATGTATTTAATTATAAATTCATGCTAAACAGGAAATACAATTAAATAAGTAAAGACATTAACCTTTCGGCAAAAATAGCGTTAATTATCTGCTTTCAGTCACAAACCTAATGATAAAGAGAAATAAATAAACGACAAATTTCAATTAATAACAAGATATTTTCTAAGTTTCATTGAGAGAAAATACACAAGATTTATAAGTAATTTGAAATTATTCAAAGGAAGTCCATTATTTTCAAAGCGAAGAAACAAATATACAATAAGCTTGTTAGAGCAATAGAACAAAGACACAAAATTACAAGAACGATTCAGCTGGATGTGTTTTTAGCAAACGAATCAAAATATTTTGATGTTTTTTGTGTCATTTGAACTGGAATATAAATTCAAGCTTTTCAAAACGGAAAAGTTTAGATGGTATATATAACTTCTCCGTGATTCAAATAAACGTGATGAACGTGAGGTCTTCCATAAATTAATTTACAGTGTATATTTATATTTCAGTTATGCTTTTAGTATAAAAAAAACCTAAAAGTTTTGTGGTGGAAATCAAAGACCATTTTGGATTTGATTGAACTATTCAGAGTTTATTAACTGTAAATTCATTCGGCTGTTTTCTTGCGTTAGTTTGATCAAAAAACTGCGTTATTCTGGTTTTCTTTTCTAAAAATAAAAATATTTTATTTATTCTACACATTATAACCCTAAGAGATACGTTATTTATGATAAATTAGTTATAAAATATTAACATGTGTAAGGCTCATTGAGAACGTTATTAATATGTATATTTCATGTCAGTCTAGTAATGTCCTGAATATTTAATTGGAGCTGTGTTACAATTATTACAGTTAATATTCTGTTTATATAGGTATGGCAGTATTAGATGAGTTGGATACATCTTATGATTAAAATACTGTGCTCCTGATTTAATTTGACTTAACGTATCCTTTACCATTTATTTTCCATAAAGTCTATTAAACGTCATGAACCGTACTAATATGCTGTCCTCTGCGTCGCTTCTTTACTAAGGTTGCTTACTCAAATACTTTATATTTTAATATGGTATCAAAAGAAGAATTAAGTTGGAAGGTGAGTTAAAATAAAATCCGTTACCTGCTCTGCAAGATTAATGATCGAAATTAGCTCAACTTAGCGATTCTGTAATTTTTTCTTGTTTTCCAGATAAAAAAGCAGAAGACTTAACGAAAACACGTCGGATAACTTTTACTATAATGTGTTAGGGAAAATCTTTTAATTTCTTCAATCTAACTTAGACTTTAAGATGTTTACATCATGGCTTGTAACCATTACAAATGTAATACCTAATGTAAGCAACAGGAAACTTTGTGGATGCGTAATAGCTCCTCGAGAAAGCATTTTAAGAACTTTAAATCTAGCAATTTAAGACGAAGATACAAACAATAATTATGAAGATCCAGTAACCATCAAGCCTCACTTCATTTATTTAAGATTTAAAACAAATTAATTAACGTATGAATTACAGATTTACGCACATTGGTCGTAAAAACTAAGCTTAGTATAACTTAGTTTAACAAATGTTCGAATTGTCCTCCGTTAGCTTCCAGACAGACGGCTGCTCGCAGTGGTATTGCATTACGAACATTTCCAAGCATTTGTGGAGTAATTAATTGTACGCTGTCCATTATTCACGCTTGCAGGTCTTGTAAACTTTTTGGAGGTGTTTGGTAAACCTTTTTCTTTAGAAAATCCCAAACAAAAAAATCCAAAGCATTTAAATCAGGGGACCGCAGGGCCACGGAGAGTTTTCATTCAACCATTTCCTGGCCTAATGAGCTGATGCGCTATCATGCAGCCAGATTAGTCCATTTCGCAGATTGAATAGAAAGTCGTCTATCAATTCATTATTAAATTGAAAATAATTTTCTCCGTTCAGGCGTAGTGGTAAAAAGTGAGGTCCAAAAATGTTGCCTGTTAGTACTCCCATCCAAACATATAAAGAAAATCTGACACGGTTTCTAGACGGTCTCCTACAATGTGAATTTTCGTGAGCCCCTGATGCATATTGTGACAATTAAAAATGCCGTCTCTTGAAAAGATGGCTTCATTAGTCCACAATATTTGCTTATGGAAATTCTGGTTCAGGTCGATCTGTCGCAAAAGCCAATTGCAGTAGTTAATGCGACTTTGATGATCATTAAGTACCAACGACTGAACAGCAAGAAAGTGGTACGAATATAAAGAATCTGCTTTTAAAACATTATTCACGGTGAAATTACTAGGGATATTAAATCGCTGAGCTATTCTTCTTGTACTACTTCCAGGTTCTTCAGAAACACTTTGTAAAATTTGATCTTGTTCAGGGTTAGGACGAGTTCGTAGAGCACCAGCATTAATTCAGTTTGGGATCATTTGACCTGTCTCTCTCAACTGCTGATTAAATCTTCTAAATATGTTTGATGGCAGTTGACGACAATTTGGAAATCTTAAGTATTCAGTTTTTGCAGCATTATCATTTTCTTCGCAAACTGCATAAACTCGGTACATGTCAGCATATTCTAACTAAACTCCAATGCTTACCAATAAATGGTTCCGATGAGAAATTAAAATTATGACAGATTTGAAATGACAACAGTGATTGAATCGACTAAAAATTTTTAAATACGAGTCGGGCAACGATATGCACACCAATACGTTCAAAATGCAACACCATTTGGTGGTGGTGGGCTTATGGTTTGGGCGGAAATTATGTATGGATTTTGTTCAGATCTTTATGTTTTAGAAGCTCAGTGAATGGTCATGCTTATAGAGACCAGATTATTCGCGAATATGTGTCTTACTCCGTGATTGAACTGGAGAATCTACAGATACTCTATCTTTTCCTCCCTACTGTTTCTGCTGATCTTAATTCCATAGAACATATATGGGACAACCTCCAAAGAAGGCTCAATCAACACCTATCCCATCCATACTGTAGAACCACAGAATGCCCTACGCCAAATATTAGATAGTCCTCAAATTGAAGTCGATGCAGTCATTTTAAGTATGTCTGAACGTTGTCGAAATGCTGTATGTGTAAACAGCAATTACATACGTTATTAAGATTGAAATTGCAAAAATTCGTTGGGCTTGTTTTAGTTGTTAATTTTCGTTTTTCTTTTACTATAAAGTATTCTTTATTGTAAGTTGAAATTTAATACTTGATTTTGCTAGTTACACTTATTTGTTAATGTGCAGGTGCACTACCTAATTTCAGTGTATTTATACAAATTTCCTATTCATTTTTGAGCAGTTTAGTTATGAGTGCGACCTGGAAATCAAGTAGTATCGTCCTACAGTTTCAAACGCTGACCACATCAAAAGTTGGTAAATAGCGGGACCAAGAATTGCCTAATCTACAATGTTTATTAGACAAGATACGTCACTATAGTTAACATGCTACACGACAGCTTCTTTATATATAGCGTTAAAGCCGTAAGTAATCAAAAGATTTCAAGTTTGAAATAAAGATTCTACGTCCATTGTACGGTGCAAAATTAAACTTAAACCTATGACTTACTGCAAAGTTAGTGTAACCCTTTCCTACTGATGAATGCCCGCAATCTTTAACTTGCAATTGTTAAATTATTACAAAACTGAGTTGTACAGTATCATGCAAAGGATCATTAACCGTTCAAACTCTTTAAACTTCTACGTCATTGTTAGTTAATAGAAGATGTTTTAGGTTTTGTTTCACCCTGGTAGAAAATAGATATAAATCTTCCATTCGTTTGTTGAAACAGATGCTTGCCAAACTTTTCGAATAGTTTTAGGCTTCTTGTTTTGGTTAGAAGTTCGACAGGAACAATTCTGTTCTAGCTTTGTTGAGTGGAAATTTGTTAAAATTTCCTCTTATTATCCATTGTGACCATCAAGATAAAGGAACATCTTTGGAATTGAGTGGCAAATAATGTGGTTCTGGTAAGATCCAGAAGTGCTTAACTACCAACCAGTATCCAATTGCTTATCTCCCTATTAGAATCAACTTCAGAAAATAGATAACGAAGGAAAGTCTTCCCTATTCTAAGGCTCCCACACAAAAGTACTATAGATTCATTAAACTAAAACTAAGGATGTTAAGAGGGATCCTCACAGTTTGCTATGCAATGAACAAATGCTTTCTTATTTCGAGACTGCAGACTTTGTGAAGAGGACGAAACTCAAAAAAACACACAAAGTTAAGAACAGTTCTTTAAAGAGCCAATAAATCTTTACAAGTCAAAATATCTTAGAGGCATAGTTCTAAATTATTGTGAAGAACATGGATTACATAAAGTATCTTTTGGATGATCTAGTAAATCCATTTTATGCGGTGCAAGTACAGCCAAGTCACAGATTCTAATGCAGAAGTCTTTAAATAAGCTGTGATAGTTTAATATAAAAGTCACCTATGCCCTAGTCATGTTAGATATAACCACTTGGGGATTTTACAAAACAAATCTTTGGTAGCTGACTTTTTGTTTAGAACTAATATTTATGTAAAAAGAGTTTTTATGATTTTTTCTTGTAGTACACTCGTATCAACATTCTACAGGCTGTAAGATATGCCAGAAATTTGCGTTTTGTAAATATCTGGATATGGTTGATCTTAAGCCAAGAAGAAACTCGAAAAATGTTCTACAGAGAGTTTTGGCATTTCTTTTGTATAGTCAACAGTATATACATAACATGACGATAGTGCTAGAATCTTCGGCTTTTGTATTATTAATACAGGTGGTTTAGATCTGAGATTTTTAATCATCAAAACGTTAAAATTAGAAATTTAACAAAAGGTACTTCTTGCTTTGGCGAATGATATAATGAAAGTCCTAAGGATTAAGATTCTCCTTAAGACACCGTTTTGGGAAATATTAATCCAGTTTCAGTTGCATCATCAGACAAACGAAAGCTCCTTACAAAGCTCGCAATGAATCCACAGTTTCTAAAAATGTGACAGCAATACTTTATGTATGCTGTTCTGTATAGAAATGTAGAATAGTCATGAATGACACAAATGTAACAAATGGTTGCAAATATTATAAATTGTTAAATGGCGTAGAAGCTGCCATAAATTCTTTTAACATTACTTTGTTACATCATTATATGCGTAATATTAGAAATCAAGGTTAGACATACGTCAAATAACTTTTCATAAAATTAAGATTTATCTAGAAGATTCATGTGTCTTCCATTATCTGTGTTAATGTATGCGATCTCGCCCTGTGTAACTGACGAGATTCTCACGGAAGCCAGTTTCAAAACGAAACTCGCTCCAGCTCTATCTCAATTAGTAATTTTGCATGCCTTTATTATATTTTCTAAATGACATGTAAAATATGGTTTTTATTGTAGGTAACATATTGTGTAATGCCATATCCTAAAACCGCTCACAGGACCAAATCTCTATTTAACTTTTTTGAAGATTAAGATCTGAACCATGAATGAGACGTAAAAAATGTGTATTGCTTTACGACAGTCGAGATTTTTGTTGTTGGTTATGCGAACAAACCCGTGAAGCCCTGTTGTTCAGAACTTCCCAATCTATCGTTTTGGTAATAATTATTTTTAGCATAAAGTCAACAGTTCTTGAAATATTTACGAAAAAGGGCGCTTATAGTGACTTTTTATATGTACATTGTTCCTAAAGGCCAAATCACTAAAGATACACGCAAGAAACTAGGTAGTAAAGAGATTTTTGATAAAATATTCTAGAATGCTTGGGTTATATATGTTTTGTCCAGTTTTGGTTGCTACTTATGTATACTATACCAAGTTGCAAATTTCCATATCTGTAATTTAAAGACAATAAAAGTAAATAAAAATCACTTTTTTGTCCCCCAGACAGTATTATGTTTATCTCTAAAGGGGAATAATAATGATATGCTTTCTTTAACAAAACAACGAGACCTAAATTAGAAAATGTAAAAGAATCCTGTCTTATTTTTGATAACAATTTTTTTGTGTAATATTCAAATTCACAACTTACATTGTATGAATGAATATGCATTAGCTTTTCCTTCTTTTCACAAAACCAGAAACACACAGTTTTTCAACAAGAAAAAACTATCTTTACTACCTTCGCAAATACTTCAAATTAAATTACTTTCATAATAGGGAAACATGAAGAAATTCTCTCAATTACTAACCTTTCTCCCTGGGTACATTTAAAAAGATACCTACTATTCATAAAATGAACAGAGAAAAACATTTTCTCCCAGTTCCATCTGTAATATTTCCGTCAAATTTCATTAAAGCACTAATCTCCTCGCAGTACCAAGCGTTTTATTTTAAAATTTATATAATGTCCTGTAAAACCACTTGCTGGAAATTAAGGTGTTGTTGTTTAATTTAAATTTAATTAAAATTACAAACGTGTTAACTTTTAACCCCAAAATTAAAAACGATTTTGGGTCTTACCCTAAATTTTATTTTTTTTTAAATTGCCTGACATTCCTTTGTTAATGTTACTAACCCTAATTTGCTTCCGTGATCTACAACTTTCATGATTTTTTCTGCAGCACGATATTTTTTAACGAATTGATTTATCCTTGAACGTAGCATTTCAAGTACATACTCCGACGGATTTTTTTTAATAATAAACTGAATGTTTAAATCGCTTACCTTAAGAAATAATGCAGTAAATACTCATTAAAAGGCAGTATAATCTGTTGACATAAACATAATTACGGTTAATACTCTGTGTAATTACGTTTTAAATTTTAATAAATTATTGTGTTCAGTTCCTTTCATGCTCTACTAGAATATTAAATAATAGGATCGTAATAAATAATTTTAATAATGCATGCTGACAATTAACACAACGAAGACAAACACCGGCTTGTCAAACCATTATTTACAAACGAATTCATATAAATATTTAGTAATTACTAATTACAGTACATTGTTTTCACGGATAGTGATTAATATGAAGCAACACAATACATATTGTTAGAAAAGACAGTAACATTTGTATTACAAAATTAAATCATGATATTTCACGTCTTTTCCTTGTAACAGAATCATTGATAAGACAATGGTTTTCACAAACGCCAAAATAATAATTATTATTACTACACAAGCCTTCATAAGCTAGACATTTCCACCGTGAATTTTTAGAAGATCAACAAAAGGTGTTATAATCATGAAAAACAAATTTAACGATTCAAACATAACTCATAAGGTAGACCGCATGTAATGATATGACATTGTACCATTTACACCGATAACGAGACTTAAGACACATCTCCAGTAGTACACAGAGTACAGTATACAAAAAGGACAAATCCAATGCTTTTGAAGAACAAAATAAAAAACATAGAACTACTTCAAACAGACGACTATATCTTATAAACTAGGCCAAATATCCAGAAATCTGTAGCTAAGGTCATCTGCTCAATAAATACAATTAAAGTTCAAAATCAAAAATAAAAACCCCTAAACATTTTTCACCTTAACCCATTCGACTATTGTATCCCGAACTAATTTAGATAAAGCACATCCTCATCTCAACACAAGCACAAACAAAGCTCTAGAAAGAATTGAACGAAATCTTGACAAAATCAGAAACAGTATATCACTACCACCGGACCGGGACCATTCACCGCAGGGACACTTCGCCGCAAATAATAAGTTCCTACATATTTACTTCGAGATATTTATCTGAACTAATGTGAAGTTATGCTTTATTTTTGCTAGTTTGTCACGTAATGGTAATAACTAATGTGAAATTTATAAAAGTAAGCCTACAGTAGTTTTACAAATCATAATCAGTAATTAACAAACTGAAATATGAAATGGATGGCGCACAAAACATTTTTTTTTTGTTTGGCAGTATTGCATTAAGTTCATTTTGACAAATTGCTAATTTTATGTCTTTTCGACATTTGACAGCTTATAGAACTGCGGTGAAAAGTATCTGTGGCAAATGTGTCTGCGGTGAGATCCTTGCGGCGAAACGTCCTAGACCGCACTACCACATGGAAGCACGTCAAGAAAAGAAAAGTTGATAACAGATACAACCAAAACCTTTACAAGGATGAATGACAGGAATACCAAAAAAACTCAAGGTAGTACCACTTTGGGCCAGCTAAATTCGTTATTGCAATTTTTAAGTTTTCACTACCTAGCAAAAACTATTATTATTAACACACTGCAAGAGTGATTGTAAAAACTTCACAACAGCAGGAACAGCAGGTCAGCATTACATAGATTGTTGTTTATTTCTTTTTTCTCCTTTTGTTTAAAGCCACTGACTACTGCGGTCATTAGCCTGATGAAATCTAGGAGCTGTAGATATCTTCCCGCGACTCTCTTACACTAGAATTTTTCCTAGCTAAAGATGTTCCAATCTCCATCTCCGGTAGGGATTTCTAAAGTGTCAACCAATTGTTATTATTATTACCGTGCTTTCCAACTTTTTTAACTTTTTCTGACGGTGAAGCAAATTCTCTTGGCTTCAAAAATTTCTCCACTTTCTCTGCTAAATTGGGCATAGAATTATTCAAATTCAACTGAATCATGTAGGTTTCAGTATTGGTCTTAATCCAGAACTGTTCAAATTGTCTTTACACTATTGTAGAAAATCGCCAACCAAGAGATGACGCTAAATTTCTATAAATCTTCAAATCTAAAGATTTAAGACATTTGTGACTGTTTCTGACGACGCGACGTGTCAACACACCTTCATGTTAGTTTTTTCATTGTTCAGTAGAGGTCCTAGCAGTTGTGTTCTTTTCCAGTAATACAGGCTTCGGAAAAAGGTTGTTGTGGTTTTTGAACTCGTTTTGATACAACACAAAACATGCAATTGGCAGCTGACAAAAGCATTTCAATTTTAATTTCTTATGTCTGTACCATTTCAAAAGGCATGGTAAGTTTTGCTATGTGTTTTGTGTAGAAACCTTTATTTTAACATCGTACTTTGTGAAGATACGACTAAATGTTAAAAATAAATTACAAGTCGGTGATCAAACACTCGTATTCATGTTGATTTCTACTTCCAATAAAGCAGTGTTTAGAAGCTTTCTTGATTTTCTTCAGCCTAGAGATGGTTCAGTCCAGGTAGTGATGGTAAAATAAATGGTTATTGGTGGAGATGTTGGCTGTTGGCGACAATAATTGATGAGTTCTTTAATAGAACAAAGAAATCTTTTCTAAAGGATGCTAATGGCGCGAACAGCCCAGGTGTGTTGTCGATAAAATTGAAAACGATTGGAAGCAAAGATTGGATGGTTAAATGGATGATTAAAGAAATTGATGGTGGGTGATTGTAGAAAGCAGAAGTGATGATAGTCATATTGTTGCTGACGAATGGGAATAATGAAATTGAAGATAGCAACTTCGCATTTCGCGCTAAGAGTTGAGTGTTTGTCGTTGGAGATGGAGTTAGCTCTAAAATACAAGCAGTCGACTGCAGTGAAGTAGTAGAAATCTTGCTGCTAAAGACTGCAAAGCTCGATGATTCAGACGGACCCAAGTGAAGTAGCGGGTGGGCTGCGAAAAGCTTCAATTCTCGGAAGGATAGGCGGTCGTCCCAAAATGGAATATACGGTGGTACTCACCCGACAGCATGGCAACCTACACGAATTGCAAACAAGGAGTGGAGGAAACGGCGATCAACAATAAACGACACTACTGACAACGAGACATAACTTTAAAAGTAGTAAACGATTTTTGCACGAGGATAGTGTTATCTTAAAATATCGTGATGCAAAACACACAGTGCGCATTCGTGAGAACATCAAATCAGTAAAAACTGCAATTCAACAAAGTTCGGCCAAAAGGGATTCTTTAGCATTGACATTTCAAATGGAGACCTATAAATTTTGCGTTAAGATATGAGCTTCCATCCGCATAAAATCTAGATTTGCTAACAACTAACAGAAAAGGATAAAGTAGCGCGGGTTTGTGTTCGCGAGCGATTGTTAAAAATCTTATTCAATAATGCTGATGAAATTAACAATTTAATAATGTTGAATAAGACATACTGCTATTATACACTTAGACCATGGACGGGCAAATTTGGCCCCCGGGATCGAAAAAATTAACTTGCGAGTAGAGATTTAACCAAACAGTTTAGTCTTGAATTCAAAACAACTCAGCTTTGGTGGCCACGTTTGTCCACCCCTGATCTCAGTGGATATATGCATAAAGTCTTCGATACTAGAAAATATAAAATCCATTGCAGTTGCGCAAAGTACCTTTCCACCCTATAAAGACAACCGTTTGGTGGATATAACTATGTTCCCAAAATCCCAGAGCATTTTGTTTTAATAAAACAGACTGTTACAGTTAAATCCTGAATTATACGTATTTATGCTATACAATCTTGCAATTTTTGATATTGAAAAACTCGTAGATGATCTCTTATTAAAGCAAGACGGTGCCACAGGGTATACTGTACGAAAACCAGGTACACTTCAAGATGCCTATTTTCTGGGAGTGTAATTTAGAGATCAGGTGACATCTTGTAGCCAGCAAGATTTCCCGATCTAATAAGTCCTTCTGATTTCTACCTTTGCAGTTACCAAATGAAACTTTTTTAAACTCTTGAGAAATTAAAACACCGCATCAGGGATGAAATTTCAGCAATAATTTGTGTATGCTATTCTATTTTTATTTACTAGAGGTGCAGTATCGGAGACCAGGTTTTATCCAAAATGCACGCTTTAGGGTCAGTTTTTCAATTCTAGATTTTACTCTAAGTTCAAATTTATGAAAACAATTGTTATAATAACCGCTTCCATGCAGTTGCATTTAATCCCTTCGGGTCAATTTTTCCATTCAAGGCCAAATTTTAATTAAATAGCAATCGCGTCTAGGAAATTCAACCCAGCTTAAAACTTAAACTTGCAAACCCTGTACAACTTTCTTTTTTCACTCTTTCATTTTTTTTCTATTTCCATTTTGTTTCTGTTCATTTCCATCACATAGTTCTTCCAAGAACATCGTTTAGCTTTCTAAGTACTATTTTGACTAGATCTTCACTACTCCATTATACGTGCAAACACTGCTATCTATAAACTTCTATGTTTACCTCACATTCCTCTTTATTATAATAGTAATAATATCACCTTCTTGCTGGCAGGATTTCAACCAATGGCTGTAATTAATCTCATGCCAAGTGAAATAATCTTGCAATATCTTCCTTTTTCTTTCTTTAGGCAAGTAAATTTTGATTTGTGGGGTCAAGTTTTTCCATTTCTCTATCGTGACTCTTTGAAATTGCGTGCATTCTTGAGAAATATATTGCCCATATCATTCCCCATATCCCATCATAGAATACCATTCTTAGATATTAATGAATTTATGTTATAACTCTTGCAAGACAGGTCCGACAGTAGAAAACAGGATACTATTTCAACGGTGCACAACATCTTGTACATCCTTAATGAGCGATAGTGTGAGTATAAGAGTCATACAGCTAGCCATAATCACATATTCAAAAATCTGGATTGATGACAGGGGCGGATCCAGGCTTCCATTTTGTGGGGGGTCACGGAGTTATTTTTGTAACGGGGGGGTGCTATATATTTTTTCTTATTCATTTAATCACCTTACAACTTTAGAACAAACGATATATTAATCTCTTTAGGTGATAAATTCAACTCGTCTTTTAGAACATTTCGCAAATTTTGTAATAATTTTCTCCACGTTAAGCTGAATCTGGCGGTGAATAAGCAGCAAAGTTTATGCTTTGGGGGGGTCATGACCCCCATGACCCTCCCCCTCGATCCGCACCTGATTGATAAGGCGAAAGAGACAACTCACTGTAGTTTATAGGTTTCCTTTAAAAGCTACATGCGTTTTAGTGTTGACTTGATGTTGATAATCTATCCTTTCGAGAATACTACCATTTCATTACTTAGGAAGCAGATTCTCGACAAGCATTCTTAAGTCGGTATTAGACGTCCACGTTCCTTGGCAAGCTGACTTGTCAAGCTCCTGGTCAAACAGCCTATTTAAAGCAGTTATTACGCATGGTCAAAATTCTGGCAGGCACATCATATTACATGATGGAATGTAGCCAAGTCATTTATTTCGTCCATATTAGACTGCCAACTCTGCGTTATTATTTGGCCACTTTCTTGGCAAGCCAACTGGTCAAGAGAGAGTCCCAGAAGAGAAAATAAATTTCTTAATTTCAATTTTATATAAACTTCTTCTTTGGCATTTACACATCAGTTAAGTCGCAAATGAGTATTATGTCTGAAGTGCTATGTAAGATTCAAGGAGGCCCGAATAATAATGTCATAGGTCTGCCAGACAACTAGCTTTCTAAAATGAACGTAATAGACACGAAATAAACAGAGTAGCGTAGCTCGTCACTTAGTTTTCAAAACACAATACAATGTTTAGAATTATCAAACGGTTTTAAGAGATCCGAGTATCTACTATGTCAATTAATGCTGTTTGAATAAAGATGTTTCTAAACAAGGATTTCTAGTAGAAATATTCGATAAAGCGACTGTCAGGTTGTAATAGCTGTATGGCAAAAGATTGAAAGAGGTTTAGAAAATAAATAAAAGCGATGTTGCAATTCAAACATGAAAATAGAACAAAAAAAGTCACGGATTTTTATGGCGTATCGATAAAAATGCGATTTTCCCTATGGTTTTCATGTTTCTGCAGAAATCATTTCTAATCAAACTTCTGAAATTAAAATTAGACAAGCACATTTTAAATTGTCTTTTTTTATACGTAAATGGTACTGTTTCTTGCAAGATTAAAGAAAACTGAACAGCAACGACCTTCAAAATAAATTTTTTGCTTGTATCTCAGAAACAAATGTTTGTATTCGAAAAACCAGATCAGTAACAGATTTTCGTTGTTTTCTAGCTATTTTGAATTCATTTTCAGTACGACATAAATATCTGATCACGTATAATTTTATTTTAGAGTAGTTTGGAGTATTAAAATAAATGCTGGATCATCGTTTGGGAATAAAATCTGAAGTTCTACGATCAAAAGTGTACTCCCCGGACCATTTCATCAGAACTAGTCGTTTCATCTATCTACACTAATGTGATACTCATACGAACCATTAACCTAATACTTTACAAAGTTTCAAATGTGTTGAAAAAGTTTTTAATAACACCGACTTATACTACATAAAAAGGTACTTCTAAAAGTTTTTAAAGAATTGTAGAATTTTGATAAATAACGCGGTTGTGGTGAAAAAATGAAAAACTTACTTTTTATTGTTTACAACTTTATCCAATTTAACCGAATCCGTAGTGAGATCCATAAAATCGAAGTTTTTAAATCGACTTAAGGGACGTCGATAAGGGCTATAAAATTGAAGCAAATGGTATATAAAAAGGCTCTAAGATAAAAGAAGAAATCACTTATGAAAACTCCACATCAAACTGTTTTAAAAGTTTTGTATTGATAAGAACTGGCTGATATGATATAAAACTTTTTTTATCGAGAACGCATAAATCACGTAAGGTGTGATTGCTTCCGTGTACCAAAACTTTTTTACATCGTGATAAGAGTGTTAGGCTAATTACTCAAAACCTGCTTGAATTATCATGAAAACTAACACACCACTTTGCTAAGACTTTCCTATCTTTTTTGCTCCGAATATTTAATCTTAACTTGGAAGAGTATTAATTATTTCTATTTATAGTTTTTAAATTATTCAAAAATGTTCTTAATTTAGCCAGGACTCAAAACCTGCGTTTCTCGATCTTGCGTCGGAATCCACAACCACACCTAGAGCACCAAGTCGTGTGATGCTAGTAGATAAAAGGTTTGGAGTAAAAATACTCTACAAATAATAGCAATATAGAAATTATATTTTCTACTCATATAACTATCTAATGGCAATGAAAACACAGCGAAAGCTCTCCTATTTTAAAAACATAACCGAAAAGAAATTCTAAACGTTTCTCAACGTAGCGGTTAACACTTCAGGCATTACCTAATTTACACTTTGCTAGGAATAGTGCAAACCACAGAACTTGTTAACACTGTAAATTGTTCTCGTCGCGTAGCTTTATATTGTGGTCTGGAAATGCGAATGTTTTACACACACACCTACACGTAATCTTATCCTCTAGAGCTGCAATGTAAAACCACAAGGATGACAAATGTGTGACAGTAAAAGGGAGAGACTATTCCCCAGATCTGACTTCCTCCATGCAGATAGATTCTCCGATACTGGTGAGGATCTTTCTCTCTCTTTCTGGTCGAATGCCTTTTAGTTTGATATAAAACTTATAACATTTGATATATTTTGTGGAAGTTTGCAACTTGGTTGGATGGTAGGGAAATTTTCGAATATCGCCACGCTGAGACCGTTCAAGCATAGAAGGGATGGTGTTATTTAAGATGGGTCAACTTTTAGAATTTTTAATTTATTGCTTATTGTTCTCGTTTTTATTAAATATCAGACAGAATAACTTATATAGTAAGATCATTTATAGATTACAATAACTTTCATTATCATTGTCTATGAAATATTGTAACAAAATATGTAGTAAATAGATAAAACCAGAATAAATTGCCGGAAATACATAAAACAGTGTAAAGCATAATATTTAAAAGCAGGAGAATATAAGTGAGAAAGAAACTCAATTTCCATTCCAACAAGTATTTTCTTACTATCAGAAACGAAAATACACGAGAAGGAATTGCGTAGTTTACATTGGATCAGTAATCAAATGGTTATTTCAAACATCTTAGAAAATGCCATATTTTAAATACGCCGTCCAATTAGAAAGCACCGAGAGTCTTTGAAGAATGAATACAAAAGGAAAAGCAAACGCTGGCTGGTCGTCGTCGCTTCACTTCGATGCTTTGTCTACATGTTTTTTTCATGTTATTCTTATTTTATACGTTTTTTTGCAAACGATGACTTCACAGACTGAAACGACGACGTTCCCGATATGCATTAAATTTATAGTCGCTTTGTAGGCGCTACATTATATACCTGGTGTTTCTTCGTTATTTATTGTCGCGTAAACGTTCTTCGATTTCTCTAAGATGGGTTGTGTAATGTATATATTTGTTCTTTACGATCTTCTAAAAAAAATAGTTGGGATAATCGGGTTACCTTTTATAAACGTAATTGCTGTAAAATTTCGACATAAACATGTAGGAGGAAACGACAAATTTTCCGTTTTAATCGCTTTTAGCCGAATTAATTATTAACGAGCCCACTTTTCCGACATTACCAAGGTTTCTAGAGCAAAAGCATGCCTCGATTAGGCCCAAACACATTTCAGAATATAAATTATAGTCGAAATCCACATTTACAAACCAAATTTGGCGCGTACGAACGCACATTTCCATCTCACTTTGTTAAATTGCTCGCTCGCCTGCGATTATCCACTTTATCGAGGCGTCGTCGCATGTTAAAACAAACGCTCGTCCAGACTAGCAAGAAAGAGGAGAATAGTGCAACCTGCAATATGGATACAATCCATCTTGGCGAATAATTCTGGGAGACCTCGCCTTTTCGGTCACTGACGTAAACATATTAAAACCATCCGTCATTTGTTTTCCTCGACCACGGTTTACTTGGGGAAAAGGGATAGTAGTTTGTGACCATATCGGTTTGACCAAAACACATAAAAAGTTATACAAAACAAAGATAGTCCTACCTAACAAATGAAAGAAAAAGCGAATGACCAGGACTGAGAGATTGCAGAGAATTTATTTGTATCAAAGTACTAATCGTTTACAGGGAAATGCTCCTTTTTTTCATCACACTGATTGGAGTAAGATATATATCGCTGGTATCGTTAAATCTTTATTACAGCTATTCCTCTTTTGTTTTTAGGTTAAGATAAAACCGAGTACTAAATATTAAGTCATCGAGAAATCTAAAAACGTAGAAATAAAAAATAGTTAAAGAATCGTTTCGTGGATTTTGTTTTCTTTAATCGCGTAGCTCGTGCTACAAATCAATCTCAGTTGCTGTGCCGGCAGGTAATCTTTCTATTAATCCAGTTATCTGTGAGCAGCGACGTCTTTAGTTCTCGTCGCTTTTTTGTTAATCTTGATTGAAATAGAAAGAACTCGAAGTTGGCCTTGTTTTTGTGAAGGAATCGAATCGTTTCATATTTTACACGAGTTCAAAGGAAAAAAAGGTTAATTGGAATTTATGGTAAAATTGTAAATTACCTTATTTCTAATAAAAAAAAAGAATGACGCCCTCGTAACGACGGCAGCGGTAGACAGACAATGGCCATTTGTGACATAATCCAATTTATTTCCGGCGCCTCGGTCCGGCAACAAATCACCTAAAACATTCTTACAATACGAAAGAAATGTCAAAATAATGGGAAAACCTCTCGAGATACCTATAGCACCACCCCTCGTTCTACACGCATCAAGAAGATTTAGAAAAGGTGAAAACGAGAAAGTTTCTTTTAGTCCTGGAAGCGGAATTAGTGGCTTTTATAAACCCAGCAGATTACTGTTAACCTTGAACCATAAATAAATTCTTTAAGGTTCGAGACAATAAATAGGTTTTAGAAATACAACAGCCAAGTTTGCCTTTCACACTAAACGCAGGTAAACTTGGTGGTTTTCACAACCACGCGCCACTCATCAAACAGCACCAGTCATAGGAACAAACGAGAGCAGACAGACGACTTGATCCGACATTGACTAGACACTCGAAACCCCGCTGTGTCTTGTTCTTAACGGGATTCCACTGACTGCTGACTGAGATTGCTGAGATTCGGGGGTTAAAGAGTCGGACCGCATTAAATTCTCCACAAAACAAACGAATACCGTGATTGTCTTTTGTTGTCCTTTGTAGATGACTTGAGATGCTATTCAAGCTGACGAGATCGTTTTACATTTACGTGCCGGAACACGAACACTCACTGTTTATGAATTTATGCCCTATAACAAGGCGACGACGCGTATGAACAGCCTCATTTGCTGCAACCCTAGAACGTCTCACGGATCATTACCTTGGAAATGTATATACAAGTATGCGGTGTTACTTATAATAAGCAGAGCTCAAATGGTCGCTTCCGGATCTTGTCTTGATGGTGGCTACGACAACATGAATAATTACTAGAATTGCAGCTGCGGGACAAGTTTGACAGAACGGAAACGAAAACAGTTCGTCCGTTTTCCCGGTTCAGCTAAGAAATGTGAAATTTCTCAACAGGTTGTTACTGGGCGCCCTTCAGTGAAGCGCCGCAGCTTCTCTACATTTTCGTTACACACTTGCTATTCACGCAGCACACGCATCTTTGTATGTCACAGAATAAACATAATATTATTTATACGTCAAGCAATCTCTAAAGAAGAGCGAAATTGCCAAAACAGGATGAAAGAAACATTTCTGAAATGTGTTTTTCACTTTTTTTCCTCTCACGGGTTATGGAAGTTAGATTATTAAGAAACGGTAAGGAATAACGAAGGTGTTATAAAAGTGCTAAAACTTAAATCATTTCTTTTAATAATGTATGGTAATTATTAAAAAAGGCGTTTAGTTTTTATCTTACAAATACCTTATCAAAAGTGTTTAAAGATTATGTTCGCTACTTTTTAATTAGCATGTTATTCATAGTATAATATGGAAATTATTCCACCCAAATACTTTGCAACTTTTTACCTTTCATTTATAAAATTATAACATTTCAATCAAAAGTTGATTACACGACGTTCACAGCAAAATCACAAATGCAAAGTGAATATGAGAAGTGCTCTACAAAAAATCTAAATCTAATATATTGCGCCAAAAAAGATGTTTGACAATTAAACAATTGACAACTAGAGATTTTGCAAAGCGTAGAAAGCTTCAAAGTAATTTGATGCAATAGACCTTTATTTCTACACAAAAAGGCTGAAACAAGTTTGCCTCCATGAGTCATCTCTCGAGGTCATGGAAAAAGTCGATGTGAAGGGCAGTTATAAACCGGGCACTGACATTCATACCATACTATCTGGAGAGAATAAGAAATAAAACCTTGACAGACAGACGGTTCGAATTAAATGGAATCTATCGTCAAGAATGATCCACTGGATACACACAATTATAGCGACAGTCAAAAAGCTGAACTAACCTGTGGAATTTCGTACAAAATGATGAAGAAGTGATTTAAGGCAATATTGAATTGTTAGCACAGACACTTTAAAGTCTTGCAATAGTTAAACTAAATATCAATTAAGACTGAACAGTGACGATATCAGAATATTGACAAGCCTTATTACTGGAAAGTCATTGTTGACTAAGCAAGCATCTTTACACTATAAGAATCATTTCTGGTCCTCCTCTTGTAGTAAACACCACTTTGTTTAGTTTATCGTTGTGGAGCATTTACAAGAGTTTTTGTTTTGTTTTCACTCAGTCGGAAAGAAAGACAAAAAATAAGACTGACACATTCTCGTTGTTCTGTACTTAAAAGAAGCAAAAATCCTGGAATCAATCAACATCGTAAAAATTAATTTTCTCAATTAAAAGGAAATTGATAATTGAAGAGTGCCTTTCCAAAACGCTGTAAGTCCAAATTGGGTCAAATTAGGTTTTTAATAGTTTTGGATTGTAAATACTACAAGTTATTATTTCACACAACTCCGATCGCGCAGGTGTTGAGAGTTAAATAATAATATAGCAGTGAAACTCAGAATATGGTAAGTAACAGATAAACTAGATGAACTAGAAAACGAAAAAGAATGAAAATAAATTTTAAAAAAACTTGCAAAGACCGCAGAAAGGAATCTGTGTGGTCCTCCGGAAAAAGTTGCTTCTTTAAGGTTTAGTGCACGCCTAACCAATAAAAGGACGTGGACAGATGATATGAAGTTCGAATGGGCTTAGAAACTTTTGCAATACTTTCTCTGTTATACCTAGACGTGTGGAACAGTTAGATGGAAGACTTTATCAGGGACAATGGAGCACAACGAGGAAACAGGATCCAAGATTGTACGTAAAATTGAAGGACTAATTGCAGCCAATATAAAACTGAATCGACAGCTCTTTCTCCAGGTTTAAACGTATTCAGAGTGAATAGCGCATTATTGAAAAAAAATACAGTTTCCAAGCATCTCGTACAGACACTTACTGTACCTATGTTAGTAAGAGCATGAAGAACAAGGTAGCATCTAATGATAAGAAAAACATGAGGTAACAATCATGGAACTACATCGTGAAAAGCAAAAAAAATTTTTGAAAGTTATTCTATCAAACACTAAAAACTCAAAACTTTTTGATGCCTAGTTCGTAATATCGTACGATATGCAGTAAAAATGGTTATTCCCCAGCTAATATATTTAGAAAAGTAACATTCCAGGCAACTATGTACTTGCTGTAACTTAGGATTAAAATACGTGACTTTGAACCGAATAAAGATTGTTCAGTCTGCTTCTGGACCAAAACACTACATGGTCGTGGCTCAGTGGAAGTTACTTATTGTCCCTATATATTGTTATCGGCACGTTGATACAGACATGAAGAAACTAACTAATAACTTGGTGTGGTCTGTGCTTGCTATGTATTTAACTTGACTGCAGCAAAAGGAATTTTTAATGAAATTGAATTTGTAGCTCAAAAACATTTATACACAAGCAAATTAGAAATATCTGCAACTGCTTAAATAAAACCATCTATAGACGAATCGTAGAGTCGTAGAAACTGTAATAAGTCACAAAGATTTGCAGCGGAGAATTGAGAACCTGGGAATTTTATTGAAGACTTTGCTGCAATTAAAATTAGTCAACTCCTTAACACATAATAAGGTTAAGCACGTTAAAACTATGCTTTCAATAGAGGTACAAACAATTTTTTAAAACTTTGCTCGAACTCTGGGAATTAGACCATGGAGTTTGTTTTATATATTTTGGTGTAGTTTAGATGTCAGTCTTACTTAAAATTGTGCTAAGACCGCCTGCAACTCAATAAACTTACCAAAAATTTTAGAAAACAGTTCACTAAGTTCATGTCAAAAAATATCTGCAATAGCAGGCTTACCACGTTTTGGGTTGCATCAATAGCTAGCAACCACAACGTTTTATCAGTTTTCCACGCAGTGAATCGAAGTATAGTAATCGGCGGACATGTTTGTACTACCGTATTTTGAAACTAGACATACAGTGTGCCCCCGGATTGACTTCATTACAGGTATAATTGATCAAAAATTTTTGAATCTCGTTTTGATGTTTGGTCTGAAAAGAATTTCAAGCACATTTTTAATTTTTAAGATCCAAGATGGTCATGAGCAAGCAAAGTACCATTTCGGTCTATAAAACGGCAATATGTTATTAAGGAAAGTTGTTCGGAATATGAAATTATGACTATATGCAAAATTTCACAAATATTGGCTCACTTTGACTTAATCAGTATTTGATTTGTATTTTTGCATTGTAACTATAGAAAAAAATTTAAATTGAGTAATTGTTATTTATTTTCTTTTTTTTGAATACAATACTTTATTAGAAACTTACATTCAGTGTTTTTTGACAACTTATATAGAATACTTTTTTTTCGGAATGTTGCTCAAATCATTTAAACATGTAACTGTAGAAAAAATAAAATTTGGAAATGAATTTGTTTACAATCGAAACTTTCAAAGGCTTGCAACTTCATTTTTTTCTAATAACATCTCTCAATGGGACAGGCTGTCCACTCAATAAAAAATTATCTGCAGATTTAACTGATACCACGTTTAGGTACTTCTTGTTTGAACCTTTGGGAAAAACTTATTTACGATACCCGTGTCAGCGAATAAGTGATTCAGAAATCGTATTATCTGAGACAAGAGAAATTAACAAGAACTGCTGTGTTGAATTCAAAATTGTACGTAGAATCCAAATAAGTAAAAATGTACCGTGTGTTTCATTTAAAATAAGAAAATTGATATTATTACTGATACTATCATGTTTAAGTTTAGTATGTCAAAAAATTTCATAACAATAATATATTATAATGATGAGAAGTTACATACAAAATTATATTTTCTATTAGTAATTTAATCTAAATCGGAATAGACAGCTACATTCATCGTATAATATAGCGCCCAACGTGGGGAAAGCAGACAGTGAGCTTCATTAAATAAATATTTTAGATCCTATCAGACTTACTTCATGGTATTAAGATATAGATATAGAAGAAACGTAACGTATCTAAACAACTAACCGTTAAATATATATCTAATATAACACTTTTTTTCTTTCTCTTTTGTTAACGATAAAATGTGTGGTCCCCTCACATGCAACGGAAAGAAAACTAAAATTAGCCCTAAGGGTCTGCAGTGAGATTTAAAAAAAAATAAATTTAAATTAGCGTCTTATGTCTCTGAGACAAATATTCTCCAAGATCTAGATTATACATCTGCACGAGATCGAAATGCCAGTGAAATCGAAAAGCAAACATAAAATGATATCTTGGCAAAATTTAATTTAATTTTCACGCATTTTTTCGAAGGTGGTAAATAATGTCCAGTTCTCACAAGGCAAAGATAATGAGACACTAATAATTCCGAGCTTTCTAGGATTTATTAAATAGGATAAAAACGCTTATCTTTAGTTGGAGTTTTCAAATTTTTTTTTAAATCATATTCTAAATGTGTGACGCTAGTTTACTTTTTATGTTGCCCTCCCATAAATAAAAGACAATAGCCGTTACTAATTTTGAAATAACTAAAACCTTTTTGAAACTTGATATTGGAAAATATAGAAACAAGGTCATCATCATTATATTACCCCAAAAAACCATTAAACTGATACATGTATCATACAACAAAGAGGGAATATTTTCTGTGCCTGCAGTAGGACTACAATTACCTAACACACTCATTCCAAAGGGGGGTTATGTTGAAAAAAGCAAAAGTTTACAAAAACAGCCATTATCTCCGTCGATAAACTTCTATTTGCTCCAAAATTCCACATGACATTCAAACGCCTAAATTAAAGTTGTTAGTCCCGAATGCTGTTCGGTTCAACTTCAAAGTGGTCATTCATGCCGTGTCTAAATTAATCACTTCCACTTGTTTTAATTCTTTTCACAAATGCCAACTGAGTGTTCACAAATTAATTAAATGACAAAGTTACAAATCTAATGTTCAAAAGAAGGGCTTTAAAAAATTCAGATTTGATCTTCAGAATATTAAACGCTACGATTGAACAGACCAAGTTTATAGAGCGAATTACGAAAGTAAATGCCCTCAAAAATGTTATTGAACAAAAGTCTTCTATCCGGAACCCTTTTAAGTGATGTTTTGCTAAGGCAGGGCCTACTTACGTTCATCCGGTAAACAAACGAATTCGGATGAGTTGGTTGTTTGTTTTGCACGGGTTGCCGAGATTTTTACACCTCTGCACGGTTAAATGATCCCTTTCAGTGCACAGCGAAAATCTGTGAACATTTTTCAAGAGGATTTGTAACTGTCAAATTGTAAGATCCCCACTTCGAATACACGTGTTTTTTTCGGTAGACGGAGCAGGGATAATAAACTGTCAATTTGCAGAAGAATTGCTTAAACGTAAAGTTCCAAAACGTGGTTACCGAATTTGAGACGGCACGTTATCGGAGCTTAGCTCGTCAATCTGTAAAATTTACAGTCGCTTCTATTTAAGATCGTTTGTCAGTTAATGTAATAGATGGTACGCCAGGAGTTTGCCGTAATTCGATCAAGATGGCGGCTTTCGACAGTGGAAACGGGCACGCCGAGTAACTGCGTTAACATTAATATTGAATTAGTTGATAAAATCCTACATTACAGTCTAAAGTTCTACATTAAACGAATTAGGCGACATTTTCCTTGTTTTCGTTTTGCAGACAACATAACAGACAACGACAAGTCAGGAATTAACGGAGTTACATCGTGTTGATACATAAAAGAGGATCCGTCAATAACATCTAAAGAAGGAGCCTTGATGTGCATCCTCGCACTTTCCCTACTGTTATTCGTTATTCTAATGATGCCATTCTTATGCTTTCCTTCTATTTCTAGTAAAGGCTTAACAACCTTCTTTAGTTTTTCTCGACCCTTCACATTTCTCTTCTAAAAAGATCTTTTAGTCAATTTCCTTTTACGACACTCAAAACGCAATCTTGACAATTTACTTGAAAACATTTTCTTTCTTTATTCGTCTAACGTTATTATAATTTGTTCCACGTTCCTCGGTTTTGTAGATTTTGTAAAAAAAGACTTGGATATAACTTCAATGGACAAATAAAATAAATAAATTTACCCGGAATTGGTTGTGGGGGTAGCTTAATAAAAGACATGCTAATCCTTGCGAAACAAAACAACGAAAGCAACAATGTGGATTAGATTTGAGGTAGTCAAGTATTCTCCATTTCTCATATTCAGATATAGACATGAATCTCTGTCCTGCTATAAAAAATCTGTTTCGTGTTGTACCTATTAACTTCAAGACAGATTGTCTAAAATCGCGTTTTTCTAGCTTGTTTTTTCAGCAGTATTGCCATTTGTAACAATTTTAACTTTTTTTATTTTGTTACCAAATGATCACCTATTTTTTTTGCAGACTTTTCTTTCCAGAAGTACGTGTCCAGTCATGAACTCGTATTACTCATCCAGAAACAAACACCAACACAAACGAGAGATTTATTTGAAATATTTTCTTTGGGCGCTACGTGTTCACATCAAAATGCGTTTGCACAATCCTTTACATAAACACTAATATTTAATTGTCCAAAGAAAGTTTATAAATTACTAACATTAATACAGTACCAATTTGTTAAAACAAAAATTAATTTAGGACTATAAAATTTTATTCTGTCTATTTGCACACAGATAAACCATAAAATATTGTGGATAAGCACTACTACGAGGGTTACTGAATTGCGTAAAAAGCCTAACTTGATTACATATTGCAGTTATGTTCTCCTACAATTCGGAATCTCCGAAGTTTGTACCTTACTAGCTTGTCAAAATCTCTGAACGGTCATCTTTCCTTCAAGATTGATTGCTCTTTCAAACATCAGAATAGGATCGTATATACAGGGTGTTATGTAAACATGCAGCCGTAATTGCATAAATAATACTATCGGGTAAAGAACATAATCTTCTTCAAGAATCTGCTTCTTAACTGCTTTTCTTTCAGAGATATTAACACTTTAAGTTGACCAATAGAAACTAAGAATGCCAAAATTGACTGTTTTCGTCCTATTACTTGATCTACATTTTTAAGACTTTAGAACAAGTAAAGTAATCTTTAAACTTTTATAATTTTAATAATAAAGGGTTCTATAAAAGAATTCTTGTAGATCTGAATATCCCTAGGTCACCTTAGATACCTACTAGGTGTTGGTTGCATACTTACATAACACTCTTATCTTCTTGAGTTTTACATCATACCAATCAACGTTGTGCTAAAAAGTTTGACTATACCTAATTTTTCTGCAATACTTTCTAATTTTGCAAAACTTGGATAGATCTTTACCTGGTGTAAAAGAGCATATTCTTGAAAATAGGCATGTTATCTTGAAGTAACTGCGCAACTTAGCATTTAAGATAGTACTTCTGCTTACATCAACAATTATTTTAGTTTCTTATTCTAAAGCGCTTATGAGCTAGTTATCAAAATCCAAGTTTAAATACTTGCTTAAAATTTCAAAGAAACGAACCAAAACATTTTCGCTTGATGATTTATTGATCTAAAGAGTACACCAACAAAAAATACTGCATACTGAGATAATGATTTGTAGCCTATAGAACTCCTGCAGTTTAAGTTAAACGAGATTCTAAAAATACTGTGCCAAGTTAAGAGCATTGGGACCTTCGCAAGGGTACTACCGTTTCCGTGATTATCAACCGCTGATGTTTTTATAAATTTCCATTTTAATTCTGTATGTTAATATTATGTAATTTACAAATATTTAGACTGATAAATATTATTAACTCCTTGCAAGTGTTTTTGGAAACCTTAACTAAAAATGAACGACTGCATGGGTTAGGCATCTAAGTTTCGGGCAGGTTCGGTATTGGAAAAATGAAAACTGAAAATGCGCAAATCTAACCGAGTGAGCATTTTCACTCAAAGATCTGTAGATCTCTGTGCTGTGAAAGTGCCTACGAGCAAGAAAACATTCGCTCGCTGACGTTCGGTCATGATCCATTCGATGTCAGTACTTCAAAAGAAATTATAAAGTCATGGACAAAATTAACGCACTAGTTAACTTTTTAAAAGATTTTAAGATGACGATCATGATTAAGGTTACTAATTTATTTACTAATAGAGATAAATCGTCTTTGATAATCGAGACACATATGTGTCAAAAATCGTTCATTTTAAAATCATAATTTTCATAATTTTACATTTTCTCAAAAGTTGGGCACATTTTTGTTACAAAAATCGCTGATTAACAAAAAATATAATTTGCTAGAACGTGTTGTGTTCTTAGTAGTGTTAGTTTTAAAAGCTTTAATGTTAAAAAATGAATCGTTGAAGAAATTTATCGGTTGAGGACGCTGTAAAGGCATCAACTTTATTGGAAGAAGGATATTATATGCGTTATGTTGCTAATTTGTTAGGAAAAAATCATTCCAGTATAAGTCGCATAGTTGAACGCTTCAATCAGAATGGATCTTACAATCGCAGACCAGGACAAGGGCGTAAATGATCTACGGATGCAAGAGATGAATGCTTTCTGAGGCAGTCTGTTCTTAGAAACAGGACAGTCACTGGTACAGTGTTAAAAAATGAGTTGGCAATTGCTCGCAATATCATGATATCGTCTCAAACTGTGAGAAGACGTTTTAAATGAAGCTGGATTGAGCTATAGAAGACCGGCGAAAAAACCTTTGCCAACCAGGGAACACAGAGTTGCAAGATTACGTTTCGCTAAAAATCATCAAAACTGGACTGTTAATGATTGGTAGAGAGTTTTTTTCTCAGATGAGACTAGGGTCAACTTAAAATCTTCAGATGGACGTGAACGTATCTGGTAAAGGCCAGGAGAGAGATTTGCAAGCTGCAATATTACTCCAAAAATTCCATTTGGTGGAGGCACTGTAATGTTGTGAGAAGGAATCTGTTTTGACGGTCGTACAGATCCATAAATGCGGATTATTATCTCGAAGACGTCATAGTTGAACATGTAATGCCGTTTGCCCCTTTCATGCGGCCTAATTTTGTATGCAGGATAAGGCTCATCCCCATGTGGCTAGGCAAGTGATTGACTACTTAAATGCAGTTAATCTTCAGTTAATGAAACGGTCATCTAACAGTCCCGATTTAAATCCCATAGAGCATTTATGGGACATTCTTTAAAAAAGTTTGCAGTCATAGACCCTCACCTGTCAACCATAATCAACTGGTAGATGCAGTAATAGCAAGATAGAAGAATATTCCCCAAGATGTTATCGAAAATCTAATCTCCAGTATGCCAAGGCAAATGAATGCAGTGATAAGACGTAGAGGAGGCCACACACGGTACACATTAATTTAATTGTTTACGTTTTTTTGTGTGTAGTTCATGTTTTGCGAATTTTTAGCATTATTAATTATGTAATAAACAATGACTTAAAATAAGATCTTCTCTTGCCAATTTCTATTCAAAACAACTACACTGTTTTATTTACAAGTTTATATGAAACTATCAATCACATCAGTCGAATGCAAAAAAACTTGTGCTTATTTAATCAAGTGGTGCGTTAATTTTGTCCATGAGTTTATGTTCGCGCTTATTTCGGCATGGACATCTTAATAGAGTTCCTATTTTCCAGACATATTAATTTGAAAGTAAAAATTAATAAAAAAACTAGAGCTGCCGCAGCTTCGCTGCACCACCTCTAGATCCTCCCTGCGCTCTTTTCGCGGCTCATAAGCACGTCGTGCTGCAGCATTCTTCTTGTGGTGACCAACAATTGGTTTCGCCTTTGTTTGTAGACGGGTTGGGCTATGTTGCCCTGCAATTCAACTGCAGTGGCCTAAAGTCGGACTTCACCCTTATTAACCTTTTTTAAGAAACCGAAAACTACAGTACAGTATTTCTACCGCAAAAAGTCCAGGATATCGTAAAGCTGTAACAATTAGCACTAAACCTGCTTCGTTTATCTGCTTTTCTTTCCTAAATACTAAATCTACAGTTTGTTTATGCATACTTATATATTTTGAAGTATATTCATGAACAGCTATATTCAAAAGAGAGAACAACAGCTTTACAACATTCTGTAGAATTCTGGTACATGATCGGACTTCGAATAACCTTTTAAAGAAAGCTTATTAATGTGGACACGAGTCGATCTACGTACATCCACGAGTCACCTGTTTCGCCCTCCATTAACATTCTTAACACAGCTACCACGTCCGCCAACAATACTGTGGCTTAAACTCGGGTCTTAGCCTTCATTAGCTTTCTTAATAAAGCTAAAGACACGATCGCGGGCCGGAATGTGCAATAAATTTCTAAGTCTCTCTTATTATTGAATTTTTTATGGTGTTTTATTCCACCACCGCATTTGTTTCTTTCTCTTTCTATTTTGGGCAGCATTACTGAAGTCGTATGGCGCTGTGAATTTGGCCTCAGCTCTGAAAGATCTCTTTCCGACTCCAGGCTCAAACTCACGTTGGCATGCTATAACTTCGCTCTAAGTGTGCCATTTACACAGGTGACGTCACCGCTACAGTATCCAAGCCATTTGTTATTTGTTAAAAGACTTGCACTCGCACAAAAAGCCTGTGTCAAACCGCTCAGGTGTTTTGAGTCGATTGGTGTCATTGAGAAAGTCGAGTTTTTATTATATCTAGGGTTGTGAATCCTTTCGGGCTGCAATTAATGATAAGAAACCAGCAGAAGTATGGTTTTATTCGACGTTGAAGAATCTGAACCAACTGTAGAATTGGTAAAATTAATTAGGTAAACACTTTCTGACTCGTCACGCATCAATATTTCCGCCGACACCGTTGCGAAACATGCCCAGGGTTGTTGGATTCCCGGGAATCTTCTGTATGGTACGGTGTTTCGTAAGTTTGAATTTTGGTTTTAGTATTAAGGAAAGTCACGAGCTTTGCTTGCAAGTCGTATGGTGGCAACATAGCAAATTTTCTACTGTTTTATAATAATAAACTTTTCTAATTTAAAAAGATTTTCCTTATTGCTATTATATTAAAATACTCGCGAAAACACGTGACATTGGAAGCAACGTTTTTTTTTGTGCAAAAAGGTTGTAATTGTGTCGAATGTATAACTTTTTACAGAAAAAAAACATTATAAACGTACTAAAAAAAATCGTCAAATGAATCCATCCTCACCGTGTTACAAAATTAGCATGACGAATAAACCTCTCTAAAAGGTGAAAAAATAACGTTACGTCCAACGTCATGTGTTTTCGCAAATTCCCTAATATGTAATAATGGATGGATGGGATTTTAAAATTGAAATCCTCTTTTGTGCACCTACATTTTTATTTATTGACACATGCTTCGGCTTTTTTATTAGCTAACCCATCGTCAGGTGTTCACTGAGTTATTCCGCCCCCTTTTTGACCGAAACATGTTGTCTCAATAAATAAAAGTATGGGTAGACAAAGAACGATTTTATTTTCAAAATTCTATCCTAACTACATATTATAAAAGTCTGTTGTTAAATGTTACAGTTATTCATTCAGTTTTAAGCTTTTACGAACATCCGTTAGTTTGGGGGAAATATTAACGTGCTAAAATTTAGTTGCGTTTTCTGGTGGAATCGTTGGAAGTTAGTGAGCTTGTAACGTGGTTATTTTAGAGCTGTTCTGAAGAACATTGTGTGAATTTTATTTCGTTTTCTGGCCGACGGGACATTTATTTGTACGAACTGTTGAGTTCGCATTGAATGTGTATTCTGGTTTTATTAAATCCGTGTGGTTGTTATTTTCGTAAAGACGGGTAGATTTAGAAACAGAGACTCTATTTGTTATAAAGATTACCGTGATATGGTAGATCTGGTTGTTTCTGTCTGTAATAATTAAGTTTAACGCAAGGTATTCATTAAACATAAGTTTAATAACCCGAATTAAATTTTAAAACCGTATTTTGTGTACTATTGTTGTTGCCTAATTTGTTCTTATTATTTAGCAATATATGGATTTTTAATATCATTTGAATCTTTTATATTCAGTTAGGAATCTGTTTGCTTTAATTGTGCATTTGAGCGTCGACATGAAATTCTATAAAATAATAGTGCGAGTAAAGTAATAATAATTATAATATAATAATAAGTAAAGGAATTATCGCTTTTCAACAGAAACATTGAATCAAAGTGACGTAAACACTATTAATATGACGTTTGAGACAGGTTGTTAGATTTCATTTTGAGAGATTCTTTGTTAACTGTGGATTAGGATACCATGGCTTCTTCATTACAAGACAGTTTAAAATGCCCAAATTCATTGATTCTCCCAATGGGTAGAGAAGTTGCAGTACATCTAGATACGTTCCATGTAATATTTACAATAGAAAATAAACGATCCCTTGAAATTCACTGCTTATTTCAGTCTGTTCTTCTACCTCCAATTAGTTCAGCAAAGATGCTTCTGCTCAAACTAGGATATTCCACCTTTATTTCAACGGTAAGTAGTAAAACGGAACGGCCACTTTTTCTGACATTCTCATATTTGTCTACACTTAATCACGGTTTTGTCTGACGTTCTGCTTCCTTCGGAAGTGACATAATATGAGTCGATTAATACAATCAGTTAACTCTGTTTTGAGTTTTTTTTAATTATTTTAGAATTCGTTTAGCTTTAGATTACCTTAGAGTAGAAAATACGCAGCGGGGTATATACGTTGTTATAG
Source organism: Ignelater luminosus (assembly GCA_011009095.1). Classification (NCBI taxonomy): domain Eukaryota; kingdom Metazoa; phylum Arthropoda; class Insecta; order Coleoptera; family Elateridae; genus Ignelater; species Ignelater luminosus. Next base: position 536,609 of record VTPC01089954.1, on the reverse strand, counting down.
TTCATTGTTTTTGTTCGAGCAAAGATGCTCGTTAGTAGATTGCGTTCAGCAGGTGCTAAATCAATAGAAAAGCGAGTTTATTTCTTGTGCATCATTTTTTGGGTTTGTTATGGAAGGTAGAATACCCCTAGTTATTAAATTTTAGTTTTTGAATACTTCGTGTGAAGCATGTAGTACTTCTGTGTAAGCGCTGTATTTGAGCATTTTGAATGTAATGCTTGGTTGGTACGTCTAATGGTGGATGTATCGTCTTAGTTTAGATGTTTATTGTTTCAGCAATTTAAAGGAAGAATTTGTCTTTTAGCTAGTTTTCTTCCTTGGAGAGTTTGAATATTCCTAGAGGGAAAATGCTTCCTGTAAGTCCGGAGACTGGACGGGTACTAGTTAGTGCTGTTTTGGCGTCGTATGAGTCCTGTTGTTTGATAGTTTGAGATAACAAAGAGGATAAAAAGATCATCAAGGTCATATGAGAAGGTCGTTTTCAGTGACACTAACAAAAGGCTTCAGCTCTACACAAAGATCATTTCAAACAGAATTAGCTACTACGAGGGTTGTCTGAAAAGTTTTCGACCTAACAAAGATACAAGACATTTTTTCTGGAAATTTTTTTTTATTTTTCAACATAGTCTCCTTGTAACTCTACACACTTCTCCCAGCGATGCTCCCATCTCTGTAACCCGTCCAAATAGTACTCGGCATTTTTCTCTGCAAAATAATTGTTCACGAAGGTGATGGCCTCTTCATTTGACGAAAATCTTTGTTCTCCGAGCGCAATTTTTAGATGAGGGAACAAAAAGAAGTCGCTTGGGGCTAGATCTGGTGAGTAAGGCGGATGGTCAAGCAGTTCAAACCGTAATTCGTGGATTTTCGCCATGGCAACCGCTGAGGTGTGAGACGGTGCGTTGTCTTGGTGAAACAGGATTTTCTTTTTCTGCAAATGTGGCCGTTTTTTCGCAAGTTCTGCCTTCAGCTTGTCAAGTAATGATGCATAGTATGCTCCTGTAATGGTTTTTCCTTTTTGAAGATAATCGATTAAAATAACTCCATGACTATCCCAAAAAACAGTCGCCGTCACTTTCCCAGCCGAAAAAACAGTTTTTGCTTTTTTTGGAGGCGGTTCCCCCTTTGCAGTCCACTGTTTGGACTGTATTTTTGTTTCGGAAGTATAATAGTGTATCCAAGTTTTATCTACAGTAATTAATCGGCGCCAAAACTCGGATTTATTTCGCCTAAACTGCGCCAAAAGAGCGTTGGAAATATTCATTCGAACACGTTTTTGGTCTAACGTGAGCAGACGCGGCACCCAACGCGCGGACAGCTTTCTCATGCCTAAATGTTGATTTAATATGTGACAAACACGTTCTTTTGACATGTTCATAACCTCTGCTATCTCTCTCACTTTAATTCGGCGGTCGTCTAGCACCATTTGGTGAACTTTGGCGATGTTTTCGTCGGTAGTTGCAGTTTTTGGACGTCCCGAACGTTCCTCGTCTCCCAAGCTCTTACGGCCACGTTTAAATTCAGCAGCCCAAAATTTCACTGTGGTAAATGATGGTGCAGAGTCCCCATACACAGAATCCAACTCATCTTTTATTTGGGAAGGCGTATTGCCTTTCAAAAACAAATATTTAATGACAGCTCGATACTCGATTTTGTCCATTTTCACAAAAAAAACTCACATGAACTCACTCAAACGACTGTTACATAAAAACTGCGCGTCCAAAATGGCTGAAACTTTGATGAGTAACTGTCAACAGATGAACAACGAAATACAGTAGCTTTTATTTACGAGTGCTGCCATCTTCACGTTGAGGTCGGAAACTTTTCAGACCACCCTCGTATAAGGCCATTCACTTTCTCCTTTCTGTCTCTCTAATTCAAGCAAAATGTTTCATATCGTATGATACTAAAATCCTTGTTTAATTAGCATTTTTGAACCTTTGTTAATTGGAGCAGCAGATTTCTATTGAAATATGGGCATCTGAATACTTCTTAACTCCAAAAGCCAATTTTGGTCTTTATAATGAATTTCAGATATGATTTTAATTTCTAAACGTGGAAGAAAGATTTTGCCCCAGTTGTTAGTCGACTTCAAATTACTATTTTGACCTTTTTGATTTTTGCATCGCCTGTCTTGGCTTACGTAAAGTCGAGCCTTTTAAATTCCGCATATTCGAGGTGTATTTTACATTTTGCAAATTTCATCGAAGAGCAGTAAAGCAAGGAAGGTTTCCAGAAAACTCTCACGCCTAACATTTATAATTCTAAATTATGACAAATATCTAAACATTGTACACATCACATCAACAATATATGTACTTTCTTTCGACATCGAGATGTATTTGTTCAGAAACCAAAAATTGTCCTGACAATGTTGTCTGATGTTTCATAACCATACTTGTTCATGAAAAAAATTCCTAGCCTTTTTTCAGATTTTGATATAACAAATGAGAGATTAATTTGGAATGATTGGGTTGTTCATGCTACAAGAATGCGATCATACCTTTTTAGTAGCAAAACATGTTAACGATTTCCCTATCAACTGGAATATTAGAAAAATTAAAATTATTGTTAAAAATACATCAAATGGCGGATATATTCCTGTAAAATGAAGTGTAAAGATCTCTACAAGGCAGGGTTATTGCAGTCCGTCCAATGCTTGAATTTGGGCTGGTCAAACTTCATTTCTTGAATGATTAGTTTTTCTTGTCAATACTAAATTTTTCAAAGCAGTCAAGATTTTTGGACCTATTCGGACTGAATAAATTTTCTACTATCTTGACCAAGTTGTTGAAATTGCAGCGTTTGCCAACTCATTGAACTCTTTCGACTGGTCATACTTATTAGACAAATTCAAGTTCATAAAAGCTTTATTATTAACAGTTATGTTTGTTTCGAGAACCCTAAGTCTCTGTTTCCTTATATGAAACCCAATACCGCTTCTTGCTTTTAATTCTGATACTTTTGAAAGGTTCGAGTAACTATTGGTAGACACATGAGAGTTTAGGAATTAAAAATTCTTTGCGTCCATATTTTTAGATCAGTTGCTGTGCAGCTAAGTAGAAGCTAGAGTTCACGCTTTATTCTCGAAAACCTTCACAATTTCCAAGCAAATAGAATTTTTGTAAAATCAATAAACATTTTCAGATGAATTAGACATTTTGGGCTTTATGAGTTCTGTTGACAATGCTACCAGGACCTTTTCAGTTGTATCAAATATATTTCAGTAGAATTAGGCCAGGTTGGTTTTAGAAGTTTTCAATCACACAAAGATCTAAAAAGAAACTCGCCAAACTCAAAGTATAGAGGTTTAAGGTATACAGAGTGATTCACTAATAATGATGAATCTGGGATAATTTGAAACGCAACTTGTTATTGCTTTTCACTTTAGAAATATTATGAAACAAAGATATCTTGTACCTTTGACGTTATCTTTCAATCACAGTACGTTTTTGCTAAATGCTTATTGACAGATGATGAATCACCCTACATATAACATCTTCCTGTCATTAAAATTAATTAATTCTGCTAGAATATGAAATGTCTTTTATTTTGATTCTAACTAACGAGAATATAGAATTATATGTGACATTTATTCTTTTAAATAAACGAAGCATTTTTACTTTTATCTAAATTTCATTTTTAATATCTCTCTCCATTGTGAATCTCGTCCAAGCGGGATTGTATGTAACAAAAACAACGGATAACAACCGCTTGTTCAATCATGAACTTTTTTCACTTTCGACATAATCTGACAATCAATTTTGCGTTATTATATCACGCTTTTGTTTTATAACCATAATAGAGCAAACGGTAATACTTAAAGTTGCAGAAAAGCATCACAAATACTGCTGAAAATTCAAGAGACTATCGAATATTTGCCTTTGAATTTCTAATATACACAATAATCAAAACTGTTGAATAGAGTTATGTGGCACGCGACAGATTGTCACTATATTTGGGATAAATTACAGAGAATTTAGGGGTTTGGTCTTGCGCCGGTTAAACGTCGGTTCCGCGTGGTTTCGCACCGGTGATGGAGCCCAGTAGTTAATTGTAGTAATGCTAACGTAGCAAACTTGGACGAAGTTCGATATAACGGAGCATAGTTCGCGACTACTATTAATTATTTCGAATGGAAACACGACTAGTTTAGTTTGCATTATTACTAGTTATATTATGCAAGTGTTGTGATTGTTCGTTAGTTACAATCCCTTAATCAAGTTTTATAGCGTCGCGTTCAATAGAACATTCTAATAACGTTTCTAGCTGAAAATGCGCAAAGGTGGTTGGCTTTCAGGCGTCGCTATCTGAAACTACGACGTCGACGTTCAGTAATCTGAATAAACAAAGCCGCCTGGGATTATTGATTACATTAGTTTATCCCGTCCGAGTTGTGTCCTAAACCAATGTTGACTTGGATTCACCACTGGCACTCCAATTTGAGAATTCCCATAAAGTGATACTGTCTTAACATTTATTCGAATGCGGTTGAAAGGAATAGAATTAATAAATCGAACAATAATTGAATTAAATCGTCCTACTTTCATTATCTTGATGGTGCGTTTTTCTGTTTAATGGTCGATATAACATCGTTCTTTAAGTTCTTGTGTCTTCAATATCCCCCGGTTCTATAACCATTTAAATGGGGGTTTCGCTTCCCTTTTGTCGAAAGGGTTTGATTGCTTTATGATTAACAATGGGCCTTAAAAGTTATTGATATCCCATTAATTAATTGCCCCACTTAATTAATTTCTCTCGATATGAAGTTACCCTTAGGAACGAACGGAATGTGAAATTTGGGCGTAATAATGCAATATTGGCGTTCTTTAGCGCTGGAATGATTTTGAACAACATTAAGTATTTTTAGAGCGTTAAGTCAATCTACAGTTTTCATTAACCTCTTCAAGCAGGAAAGCAACGGAATATTAAATTATAAAATAGTGTACCAAACTATGAATGTTACTTTATTGATCCATTATATTCCAATATAAAACCGGGCATTATGTACATAACAACAAAAAAGCTGATTTACGTGATTAAATATATGTTACACCAGTATATGTAAAATAAACACCACCTGTTTGTTTACTGTTTAACTACTAAGTCCCTTATCTCAGTTCATCATCAGCAACTAATAACTATGCTGAATCAACTTGGACATAACTTCCAAAACTGCCGATATTGATATTGAAACGATATTAACTAATACTAATATTATTCCCAAAAGCAATTGTGATCTAAAATGGAGGTTAATAAAAAATCTTACTTACATATTTGGGTGCCAGTAGTACCAACAAGGTGAATAGTGTGCATTACCTTCTAGCTATCCGCTTGAGCTTTTACTTATATTTTGGCGTGTTTTTATGCTCGATAACAAATTTAGAAATTCTCTGGAAACGATCGTATATTCAAATGTATTAAAATGAGATTGGTTTCTTTCTCTGCATGTTAATGTTCTTGATGAAAACAAATTAATTCTGCATACGTACAGAATGTGGTATTACACGGACACTTTATTTCTATTAGTTATCACATTGAAGCCTGCTTGCATGTCCCATCTCTTCAGTTGCTTAAACAGCTTCTATATTCACCTTGCTGTATAGATTTGAAGCGCAACAATGCTATGCCAGGCTGAAAATTTAATAAACAAATGTATCCTAGTTTCAGATTATTTTGTTGCACATAAAACGAGCTTGGACAATAACTTGAAATATCTGACATCGCAAAGTAGAATATTTGAGATTGTTTGCCATAGAGTGATTATTTTAACGTCGTTACTGTACTTGATTTTCAAAATATAAATTATACATGGATTCATGTTACTAAGCACACTGCTCATTTGTTGAGAATATCTTTATAAACGGATTTTGTATTTAGTTGTTGTTTATTAGTCCTTTGGGACGGACCTCCGGATACCGTCTATGTATTTATTTGAATTAAGACCTTCAGGTAACTACTGGATTAATAAATTTACGTTTGTAATGCAGCAGCAGCCTTTTTTTTGTGAGTTGAAATTTTAATCTTATGAATGAAACAACCCGTTTTATTTTATTTTATTGAGCAATATACGGGGTGTTTCTGAAAGCGTACTGCTTTCGAGATCAGCCTTAAATTATCAGACTTGTTTAACAGGTTTGACAACAACAAATAAAAAATACATATAAAATATATCCTGTCCAAAGTCGAAGACAAGTATTAACTATGTAAGAAAAATTAGATATTGAATCCAAAAATATTAAGTATGTTAATGTCTCATTTATTCATAATTACAGTACTTATTAAGTGTAGTTTCTGTCCCAAAGAAGACCGCTTCTGAGATACAGAGTGTCAAAGTTTCAATAAAAATTTTTTGTTTCCTATCATAGTTGAGACGAAATTCTTTGCATGACTATAAGACGTCTCCTATTATCCATATCTCTGACAGAGGTGAAGGTCTAAAGTGGACAAGCAAATTTGTTTTTCGTGGGATGCGTAGTTTGCGAGGAAAAGATGTATCCAAAATCTTGAAATGTCAAAAGTTAATTCCAAATTTCTTACTTCCTCGATATCTTGCAAACTGTGCGAAATACTAAAATCACACTTCTTGTATAGTTATTATCAAGCGTCTGTCTTTTTTGCCAAGACGAGGACTTAAAAGAATTTTTAAACCCTGCATCTAGGAAACAGTACACTGTAGGACATTAGTTAATTTCGACTGTAGAAAACTTCCACTTATATTAGAAGTAATTATCTATATGCTGATAAACTTAACATAAAGATTGCTTGTTTGAACTTACGTGTTAGTTAAAAGCGAAGATTTACAAAGTTTTCCCATAATGCCTGCAAAATAACAGTAATCATTAAAGACTACGTCAGAGTTTAAAAGAGAGCATTTCTTCAGATACTAAAATCTTTTATACAAGTCTCCTAGCAATAGTAGACTACTGCGAGAAATATTATCTCGAAAGCAAGAAAGTATATCTAGTATCTAGTGGAGGAGTTGTATATTATCCTCTAGGCCATCTCTGATTGAATGACGCAACGCTGCTGTTTTGGATGTCAAAGAAGTTCATTAGGGGTCGCCAGCTCACCAGCTGAGGGGTTTAAATGAGATATTTTTTCCATGTTTGTAATGTACAATACGCTAGTAGTAGTCATTGGATATTTGCAATAATGATAATTACAAAATAAGGCAGAACAGTATCCTTCTACGTCATTTTTGCATTTTCGCATTTTCACATCATTAACCAAGCGGCAGGCTTCACGTTCAGGCACTATGTTTGCATTCGGAAAGCTCTGGCCAAATTCACTAAAACTCTCAGTGGTTTTTCTTAGTAATATAGTATATGAGTTTTAATCTTCTTATTCTATCCTTACCTTCACAAATTTCTGCTATTAGTTAAAAGGAGGAGAACCTCTAAAACGAGAGAATAAAAGATGATTACTTTCCTTACTTTTAAATAAGTGTTTTGAGTTGCTTCTTTCCCTACTTTAAAGTATACAAATAGTTTTACGAACAGGTCTGTGATGCCATCACGCGTTTGCCTTTTCAAACAAACAGCTTTGGGAAATTCCTTTGTTTTTCTCGTTAGACCAAAAAGCCTTTAAGCTTCATGAATATTTCCGTAATGTCAATAGTCGTAATGATTATTCGTATAGTGTTCTTAAATATTTAGGCATCGCGACAAAGCTTTCTTCTATTATAGTTAATTACTTTTCCTCGATAAAAAACAGGCTTTGCTTCTGTTCTAGTTTGGATCGTAAGCTAAATCAGCAATAGTTTTCTTTTAAACTTGTTCTTGCTCTCAATCATGATATGCCTATTTGGGAAGGCCTTGTCATTGATTCCATAGGCAAGAACATATATTGTCTATGGTAGTAGTGTTAGTGCTAGTGCTTTAGTGGCATTTTCGTCTTGACAAACTCAGTGCTGATTATTAAACTTAACAGCTCAAATAAAGAAAAAAGAAAAATGTTGCAATACTATGTTACCATAAAGCACCAACACCGCACATATTTTATAAGTTGGTTTGTTTTTAGATTTTCTTCTTCTATGGCAGTATCTCTCAGCTTTTTCTTAGTCGTGGAGCAGATTTTACAGAACACCAAGTGTTACGTCGCACAGATCGGGCACCAAGATTTCTTTGTGATGCTATAAAATAAGAAGAGTGTGATTTACCAGCAGTATATTATTTTTGTTAATCTTCTCGGGGTATTAAAATGTTAGATTCAATATCTTTGAAAATATGTGATATGTTTGGGCATGGTTTTGGTCATCCTCTTGTCGCTTGTTTTGTATTTGCTGTGTTCCATTTTTTTGTTATCATCTTATATTGTTGTTATTTCCAGTATTGTTGCTTTTCATCTATTTGATTATCCAATCATAAACTTTTTATTGATGGTGTTCCTGGAGTAAACATTTATACAGGAAGCTAGAACGTTTTGATAAACGTGGTTTGAAATGTACAAAGCATTGGAAATTTATGAGTTGTACGTAGTAGGCTTTGAGTTTTATCTTCAAAAAGGAACTCTTTTAAAAGATCTTTGATATGGTAAACAACAACATAGAATGATTCAGATTTTGACATGTATGCCGACATCGAGTTAAGAACGATCAAGTTATTCATGTTTGTACCCGTTGTATCGTGACGCCCTTAGCTTTCGTTATCCCTCATCTAACGCCATGTATGTAACATTTAAAATCATGTTATGTCGTTACGAAAATGACTAAACTAATTATATAAAGAATTATATAAGGCAACTCACAGTCGGTCATGAAACTAACAATAAAATTACGAATGAACACACCTTCTATTAAAAATTATAGACTTTCTTGGTGATCTTAAATAAGTTCAGAACTACACTTTTTTATCCAACAATGGAAGCACCACAAGTGAACTTTAATCTAATTGTTTTCAAAGACGAAACTTAGAAAACAGTTTCTTGTTCCGAATTAACTGTCTTGCAACGCTTAGGCGTAGTATGTACTATTATTGTCATTATGAGCAAGAATTTAAACCAACCCATCATATGGCAGAATAATTTAAATGAAAAATAGAAATTTCGTGATTGTAGATTAAATTGAAGGTTAAGCAACTATTGACACCCTTGGTTGTCCAAAAAAGGAAACGAACATATCTCAAAGTTGGCAAAACTGAAAAGCTAAAACGTAGTTTTCATTACTTTGGAATTGTATTAGACGCCAGTGTTAGAGATCGTTAGATAATTGGTAACATAATTACCCTTGAAATCTGGGCAACAGGAACATGACAACGCGAACCGTGTTAGTGCCTCTGGTTAACATTTTTAAATGAAAAAGGAACGTACTATGGCTCTTTATCTTACTCAATCAGATTTGAGATGAATTTTCAGAAGATAAACTTTCTTTCGTATTTGGTGTGTATTAATTGCTTAAGATTTGACCATTAACACAATAATTGTGCTGCATGATTTGTAAATTGCAGTTTCATAAATATGTACTATACTGATATCATTTAAATCAGATATAATTACGTATTTAATTAACATTGATATTAACTAATAATAATAATAATAAACGGTTTATTGACATACTAAAGTATAAAAACAAATAAAATAAAATAAGATGTAGCACTTTACTTCAGTAATGATTTGTACAATTATTTGGATACAATGGAGTTATAGTCATCCGGTATCATACTTTTTACAGAAGTATTTGAATTATGCGTTAAGAAGAGATCAAAATGAACAAAAATTCTGAACCGACCTGTTCACAAATAAGAATAACCAAACTAAAATCAAAGGTTCAAAAAAATATTTATTAGGGGCAGCCTATGCAGGCAGCGTTCATGTTCCTACTCGTGGAGGGGTTCTAACTTTAAAGTACAGTGCATTCATGTGAAGTCAAAGTTTTATTCTTACACTAGACATGAGTGAAAAGGACTTACTAAAAAATATCAATATAAGCTAACATTTGTTTTCATATACACTTGGTGCAATTAATTATACTTCACACAAATAAAAAAAATAAATATTTTCAAAAGGGTAGCTTTTATTGTTTATAGAAGAGAGCCTGAAGACACCAACAAATCTCTTATCGTTCGTCGCCTGTTGTTTCGTCTTATTTGAGTTTCTTTCTTTTTCATTTTTAATCTTGTAATTGCAAAGGCAAAATACGAGCACTCTAGCGAATTTACAAGCAGAGCCATGAATTGTTTAGCTATAAATTTTGTTTAAAAAATACTTTAGATTCTTTTTCAAACTTCATTTATTTCTAGAAATTTCCTGACGAGAATTTGTTGCTAGTAAACGTATAAAATCGAATCAAAGTAATAACGTAAAGATTGCTTTTTGAACCTAGAAGCAACAAGAATCGCAGTATCGGCGATAACAAAAAGGGCACGGCATCCAATACCCGTTCCGACTACAAAAAGCGTTTTGGCATTTAGAAATTGAATGTTCGCCAATGTTACAGATAAGTAAAACTAAATTATTATTTGGCTACTACTAAATGGAACCTTTTTTGCTGCCTTAATATGGCACGATTTCTCAAACAGTAATATTAAATTAATTAAGATAATACCGATCGATGCTTATTCGATCTCCTTAGTATTAGTTTTTTGATACATATATATCTTCTTCGAAGGTTCTACTTCTACAAAAAAAATAAAACAATATGAATCTTAAATTCTGTCGAGTCTTCAAATACCGTACTAACTAATCAGTAATTACATTAAAAAGCACAGAGAATACGGATGTTTGCGGAACAAAGTACACTTTATTACCCGAATACAAAATAAGATAGCTTTCGAATTTATTAATGCTTTCAAATACTAATTTGAGAGGCTTATGGTTTTTACAACACCCGGTACATTTCTATTTATTTGGAATCTGCTTATACAATCAATTTAGAGACCAATCATGAAGGTAAATATCAGCAATTTTTTACCTAAAATCCGTGCTCTGTTTATTATGAATCCACAGCAGGTATAAATATGTAATCAGCGTGCGACTGACTTTATTAAAAAACCATGAGAGTATAAGCCTGCTTTTGAGACAAACTCATTTATGCTAAAATTTAAAAAAACGAGATTGAAAGTACTTTAACAGAAGAAATATTTTTAAAAGGAAAAAAATGCTTTGTTACAACTACTGGAATAACTTTCACAAAATTAAAGCAGCAATTAATTGACAACTTGACAATTCCCTTTCAGACAAGTACAACGGCGTTAAGGGACATTAACGTCAAAGTTGATTTAGGTTACATAGTTTCGAATTTTAAAACTATTCTACATCTTAGAAACTTTAAAGACGTAAATAACGCAGATGACAAATGAAGTTTAAATTAAGTAAAATTATTAACCACGCAATGACGAAGATTTCACGTACATAATTCAAACATTTTATTAATAAATTTTACTGATCCTTCCTTTTAAACTGGCAAAGTTTTTATCGAGGTTATAATTTTTAGGTTCTTAACCTCAATTTTGCAGATGATGAAAAATTTTCTCAACATTTTTAAATTTGTAACAATTTCCCGTTCTCCAAACTCCTTTATCAGTAATTAAAGATTTCTATATTGAATAAATGATAATTATTCCTTGTATATGGACTGCTTAATGTGATAAATTTAAAACATAATTTTACGCTTTATGATTTATAATAAACAAAATTTCTATTTGTTTTCAAGCAATATCTAAGAAATTTATTTTAGCACAAAAATAATATAATTGTAGTTTATAACTGTCCAATTTAAAGTTAGGTTCAGTAGATGTTTCAGACAACTGGGGATCATAAATAATTAACTGCTTGGCTTTGTATTATTGACAAAATAAGCTCTGGAATATTGTTTCTGCAATAAAACAGTTACTAAGCGAACGCAAGCAATCTTTTTTCAAATGTCGGATTTGTTAATCATTTATGCATTTATTAACAGTTTTTTACATGTTTGAGACTAAATTTGATTATTAATATCACATAGCATAATCTTTTTAAACACGATGCTATATTTAAAGAATAATTTAATGTAATGAATGTGATAACTTGTCATAATGTCTTCAAATAGGACACTGAAAGTCCTAGAAGTTTTTATGTCTCCAATCAGTCAGAAACTGTCAAGATATGTGATTTGTTCAACGCGGATTTTTTCAAACTTAAACAAAGTAAATCAGCAGCAGCAGATATGTAGTCCATTCATTATATAGCCCAAACCAAACGCTGTACTATTACCTTCTTGCAGTTTTTCTTAAAAAAGAATTCGATTTGTGAATCTGATATTTCCATTAACCCAAACAGGTTATGTGTTTCACTTGTTTGTGTTACTTGCAGGACACACAGATATAGGGGCACAAAAACAGGGTCCCGTTCAACATCTGCATGTGATATCACTCAACTCGATCATAAAAGAAGACGGTTCAAAAGAAAACCTTTGTGCAATAGAGAAGAATGAACTTCTTGATTTTTAGACATACTCTTATGCCATTATTTTCTTAATAATTATGTGCAATTCTAAAATAAACAATATAGACACCTACTAAGTTTTAGTTAGTAGTAGCCTTATGATTTGTTTATCTATTGTCACTTTATTGTACTAACTTAGTGGATCAAGCGGTCGATCACGAGCCAGCACTCTTGTGTTCAAGCTTGCACAAGACCATCTAAACTTAAAAAGAAATACAAATACCGCAGATATTGCAAGAATACGATTTAATATTCCAAGATGAAAATCTTTTCTTTCACTTCATTCCAAAAGACGAATTGCATAAAACTGTGAATTCTCCTGGTCCAGAGCACGCAGAGTGCTGTCGAATGCATTTGATTAACTGGACACGTTTGGTTGTGATGACGAATTGAGATAACTGACGTCCCTAAGCCGTCATTTATGTTGTATATTAATTATCAAAGATACTATTTTTTTTTTGTATAGTGCCAAAAAGACATCTACAGAGATACCAAAATCTGGTGATATACAAATACAATTTTGAAAGAAAATTATCAATTATGCTTTTGTTTAAAATAATTGTTTATGCTACTAGTGTTTTATGATACATATTAGTCAGGCGAGAAAACCTTTTTTCACGTGACAGTTTACAAGTGATATAGTGTGTCACATAAAATATTAATCAGCACCTCTTTATTATGTATTACTTAAATCAATATCGAATTATGACTTTTATTAGCTCACTAGTGACTTGACTCATGAGTGAATTATAAACCACTTAATTTGTTTGAAATTCCTCAGACCTCAAAAGCATTTCCAACTAATTCGATTACACCTAATAAAGGCCATAAAAAGTAAGATCAATGTACAATTTGGCACAATGGAGTAGTGGCTCTATGCACAATAGCTTGCGTCGTGTATGTTTTCTGTATCCAGAATCTCATTTTTCACATATTTCTCATATATCACAAATTTTTCATCTAAATGAGAATGTTCAAGAAAAGAGTTTCTCCGTTGCGTCACTACATCCTGATATTTTGAGCTGCGAAATTCAAACGTGAATTTAACATAACAAATGACCAGTAAATCACGTGAAATAGACTTCACTCTGCTTGCTGAATATTTTTCAATATTTTGAAGCAGGAACCAAGACGATTCGACTGAACGAAATTTACATTAAATTTGCTTAAGATATTTTCAGATGAGATCCTTCTGTTTGTTTTCATTGCAATATGTACGAAGTAATTAAATAAATTTGATATAGAACTTAGACTAAAACTTTGATGTTATTGAACCGGTTATATTTTACTGGCTTGGTGGTTGCTGAGAGTGTTGCTTTGCCAAAGAATGTACCTACTTATAAACAATTTATCCTAACCGCTAGAAATTGTTTTTTTCTCTGTTTCTTATTCCACCCACTGATACCCATTATCATCGATACATTTTCAATAACATTCTTGAACTGGACAAGCTAACTCGACTTCTCGATATTCGTTTTTGAGTTAAGTTATTCGAACCGATTAAGGTTGATTCTAGGTCGGAAGGTTTCTAATCCTGGAAATAAAGTTGCCTCGGGACGCACTTTTATTGTAATTATTTGTTGAGACACTTTCTCCAACACAACGTGATAATACCTAGTTTCACTACAGAATCTCGCAAATTATTTTTACCTAATTTTAGAATTTTTCTTCTCGGGTAAGAACTTCGACATTTTATTAACGTTTTGCGACATTTATTAAATTCTTACTCCAAGTTTACCTTAATTACCCCTATGTATTAATTTGCCTACAAATTCATCATTCTTAATATTGATTTTGTTGTCTATGCTGCGGCGAATCATACCCTGGTGATTTTCGAAATACGCAGTTATAGCAGTACTGGACTATATGACCTTTTATTGATAGTTACATTTATCAAAGGCCACATCATTTATATTTTAATTTAAATTTAATTGAAAATTTGCTTAAAAAAATTTAAGATTTTTTTAAATTAATGCCAAGAAACAAGAAAAATAACAATTTCCGGTTTTTTACCCGCAGTTTCTTTACTATTGGAAACCTTCAAAATACTATTAAATATGCTTGGTCTTCCATAACGAATAACTACATTATCAAAATCGTTGATTGGCGACCGTCACTAGGATTTTTCGTTTTGTTTTTATGGGCATCATACTTTTGATTTTCAGATCGTTAAATAGGATCATGTGGAAGAACAGTTCTAGTAACAGAATATGCCTCATTTGAGTGATCAATAAAGCAATTATTATTATTATATATCTACTCTATGAGGATTTCAATGATTTAGTACGCTCCAGTTAACTTGGTTTAAAATAAAGATATTGCATGGCAAGTGAAAGCAACCTTTGCGTAATAAAGAACAATGTTAACACTTGAAGTTTCAAAGTGTTAAACGCTTATAATTGTCTAAATGTCTTTAAACTTTTACACCGTAGTTCTATTGCATGAGGCTTGACTTTATAGCATCCGGTATAAAACTAGACTAGTTGTTAAATAAGTTTGGTCTCAACGTAAATATTACGTCTTTTGTTACCGAAGTCAGTTTGTTGACAAGTTATAAACTCGCTGCCCATAGAATTATAAAATCTTTTAACAGCTAGAAAAAAATTACACAAATTATTTTTTTAAAACGATGAATTGCGATTTGCTCTTAAACATAATAATGAATAACAATAACTTGTTAAAGTGCCCTTACAATGTTCAGTTCAAAATCAATCATAAATGGAAGCAGAAGTTTAAACAACCAAATGTTTGCTCTTGAACGCGCATTCTTATTAATTCACAGATTTATTATTGGATTTTGGAAAATTTGCTATTTCAACTTTATACAATATTTAAACTGATTTTGTTATAATCAATAGTAACTTTTATTATGCGTTAATTGACAAATTTTCATCTTAAACGAGATTATTTTTGTCTTCATAATAATTGAATGATCTGGAAAAAAATCTAATTTTTTTTTTAATTATTTAACGTAGTAGTTTAGGGCTAGAAACATATCATGTGTCAGCCTTAACTATATGGGTTCACGAGTCGCAAAAAGAAAATCAGAGGAGAAACAGAGGCCGCCGTCAGACTAAAAACCATATTAGTTACCGCATTAAACTTGATCAAATTAAACTGGCTAATGGAAAAGAGCTGTAGAGTTCTAATAAATAATTCGCGTTACGAACTATCTTTTCAGATCTGTAGATTGTCACATTGAATAACCTCTTGATTCCTAAAGTATACAGTTTCATCAAATGGCCTTTTAACAAAGTTTACATTTCCCGAAATAATATTCTTATTAGCATGCAGAAGTGGAATACTTTGTGATCAGGTATGAAACAGTTTAGTGTGAGCACGTTTTAGTTGAAAGAGAAACTTCAATTAAGAAATCTTAGGCGATTCTTGTGACGTTTTAGGAATATAAAGGGTTTTCCAATAAGAGGTGTTATTTTGAATAGCCCGCTATTTCGGTAGATGTCACTTTTGAAGCTATCATTTTTTGACATTTGACAAGTAGAAACTACGCCATTAATAAATATGGAACTATACACGCTTCAACAACGCATTGAAATTATTAAAATTCACTATAAAAATGGTGAAAATTTGGCAGAGACGGTTCGTAAAACTCGAACATTTTTGGGTCACCGTGAAGCACCTTGTCGGACCGCAATACAGAAATTGGTGAAAAAATTCGAGCTCTTGGGACAAGTTAGTGATGTGAAGAATAAAACCCGTGCACGTCGCTCAAGAACAGCCGAGAATATTGCTGTTGTAGCCGAAAGTGTTAAAGAAAACCCAGGTTTGTCCATTCCTCGTCGTTCTTTGGAATTAGCCATTCCACAAACGTCATTACACCGTATTTTGCATAAAGATTTGGGTCTTAAGGCTTATAAAGTCCAGTTAACACAAGAACTCAAGCCGGCCGATCATCAACAACGTCGTGTCTTTGCTGATTGGGTCGTTGAAATGCATGAAAATGATCCAGAATTCCATCGAAAAATCATCTTGAGTGATGAGGCCCATTTCCACCTCGGTAGCTTCGTCAACAAGCAAAATTGTCGGATCTGGGGCTCAGAAAATCCAAGAGTTATTGTTGAAAAGTCTCTCTATCCTCAACGTGTGACTGTTTGGTGCGGTTTATGGTCCGGCGGAGTCATTGGACCTTACTTTTTCGAAAATGAGGCTGGAGCAACAGTTACGGTGACTGGATTGCGCTATCGAGAGATGATTAACGATTTTTTATGGCCGGAATTGGATGGTATTGATCTGGACAACGTTTACTTTCAACAAGACGGCGCTACGTGCCACACAAGCAACGAAACCATTGATCTTTTACGGAAAAAGTTTCCGGACCGTGTTATCTCTCGAAGAGGTGATCACAATTGGCCACCGAGATCTTGTGATTTAACACCTTGCGACTTCTTTCTTTGGGGCCACGTGAAAGAGAAGGTCTACGCCAACAGCCCAGCGTCGATTCAAGACCTCAAAGATGGAATTCGTGAGGCTATCGAGGACATAGGGCAGCCACTTTGCGATTTGGTTATGGAAAATTTCATGAAAAGGATATTGTCCTGTAAGCGTGGTCGTGGTGGTCATTTGCCTGATGTTATTTTCCACTATTAACGGCATACCTTCCTCTTTATAATGAAATAAACATCCGATCATTTATATTAAAAAATGGCACTTTTCTTTGAATATCAAAATAACACCTTGGAAAACCCTTTAGAAGGCTGCAAGACCAGTTATTTTTTAAGGATTTGTTATAAATGAAAGCCTGTTATGCAGAATCCAACTTGGAAAAAGTCATTTGTTAATTCATGCGTTAAATTTCCATTTTTTACAGTTACCTAATTTATATTCGGAATAATTACAAACAACTATGCGCAAGTTCGTAGTAAATAAATTGACATTGTTTTGAAGCCTTTTTTTTATTTACAGCCATAACAAACATTTTGAGATGCAACACTTAATTAAACCGATCAAAACATAATTATAATAAAACATAATCGAAACCTTGGGTGAATATACGTAATATATGCATTCAGTTCGTCAGACAAATTAACCAAAGGGCCATCCAAAGTACATCTTATCGATTCCAATTGTTGACACAGATTCATGAATTTCCCATTGTGAGTTGGAACTGTGCAGCACATTGTATGAAAACATAAAAGTCGGAGAGACAATTGCGTATCTTCTGTTTGTACATAAATAAAAAAGCATAAAAAGCTTTAGGTATTTGGAATATAGATGAAATAGTTCTTTTTTTTTAAAGAAAGCAATAATAGAATAACGTCACCTTTTCGTTGTTTTATATTTAGTCTTTCATTATAACTAAGCCTTTAATGGAATATAAAATACCCAGCTCTACAGAGGTTTTCTAAAATAATATTAGCAGCTAACCAAACTCACATCGAAACGTTTGAATATCGGTACGCATTAAAAGCAAACATAACCAAACTATCCAAACAAGCAAACAGCCACCCGTGTTTTAATTCATGTTACTCTACCTATATTTTGCTTTCAGGTGTGGTAAAACAAATGGTAACTGAGAAAAAACAAATTATATTTACATAAACATCGAATTTTTAATTATAACAGTTATCATGTGACACCGGTGGTTGCTTTTAATTTAAATTGCATAACATTTTTTTCTTTCACTGTTTGTACCCAACACACAGGTAATCAAGATATTTATTTTTTATTGACAGTACAACAAACATCAACAATAATAAATGGACTTAAACTTTATTTGTGCAACATTTGAATTTAAATATCCCCTTTTTAGGGTAATAATTACACGTCTATTTTTATTTATATATTCCCACCACAAATCATTTAAATGTAGGTAGTGTTTTTTTCATATTTCCTCTTTTTTTCGTAACAATGTAATTACAGAGTGTATGAAGTTTTGTTGTAGGTAATGAAAGGCTAACTGACTGTCTCTCACAAACACGCAACGTCCATTATTTTAGTCTTAATTCGTTTTTGCTACTGCTCGTGGTTTTAATTTTGTGGAATATATTTTTTCAACCCTTTGCACGTCGGAATGTTTCTACATATGTATGTATAATAATTTCTACTCCCCATAATTTCTCCGTCTCGTTTTTCATGATCTGTTAGTTAAACAAGCAAATTCTAAAATACTGCATGAAGACATTTGTTCGTTTTTAAAAGCAAATGCTGACAAATTCGATCGATTTACCTTGTATTTCTATTGTTGTAATTGTTATTGTACTGTTAATAGAAGTTAATGGGGTTCTGATCATACATACCTATATTGAACAAACAATAATGTTTCAAATGTAAACTTTTTAGAATCTCTGTGATATATAGAATATATTAGGTACCATTTTATTCCATTAGTCTTTTCTTTGTTTTGTTTTATATTTTATTTGTATGTACCTATCTCTCTGTTCTCCATGTAATTTGAGATTCCAAGTATCATTAATTCTTTTTTTTTTTGTTAATTGAAAAACACAACAAAAATCCAATTTTCCTTTTTATTAAACTTTTCTTCTTTGATTTATTTGATATTTTCATCCAAGTGTGCTCCTTATTCCCGCTGATTTCTGCATATAAATCTTAAGACATGAAACACTCATTTGCGTATCTACCATTATCATTACCGTCGCTCCATAATTGAATCTAACTAACTTCGTATTACAAACTTGTTACATCGATTTAATAAAGTTATTTCAATGACTGTTCGCTGTCAGTTTAGCGGTTTAACTCGGCTTTAACCAGCTTTAACGTTAAATTACATTTAAAAAAGTTGTACTTTCTGTTATACGAACAAATTAAATTAAGTTCTGTATTTTAGTTTTAGAACATAATGAATTGGTTTTTATTCGAGGTTGAACCCAGTCTTGTGTACCTTCGAATATAAAAATTTTCTTAATAAAGTTTTTTGAGCAGATTCAACTGTAAGTATGTGCTGTAGCCGATTAGCAATGTAAAATCTCCGAAGAATGCCAGTTTGCCATACAATATTCTTGTTATTTTATCTATGGTTTATTATATACTAGTAGAAGATAACATAAATTCCGCCCTAATGTGGTTGGAGTGAATAAGTCAAATTTCAAAAGCAATTATCAAAATACACAAGCCATCTGACACCTGGGTGAATACTGAGAGTATCCAAGAAGCAAATACAGATAGCTGTAATCAAAGATGTGTGGTTTTGTTTTTAAAATTGCTGAAATTTTTTTTAAATTAAAGAAAACATAATCTAGCTCTACTTCTTTCACACTGTCGACTTGTTAATTCATTTTTTGATTATTTTTCGGCATTTGGCAAATTCTTAACTTATCTTTAGATTATTGAATATTACACAAACATAAAAGCATTACAGGTGGACAGGGCCGATCTCAGGATTTAGTACACTCTGAAGTGACCATTATGACAAAAACTAATATATATGAGGAATATTTTTCGTCAAAAATATTGTGCCTGAAACTGAAAATTTAAATGCAAAACTATCGGACAACATAGAGATGGTTTTCATGGTTAGCGGTTTACCATCAAAATTTAAATATTTTAAAACAGTTTGGTATAACATGAAGGACGGAACAGATTTAAAATCTAGTTGCTCCATTAAAATTAGAAGAAGATCAACTGCTACAGGAAGTAAAGTCACCTTTTCAGTCACTAAATATAAACCGTCTCTCAAAAACCAAACCAAACTTTAAATAAATAAGGAACGCCTTCTATATTAGACATGAAAAAGTATCTAGATGTAATTTCTGCAAAAAGATCGGAAATTGGGAAAGAGAATATAGTCCGAAAGAGAAAAAGCAAAACTACAGCAAAAAGGAAGAACCAAAATGAATTTGTATTTTATACTACTCTAGAAAAACTTATTGCTGCTTCATCTAGAGATATAGGCAAGACTGTTTTGAAGAATCAGAAGTTTGTCAAAATCGCTAACAACAAAAAACTAGCAATTTGTGGTTGTGGTATTGTTTTAATAGAAATACTTGTAAACAATGATTGGCAACCAAGAGAATCAGAAAATCTAAAATTTGTTCCAAATCTATTACAAAGCTTTTTTTCCACTGGTGCCGCAAAAAACAAGAAATTATTGCGTTGTCATTTATAATTTAGAAAATTTGCTGGTAGAATGCTGATACTGCTAGGATAGCTTTTTTAGAAAATAGCACAAGCGTTTATGACATATTGATACAAAATCCATCAAAAGTATGATGAGCAAATCCATTGTTACTGGTTTGAATAATTCGTAGGATTTCTTCTGTGAAGATTGTCAAGTAGGCAAGATGCAACGCATACCACACTATTCAGCTTCTGAAAGAACAACAAAACCTAGAGAATACATTCATGTAGACTTGTTTGGGCCAATGAATATTGTATTCAATATTTTCTGTTATTTAAAGATGAAAAATAGGTTTTAAGTTTGTACATGCTATTGTCAATAGAACCAAAGTTTTTGCAAAGCTGTCTTTAACTATTGAAATAACTTTAAACGCTACTGAAATTCCAATTAAGGCAATCAGAACAGACAAACGGATTAGAGTTTATTAATGAAGAAACTTAAAACTTGTTAGCAAAAACTAAATCATTAATGAAAGAATTGTGCCTTATACTCAATAATACAATGCAAAAATAGAAAAAGAAAACCATATTGTATTTAAATTAGCTAGAACTATATGGCCAGAAAATTATATGAAAGTTATCTCTAAACAAATTTCCAAATACTAAATTCCCAGAAAGTACTACGTCTGAACACAATGGTTTGGAGAAAAACCTAATCTCAGCCATGTCAGGGTGTTTGGTTCTATAGCATATGAAGAAATTGGACGTTGGAAATGGAACCCAAAAGCAAGGGTGACGTATCTTGAGTCTATTTTCTTCTAAAATCTACAGATTGGGCCTGAAAAGCGAAAGTTAATAATTAGCTGTGTCATGAAATTTAATGAAAGTCAAATGTATCATCTCAAAGCGACAGAAAAAATGGCCGTGATAGATTTAAGTGTAAAATCTGACCAAAATGAAGAAAAAGAAAACAAGAAAGAAGTTGAGGTACAGTTTAAAACAATATTAAATGAAGATAAGTGAACAATAAATCTACAGCAGAAAAAAAATGACTGTCTATAATCTCCAAAATAAAACAAATCATCCAGAATAAATTACAATAAAAAGTGGAATAAGTGGAGTAACCACAGAACTAAAAGGTTATAAAGAAATAATGATTAATAAAGATAAAAAGGCGTGGTTGGAAGTTATCGATGAACTAACTTCATTAAAACGCAATAATACATGGGAAATAGAAGAAAGACCTGTGAATCAGATTTTGGTTCACGAACATTTAGATCAGAGATTTTTTCGTTCTGTGTCGTTATTTTTAAAGTTAAGACTATCAAATGCTACATCGTTGAAATAAGAAGAAAATCCTCTACCTGAGTCCGTGGAAATATACGGGGTGTGCCAAAAATCTATGATGATGTCATCACTCGAAAACCAATGACAGTTGGGAATTGACACTGACATAAAAATGTGTAGTTTCATAAAATAAAATGATGCGTCTGTGGATTTCTGTAAAAAATAGCTTATTTTGAATTTAAGGAATTTATTCCGTACTTCTGCCGCTCACTGTATTTATGAAATTGTATAGTCATAATTAAATGATTTGAAATTGTTACGATTTGACGATACATGACCGTAAATGGCTAATTTAAGGTTATTACATGTTGCTATATACATTTTTCACGATTACGTAGATGGATTAGCTTTTGACGTTAGTCAAGAATACGTAAAGCCTACTTTTAAAACCAGTCGTAGGAAAAATAGTATGTTAACATTGAAAGGGAGGTAAGTGAGATTTACCCTATTGAGCATGGAGTTGCAGGATAGTTCAAATCACTTACCTCCTGCGTAATGTATATTTACTTTTTCTTCTGTCGACTACAGTTTTCCATTGGAAATTCTAGTATAACCTTTTATCGAAGTATCTGCCATTCCTTATTATATTAAATATCATTGGCTGTTGCTATGGAAGCGACATACAAAATTACTTACATCCCTATAACAGCCTACTTATCAAGTAACAACTTTCAATACACGCAAACACTAAAGAGAGCAATACTAAGTAGTCAGACCTAGAAATGCAAAACAACCAGATTCTTTTTTTATTATGAACATAAATGTGTTTAATGAAATCTTATTTAAGAAATTTACTTTCTAAAAAAACAATTTGAGAAAATTCAGTAATTTTTTATAAATATATTCTAAAATATAAAGTTGAAAATATAAGAACTTTTTCATAACTTAAATATTCATTTTGTGAGGACTTGGCAAGTTTGAATAGTTAAATTGGATTTTCATGGCAAAGTTGAATTTTTAATTACTAAAACTTAATTTTTACATTGGACAATCCCACTACTCACTGAAAAGTTTGTTAATAAATTTCAGATTTTCAAATCCTTTTACTATGTTAGCGTAGCTATATATTTTTGGTACTAAATACTAGACATAGACAGTGATCAAAAAACAGAACTACAATGTACAATACCATGTTTTGAGGATGCAAGTCCTCTAATGTGTCGTCATTTTATTTCTGACACAAAGGTAATAAGACATACAACGTATAATATCCTGTAGTTTTTTAGATAACTGATAGCTAGGTACTACACTTTTCAAGCAGATTTTCTTTCATGAGACTCATTTTATAATGTTCGGTGTAAAATAAATTGTTTTCAAACAAAATTCACTAAAGAGTGCATGCTTGGATTTTTGTAATTTCTTGTATCTGTACATGTACCATGTTCTACGTTACATAATGTAGGTACGTATAAGATCTTCTTTATCTGTTGATGTTTTATTAATGTAGTTTTCTACATATTTTGGAATGTGTAGTACATTTCGGCAAAGAAGAAGGATTGGAATTGCCATTTGTTATGGTCCAAAAACTATGTCAAATTCTAGCCCCACGGCTTATTTCATGAACAATTAAATTTGCACTAATTGAATAGACATCATTTCCTCTTTATGATGAGTATTTGATTCAATAAGATTAAAATACAATAATTTAATAAGTATCTTGTGTCTGAAATTTTGGTGTTTTCCTTCAGATTTCTACAATAAAAAAAATATCGAAGTCGGTGTTTCGACATTCATCCACTTAGTTCAACATTTGTGTAACACAATGTTATTTTTTAAAGCTTACATAAAGGTTACATTCACGAATAAAACAATTAGATTTCATGTCTTCAGGGACACAGTCCGTTCTTGCTGCTGCATGTTATGTATGTGACAACATGTTATAATGTCTTTAGATGGTATACTATCTATTATTCATTTTCAAGCATTTTTATTATTTGTATGAACTTTTTTTCAGGATATTTGCGTAAGTATAGTAACCATATTTGTAACAATTTATGACCAACTCAATTTACTAACTTTCTTCCTGTCTTAAAAAAAATTATAAGAATGCAATTGTTTGTAATGTCAATTGGTATTAAATATGCATACCTATGTAATATAACTTTTAAATCTAGTTTTAACTGCGATGTCTATTTTGATAGAATATTTACCTTTTTTATTCACCCTGAATTCCCTAAAAACTACTCTTATGTACTAATAGGTGTTTAACGTTTGTTTGCAAGTTATCCTAAATATTCTAAATATTCTAATGTAAACTGTTTAAACCAGGAGTTAAATTATTTTCTTTTATTGTTGTGACATTTCTAGAAGACATCGGAGACTGCAATCGCAATAGTTTTGAAATTTGTTATACCTATCTGAAAACATTTTAATTATGTAGTATCCGATATATAGTGCAAAGGCGTTCTATCTAAAAAAATTGCCTACTGAGGTCTTTTACAGCAGAGTTCCACCACATTTAAACAAAACAAAAAGTGTATTAAGCTGCCAGCTTTTCATGCTTAGACTCTGTTCAGGTTTTTCGGTGCAGAGCACATCGATCTGCGCAATTAAGCCTTAACATGTTCCGACCTCAATCAAGGGTTCGTATAGTCTAGAATTAAAGTTCGTGCTTATTTTCTAAACTATGAACACGAGGTAAAGACAAAACTGTGCTATTGATCTGTGGCGTGATCTGTATCGTTTTTACATGTTCACAGATGCACGGCTTGTCTGCGTAAATTCAGACGTTACCAGACTTCGCATAGGCCAAACACAAACCGTACTCAGACTAACTTTTCGGTCGATATCCATTTTCACAATTAACTGACTAGTAGACAGATAAGAAGATTAAAAGCTTCATAAATGTGCTTTTATTAATGAAAATCGCACGATTACCAGAGTCGATCTCAGGATTTAGTGCGCCCTGAGGCAATTTCATACTGTTTGCCCCCTTCTCCAAACAGTATTAAAACCATCCGACGTAGAAGAGTTAAAGTAAAAGCAGCTCTTAAAAGAACTTCATCGTTTCGAATAACCAAACTTACTCAACAAGCCTAAACGGTTCATAAAAGAATGATGAACGTTGAAACGACCAACATGCATGTCCAATTTTAGAGTTACTTCGTCCAATTCAAGAATTACTGAAAATGTACCGACGCACGATTTCTCCCTCCGTCTTGTTTCAGTTGAACAGCAAATAAAACAGATTTCATGTTTTGGTTTTGATAAAAGTCGGAACCTAAATTCTATATCAAACAAACACGGGGACTTCATCTGAAGATATCTTAAGCAGATCTAATTTAATTCGTGTGGGGACAAATCGTCTTGGTTCCTGCTTCAAAACTCGTAAGAATATTGGAAAATATCCACCAAGCAGAGTGACGACCACCTCACGTAGTCTGTTGGTCATTAGTTACGTCACGTTTGAAAGGACATCAAGATGTCACAACTCAAAAAATCGCATCAGGGTTTGGAAAAAACATTATTTAATGGCGATGGAAATGTTTTTTGAAAACATACCAAAAATTGAATTTTTGATAGCAAAGATGACATCTGTTATTTAAATTCGTCATCGGTGACGAAATATGTTCAATTAACCACATGAATACGACGTCATACTGGTCGAGAGAAAGGAATTCATAGTTTCTTTTCAGATTGACTGGATATGTTGAAATGTTGGATAATCCTGTTTGAGCTCTTTGAAACTTATTGCATCTGTCTTTCGGATATGCATTTTACATCTTGATATTTGCGCCCCCATATCTATGCGCCTTGAGGTAATTGCCTCACTGACTTAATGTCTTTACTTTATGATCAGTCTGCATGTTTAAATGACAATTTAGTACACTGATGTATTTCTTAGAAATAACATTTTTGTACCAATCTTAACGCATGAAGAAAATTCCGCTTTTATGTTTAAGAAAAAAGACTACGTGTCTGAAAGGCTACATCTAAATAAAGGTATGACATAATATTTTCCCCTGAATTGCCTTGCAGATTACACCAAACATTTCATAAATTTTCACGAATTAAGACATACTTTTATATTGACAAAATATTACACATACATGATGCGCATTATTAAAGTTCATTTAACTGAAAAATAACAGCCTAATAAACTATATATTATCAAGCTGGATTTTAATAACGACACGTCCTGTACGCTTTTATAAATTTATAATGTACAAAAGCAAATCTACATAGTATGTGAACGAGTAGAATATCCGCGTATTACGGCACGTATGTTAGATAGAAATATTTTTCTTTGTTATACCAAATGTAACTGCACAGGTAAAATAGAAATTTTCAATCTAAACTGAGTAGTGCAACTGACAAGCATCTTTTGTGACATACGCCTTGTATTCATTTCTTCACACATAAATTTTAGAATACCTAGTCAATTTATTGACATATTTATTTTAAATAAGTGCCATAAAGTCTACTCCCGTCTGCCGATAAAAAAAGTTTAAACGAGGTACAAAATAAATATTTGAGTTATGGTAGTGAGAGAAGCCGTCTATATACGGAGGAGTTATCTATTTTAAAAGAAGCTACGGCTTCTTATTTGTATGTAAAACACGCTCACTCGTACAACTTTGCTTCGTCGTTCACCTTCTAGCTTTTATAAGAATATCCAGCCAGCCATAGCCAGCTTGAACCCGATCTTCTTCAATATTACCCTAAGAGTCTAATTTTTGTTAAGTAAATATTGTTTCGAAACGATGAAGTTGGCGACTTTGTAACGAGAACTTCACTTTATAGTTAGTTTGTCGTGTAAACTTATCTTCGAGGTGCCCCTGCAATGCTTTCCGGAAAACTCATTAACGTTTCGCATAAACCGGGTCATCCTTTCAAGAAAAAAATTGCAATCTCTACAAAGGCTTCCGTTCGCTCGAATTTACAGTCATAAAATCTTAGCTGTTCTTTTGTTTCTGTAACGTGCTCATTTTTTTCTTAGAGATAAACAAATGAACGAGCTAGAGAACAATAATACTGGTTGCTTCGCTAACCACGATACAAAGAAAGAACTCATAATGGTCCTAGGCACGGAAAAAGAGAATTTGCTTATAGGTCCATTAGGGTTGAAAGGGGGCGCCGACTAATAAAGCACAAGATTGTGCGTGAAAAAATCACTTAATTCAAAAATAATAACCTTCTACAGTTGCGGTAAAAAAATAAGAGTGCCGTATAGGGTAATTGTATCCCTTTATTAGGACGCCAGCTGTTCGTGTCGGTTATTTTTCATGATCGCTTTGATAATTAGTCAGATTTAGTCACGTCGAGCAGCGCCTACTTCGTAATGGGCACATTAAACCCGCGCGATGTTCACGTTTTATTCTGCCTCTAAACATTCAAATGTCTCGGATAATCGTTGCTGTTTTGTTTGTGTCTGGTCTCCTCTCTCCAACCAGCTTCGATCACTTTGCCTCAAATAGATCTTGTTTGTGGTTAATTGGTTTGTACATTTAGTTGAGAATACCCGCAAGATACATGTACCGGCTAAATTAACACTTTAATAATCCCTCGTTCCTCGCAGTTGCATTTTGCGGCTCATTATTTCATCTGAAAAATAATTTAGTTCCCCCGCGGTCTTTGTAATAATTCGCGTGCTGCAAATAGCGAGATTCTCAGAGGGGTGGCGAAAATTCCGAAAACGGGGTAAATGTAATCAATTCTTCCACGTTCCGGATTTTTAAAGATAGAAACTTCATGAGTTTTATCGAACTCGACAACTCAATTCCTGCAGCGGCGGTCTGTATTTCACAATTATCTTTCAATTTTGCACTTAATGGAGGCCTTAATCGAACTTCAAATTAAAAATTCATTTCGCAGCTGCCGAAACCTATTTTTTACTCTATAGATGGCAAGATATTTTATTCGACGAATTCTTTCTGTTGAATGCAATAAGAAAAGAAGAAATAACCGTCGCGCTTTTTTGCTGGAATCCGACAGCATCGCTTGTATAAAATATTGTTTCGTTATCATAAATTCATTTTTGATAATCCTAGAAAAGTCATTAAGAAACAACTCGGGGATGTTTTTAGCCACAACAAAATATCATCAAAATTTACTTCTTCTAATGGTTTATTGCTACTCCCTCCATCTCTAGAGCAATATAACTTATTTTTGGCAGTGGAAGTTATTAAATTGATTTATAATTACACAGAAACACAAAAATAGCAGTAAATTTCACTTTAATGTTATTTACTCTGCTGCTGAATATGCTCTTTGGGATAATTTCAAAGCTTTTCCAAATGTCATACTTTTCGCTTTTTTTCAATTTGCGCAAAGTAATAAGTGATTTAGAAATTGAAATTACAGGTTTTGACACGTTCTTTATTTATGATGTATAGGTAACTATTTTTTTCTCAACTGCTTTATTAAATCGTTTACAGTAAACCAACACCATTAAGTCTATAACATAACTTAGTACATAAATTATTATTATTATTCGAAAGAAAACCAATAATTACTTTCTGATCTATTTTTTTTATTTCTGTCTTTAATGTATTTATAACTAAAGAGTTGTTCTTTAATTGGAATTAGTAAATTATGTAGTATAAGCTCCATGGAAACGGTTTAACTTAATACTGACAAAAAATGTTTGCGAAAGGCAAAGCCAACATTTTACTATTTATAACGCAAAACGCTGAAACTGAAAGATTGATCAAAGCAAAAAAGAAATTTTTTTAACAAAGTTTAGATACAATTCTTTGATAGAAGTCTTTACTTTTGTTTTAGCACTGAAACAACACATAACAGTACTTGCAATAAAAACGAATGTGCTTGAAATGTACTTTGCAATTCAAAGAAAAAATGAATGTTTCGTAACTAATCCTGAAATAGCAATTCTGCTACTGATTCCGCTTTTATTTCATAATTTGTGTCTTATTACAAGCAAGACTTTGTGTGGTGATTACTGATATTTAGTTTTAAATATTAGCATCTTACATAATATCAAACCAATCCTATTTATCAGATTTACATATCAGTGCTCTGATAAGAAGTTTTTAGTTATAAAATTTAATGCACGAAACTCGAATGAGCAATGCAAGGATAAACACACAATTCTTGCACCAAACTGTCTTGTTTTGATATTGTAAGTACTAAAACTTTTATAGTTACTGCAATCTTTACTCTGCTCTGCATAACTTAACGCCCCATTTTTTAATAAATAATCTTTTCTATCTTGTGCTTTATTTCTTTCCTTATTTGCTTTAAAGACACTTATTCTTAAATCCATTTCCACAACTCGTCATTTTATTATCAAGAAACTGCAATTTCTATTAAGCTTTATGAGTTATGACATGCAGCATCATATACTTGACCTTGTGGTTCTATTTCAAATAAACAACCACTAAAGTACGTAGCAGTTTAGTCAAAAAAATATAAAAACTCTACTGTGTCAGGCCCAGAACTACAGACTTTATTAGTTTCTTGATAGATTCTGCTGCAGTTACCTAATGAGCTTTGCGAATAGTATTTACGAGACAGGAGAGTAAACTATTTTATCATTATCATGTTTGGCATTAAAAGCTTTCCACAGAAGCCAAAAAGATAAACAAACCTTCGACCCTATTTGAAAAGGTCTATCCCAACAACACTGCTAACAAACACGAATGTAGATTGCAAAACAAGGATGTGCACCCAAAACCGAATTCGCCGGACTGGATCGTTTAACGGCAAAACGTCCGTATATTTTAGTTAATTAAATTGTTTGATCAAATTTCTGCTTCAAAGTTAAGTGTTTGCTAATTTTACCTTTATACGAGTGAATTCGGCCCTGGAAACCAGATCTGCCTACCCTTCTTGTAGAACTATCAAAGTTAATAGCGCAGACATCACAGTTACGTGGAAAGATAGTCATCAACAACGGGGAAAACGACATTAGACGTTATAAAAATAGGAACGTGAACCACGTTAAAGTCGTAAGTAAATACTATATTAAATGTTATTTGGTAATAAGACATAGACAACAATTATACTTTTTCCATTCTGTAGTCACCATCTCGTTGTTTAGTAATAACAATTACCACCGCAACTCTACTTACCCGTTCCATCAATCCTATTGGCGGAAATCACAAACCAACAGATGGCACTAAATCATATAAACATGAGGGGAAAAAGTGAATACCAGCTGCAATCAGTGTTACCATAGGTGACGAGAGATTTTCAGATCTGACGATTTTGCAGCTTTCTGACTGTTTCTGGCGTCTACCAAGTGTTTGCAGATGACCAAATCGTCTTATTAGTAGGCCTGTCTGTGGAAAAAGTTTGAAAAGAGATGGAGAGTGATTTAGAAAGCTTCCTGGAGGTGCGCAAAGAACAATCTACGATACAGCTTAGAACAAAGCACAGGACGAAAAGGTTGGCACTAGAATTATCCTAGAAGGCAAAGGCAGAATCATAAAATGTATCAAATCAATGGTGATTGACAACATTTTTAGTCGTAGAACATTGTAAAGATCTAAAACAAAACGCGCAACAGAAACTGTATAGAGCAACCATAATAAGTGAAAGAAAAACTGGAACATCACATGGTATATTTAGGATGATGGATGTTCGAGGTATAATATTGATATTTGTACACGAGACTGAGATTTAGGAAGATAGATGGAAGAGCTTCAGAATGATATAACATGCTTGTTTCTTTTAACTATCTCAAAAGTTTGTAGAGCAACCGCAACGAAGGTACTAAGTAGAGGTAGTGACAGAGAGCTCGGACAGGTGCAACTACGGAGTGCACCAAATGTAAGAACTATGCAAACGATCTACAGTATAAATATGGAGGTTTTAATCACATGAGAACCATCGCATGCCGTTACCTAAACAGAGAAATAAGAGGATTTGGGTTTAACAGAACAGCAACACTTTTTAGTATGCCCCTAAGTATTAGTTGGTAAAAAAAAGTTTAATCAAAATCAGTTGGAAAGATTTCCATGTACGATTTAATATTATTCAAATTAATGCGAAAATAAAGACAATTTTCTTTCTCTCTTTCTCTCGTTCTTTAAGCCAAACACCGACTTTTCTTCAAAGAAATGCAGCTTAATGTTATTATGAAATATAAACTAGTTTTCCTGTCTTTATATGCGGATTCTCAAATAGTAAACGGTGACTCAAAGTATCTATTTCAGTTCGTTATCATTTCGGCTGCCAGTAACTGGAATTGAAACGAAATTTTGTTCATTATTACATAGTAAACGGTACTTCGTTAAACTACAATATAGTTGCAATGTGAACTGTTGGTAATAATATGCAGCTATCAATCTGGGGCGTATTGGATAGCAATACTAAAGCTGATCTTAGGGTCCAAGAATCTTAACAATATTATGACACAATGATTGATGTGTTTTCTGTGATTTAAAATATTCAAGGAAACCTCCAATGCACGGTACGAAGCAGCATCCCCACATACCAGTCCATTTTGTTCCTGCTACCAGTTACCGATGTGTACGTCACTGCCAACAATTTCGATACTGAATTATAGTCTTAATAATATGACTTAAGTGATTTTATTGTATTTAAACAGAATGGTTAGGGAGTGAGAAAATCGGCATAGACGAACAACTGTAACAGTTTGCCTTAATATGGTCCAAAAGATGCCCTAGGCTGATAACAATTTGCTCTAACGTGCATGTGAGATAATTTGACGGTTGAATCCATCGCGATGCCTATTCTCCTAGTTAGCCTATTTATAATATGGCCCTGCCTTGATTCTTACTCAACAAATAAATGTTTTGTTTCAAACTTTCTTACGGTTTTTCTTAAATAAGTGCCTCCAAAGACATTCTATTTATTTATGAATCTTCAGATCTACCAGGTTAAATTTCTACAAATAAAATACCGTTACAACCTAAAAAGTACGATTTATAGTCTTATTTAGAAAGCAATTAGTGAACTGAATAAAAATAACAATTGAGACGACTTCAGTTTTCATAAAGAAACGTATTTGGAAGTATTGTGTCGTTCACGGAAATAAAGTTTGTAAAAAGAATTTCCATTTATGAATTAAATTTTAAAAAACTTTCCAGATATGAATGGTAAACACTTAATAAAAGAAACTTTTTTAATCAAACTGCTTTACATTAAATTTAGCAAATTTAAAATGACGGGATAAATCTTACAATATTAGCAAAGCCAAAAACATCCTAATAATATTCAGTTTTTCTCTGGAAGCGTTAAACGAAGTTAAAACATTTTTTCCCAAGAAAGTTTTGAAATGTTAAAATACGCATACATGAACTACGTTTGTTGCAAACTTGAAAGTTGTGTTACAACTAGCAACATCTAAATAAATGTAGTCTAGTTTTGAAATGCCACCAATAATTCTTCCGAGAGAGACATTATACGGTTTGCCTTTCTTAGAGTTTCTTTTTAGCAACTTACGTCTCTTTTAGCTCTCTATAAAGTTCAAATAAAGATGGCCTAACAATGTCCAATACACTTTCACGCTACTTTATAGTTCACATTGTCATAAAATTTACTTCTCGCTTCTGTCAAATAAATTCACTCCATCTCACGGTTTCTTCACATTCTCTCAACACAATTGCTTTAATTCCCCTTTTTCCTTTTGTTGGCTAAGTCCATTAATGAAAAACGATTTTGTTTCTTAGTAATAAACTTTTGCTAAAAAAAAAGAAGAAGCTTAAAATAACTAAAATGTGCCCTGCAATAATTTACATACCCTTCACGTTTTGTGTACTAGGGAATATTTAAGATGAAATATGTTACGGTCTGCTTATTTATAAAAGCTTTACGTCGGTATTACAGTATTTTTTGCACTTATTTACGTCGTCTTGTTAAGGAGAGAGAAAGACAATGGCGAACATGGGAAAAAAGAGTGCGGACAGTAACTTCTTTCGGGTTTTCACTGTGTCAGAAGCAAACAAAGCGGAATTGTGCACAGAGCATATAAACCGAGTATCTTAGCGTATAAAGTGGAATGATATGTTGTACAGCAACCAGGAGATGGATAAAATGTTTTCCATTTCGAAGAGTAGATTGGATTGTTTTGAGATAATTTTATATAACCATATAACCCCCGTTTTCATATTCATATGGATCCTATTTTGGTCGATTAACTTTATTAGATTTCAGAGTTGGTATATCACATAAAAAAAGATTTAACAGAGTTATGTACATTCATTTTTTTCATAATTAAATTCTAAAATAACATGAGCTAACCAAAAAAACAAAAGATTAAAATGTTTCTCTCGGCTTTTTTTTCTCCAGGAAATGTTAACGATTATGTTTTTTATAAAAATATCTCCTCTGGGTAAATTTAGTTAGTGGTCCATAAATCAGGTTGTTGTATATCTCCATCAGCGAATTAAAATTTATCTTTCAAAAAAAAATAAAAATGACTTTTCTTAAAGAAATTACTTTGATGTTATTTAATTTTTAAATTTCTAAAAATGTGATTAGAATAACATATAAGATTCTAATATACAATACAAATATTTAACTTACGATAAGAAGTAATCAAAAGTGCTTTAGAAGAACTGCAGCATTTTAAGGCAATATCTGGTGCAAAACCATTTAGTATTTTTTGATTTGATTGAAAGATAATTGGAGTAACTGTCTGTATTGTATACTTTGGCGTATCAACAGTTTTATTTTCTTTGGCAGTAGTGTTTACGTTGTTCATGCCCATGTTGAGACTTTAACTAGTAGATGTAAATTTGGATCGTAGCCTTGTCATCAGTACGTGACAAATTCAGCGTCTGCACCTTCAGTAGTTAGGAATATTTTAGAATATGGTGATTTGTGAATATCTCTGTTATAAATTCTGAAGTGCGTCAACCAATTAGATATCACTTTTAATATCATCTTCGTCTGTGTTATATTACGATTTTGGAAACATAGATGTTATATTGTTCTTACAGTGCAGTGTTGTAAAATTAGAATATTAACTTGAAATTTTATATTAAGATTTGAAATTCACGCTATTATTAATTAATTTATTAAAAACAAATTTTTAAAACTAAACGTTTTTTTCTGGTTTCACTATGAACTAAAAGAAAAAAAGTATATATGGAGATACTATTACAAGGGATTTTAGTGATCGGTTCAGATAAAATATTGCAATCATTACTTGTTCCCAGTTGTTGTACTTACACGTGTTGATCTTGATACACGAAACTCAATTAGCTAACTCTAAGGATGAATACACAAAGTTCTTAACTGAACTACAAGTGATGAATTTTGAAACCTTAATAGACAGAATAACTTTTGTGTCTCATTTTCAATAAAATTTATCTGGAATTTACTTTGTTTAATACGTAATGAAATTACTCAGGATAAGGCTGTCTTATTCATGTCAAAGAACTTGCGTTCAACAAATTAATATACCGCATACCTGTCAATCAATGCCTTAAATGCCACTAGTCTAAGTTATTAAGCTTAAAAAAATAGTCGCCAGAATTTTCAGCGTACTAATCCCAAGATTATCTCCATGATAGAAACGTAGAAAGTAGGTTCTCCTCTCCTTTTCGAAAAACGTTGGCAGCGGTGCATAATCTTCCAACTGACTAGTACGCATACCATCCACTACCAAACTAAAGCCGCAAAATCAATCAATGGACTTTACAACGAGCACTCTACATTCATTTACGCATAAAGCTTCGATTTTCAAGTTCCTCTTCCATTGCTAATTTGTAACGACGTGTTTTTCCTTAAAATCTCTACATATTGAATGCTAGCCTTAAAAACATCTAATGATTAAACAACCTATTGAAGGGATGATATTGCATTGGCTAAAGATAGGCCTAGATAGAGTTTAAAGTATACAAAAAATAAAAACACTCTTAAAACAATGGGATTTATTAGTTTCAGTTTAATTGTTGAATATGTTCGCCATTTTGTCCTTCAACGAGCAACAATCTTTCTTCTGTATTGTGAACTACTTTTTCCAGTAAATCTACCTTTGATTTGCTTTGAAATTGAATTTGCAAGTTTTTCGATGGTGGTGAAATTATGTAAATAAATTCGTTCTTTAAGATAGCTCTAAAGCCAGAAATCCGCCAGATTGATGTCACAGAAAGGTGGGGGCCAAATGTTAGAAAATTGCTTGCTTATTATGCAAATGCCAAACGTTTTGGCTAATAATTCTGCTTTACTGGATTATAAATGTGAGGAAGTGGACTATCTTGCATAAGATTGTTTTCTATTTCATGATTCCTCAAACCAGTTCTAACTTATAATGTTAAAGCCATTTGAAAACAGTAAATTATAAGTTGTCTGAAAATTCAATTAGCAAGAAAATCGACTTTAACAAATCTGCTACCATGGTAACCAAAACAAAATATGATCTATAGGAACAAATCCCAATGCTTTAGGAATACAGACATGTTTATCATTTGTTTATACGTTGAGTTTTTATAAAGTTATGGTTATTTCAAAAGTTAACTTTCTTTTGAATAACCCCATACTTATATGTAACGATCACACACCTACGAATTATATTATATATATATATATATATATACAAAGTAGTCATACTGTAGACTGATCGCTGTTTCTTCTTAAATTTTGAAGCTATCCATAGGAAAGCAAACTTCTTCCGGCGTATGACGAAGGTTACACAGAGATATAATCATATCAATGTTTAAAATTTGAAAATGCGAATATCAAGAAATAAAGCATTCAAAAATAGTAAATGAGCATGGAGTTAGGACCACAATAATTTAGTCCGAGCATGTTCTTACCTCAAAGATATCTAAAGATCTGGAAAATAACGTTACTATTAAACATAGGTCAATGCATTAAAAATAGTTTAGAAATTAACTGAAAGAGTTGCAGACAACTGAATACGTACTAGGAAATATTCATTTGTTACAGAAATGTAATAAACACCGATTGACTCATCTGTCTCTTAGCAGTTTGCAGAAGCTTTCATTGCAGTTTGACTACACAAACACATACAACCCTAATTCAATCGAGTTTATTTAATCAAACTGAAGTTTTTACAGGTTATGATTTTTTCGAATAAATTACAATTTCCCTATCAACGCTTCTGCAATTCCTACTAAGTTTATTGACCACAAATAACCCTTTTACTAACATTTATAAACCGAAACAATGTGTTGCAACACGCATTATAAAATTGACAACAGATGTATTCTATGCTAGTTCAATCACCAGAACAAAATAAAATTTCCAAGCCACAAAAAAAGATTGAAGATCTATTACTTCTAAAGTTAATTGTGGCTCGACTTCAAATAAATAACTTTAAGACAGATCATTAACAAAATTTTAAAATGCATTCAAACTCAGATTATTTGTATCGCCTATGTGCAACACGAACATTTTTTTCATTTTTTTTTTTTGCAAGGCGATTTGGAACAACCTACCATATGTCATCTTTATTATTACGGTTTTGGGTTTCACCTCAAATTCAATTATTTCTGACAAAATAAGATAAGTAACTTTCACATATTGGCACTGAAAAAAAGATCTTGAAGTTACGCAATGCTAAACTTAATTGATTTTGCACCTGCGGAAGAAATTTGAAAATGGGGTTAGCTAGCTTGACGTTCCAAAGATAAGTTTGAATCATTTTCGCTTAGAACAACTCAAAATCGCTATTTTGAATCCAAGAATCAATACCATAAGCTTTTGGTACATGATCTTGATGTAAGACAGCGCACTATCGTTACTAAACCCCTTTAATTATATTTCAATCTAGGATAATTAAAGGACTAAAACCAAAAGATGAAAACAACCCCAAACTATTTGTTATTAATTGTAAATGATAGTCATGAAGCTCTTGAGAACCTAAAAACTATGAATTACTGTTTTGTTCCAACAATCCTTATTGGCACATTAATACTCGCATGCTTCAATTCTCGTCCAGGAAGGTTTTCATGAGATGTTGATACGCAAGTACTTACGAAGATTTCTTCTATGTTATCCAAACGGACCTAGTTAGATAGCAGGAACGTATTTACGTATTGTGCTTGTTAAAGAAAGGAAATGTCTTTTGAGTTTATAAAAACAGAAGAAGCATGTTTTAATATTTTATATGGGTTAGTGAAAGAAACCATCTTGGTGAATTTTGCTAACTTTAAAAGAGCATTTAATTTTGTTTTGGTTATCAATTAAAGAAAGTGTCCACTATTGGATTCTTGGAAAGAAAACTGAAGACATCTTATACTCTACACGGGCATGTTTTTGGCTTAGTGACTTAAAAATTTCAAAACCAAACAAAATCCAAGTGATATTCAGATCAAAAGAGAAATTCTTCTCTGAGATTTACTTCCGTTAAAACTCAGGGGGAGTCGGTTCCATATCTCATCTTCTACAAACAGCCTAGGGGTTATCTGACCTAGGATTCACAACAGGCCCGCGACTCAAGCATTTAGGCATCTTAGGCACAGTTTAATAGTACTACTCGTTAAGAGGCGAGAAAATAGGATTGTCTGTTGCTCTGGAAAAAGACCCTCACGTCTGTTCCCCATGTGCCTGTTTTGGAATCCGAATAAGACTGTCCCCATGGGCAACCGGGGAAAGCTTTAGAATCCAAGTTTAATTGCAGTGAAAACACCATTTGAATAAGTAGCTAATCTCAACTTTCTTTGTTTCCCTACTATACGGATAGCACAAAGATTTAAAACAAACCCTGTGTTTTAAGTTTTTACTTTCTATTTCTTTAAAGATGTTCCTTTAGTTTCTTATTAATTATTGTAGTATTATTAATATTAAGTACTGCATGATTGAGTATAAATCAGTTGATGAATCCTGAAATTAGTAAATTCAATTGAGAGTTCTTGGTAGGTTTATATTTGTATGTGCCTACCAGTAGCCAAGGGGGGTCGACACCATCTACCTGTATTTTTTTCTTTGCCCTTAGGTTGAGTCTATCAGGACATCTCACCATAGTAGAACGGGGGAATCCATTGAATTTCTCTGAAGCGTTTGTACTTCAAGAGATTTTATTTACTTCTCACTCATATCTCTGATGGATCAAGTTATTTAACGACCCCTACTAATAACAAACGTCTCTTAAGTTTTCAATAAGCTATAACACTCAGATAGCTTCAGTTGTGCCTCTTTAGCTTAGCTATTACCTGTTGCATTGTAGTTCCTTGAGACAGAGTTTCTCCAGCTATCCGTCTGTGCCGGTGTCTTTTTGAGTATTCTACAAATACTGTTTTGTTTCGAGAGCATTTAATAGTCCACATTCTCAAGATACATCATTTTAAATTCGCCCAGTTTTAACCAACTTTTTCTTGAAATAAATTCCACTGAAGTTACTTGTGAATACGGTTCAAAAGACTTTGGCAAAAGATTGCAGCAAATTTGATTTTTATAAAGCTCAGAAGTATACGTATATTACAACTAACTTAAAGATCATAGGTTTGTTACTCGTTCAGAGTCATCATTTCTCTCTGAAGAGAGGGTAGGTCCAATATCAATATTCCTAATATTCAACACGCTACTGAAGTTAGAATATTTTTATCTGCTGGGAATGCTAATGTAGGCAAGATTTAGAAGGTTTCCGCAGTTTCTAGCTCTCATTGGGACAGTAGCAATCCATACCCAAAATAGTAATTGCATTCTTTCCTCTTGAACAACTTAATTCAATCAGATATATCTGAACGCATTCTGTTCCTTAGGTGTTCTTTTGGCAACGTTTATTATCTCCACTTACAGTCAAATAGTAATTGCATCCAGAAATTATCTTGCACCTAAATATCGGAATATTCTTACCATCAGTTTATTCGTTTATTGTTTGATTCCTGGTGATAGGATAATGTTGCTGCACAATCAATTTAATCGGAATTTGTCTGTAGGTATAAAAAGTTTCCCGAACTAGAGCTATTAACTAAGGAAGAATTCAAATTCAAAAGTTAAGTATATTTTGATTTTTGGCCATTTTCTAGATAATTATAACAATCATTAAGACAAATCTGAGTCCCAGAAAATTTGAAACTTGTCAGGCAATTTTTGTATTGACTTCAGTGGCAACAAGCTATCAACATAGTAACACCATAATGGGAAATTTAACGTTTACCTGATA
Source organism: Ignelater luminosus (assembly GCA_011009095.1). Taxonomy (NCBI): domain Eukaryota; kingdom Metazoa; phylum Arthropoda; class Insecta; order Coleoptera; family Elateridae; genus Ignelater; species Ignelater luminosus. The sequence continues at coordinate 497,803 of VTPC01089954.1, read as the reverse complement.
TTTAGATACTCTTCTAGGTTTGATTAGAGAAATAGATCTGAATCCATTTGTAAGCAAGAGACTATGTTAAAAGACAAATGTACTACTTACCTATCTTACAAAAAATAAAATAAAATATACTAAGTATCCTTTAGTTCTGGTTTATGCATACAAGAAATTCCAAGCCTTACATTTCTTTTAACAACTCTACTCATTTCTCTCTATCTGGGTGTTGTAAAACTAAATTGTTACCCGTAATTGTTTGATAGTGCGGAGAGAGTCCGTTTCAATTTTGTTAGAACGCAAAGTACACAAGAAGAGCTGTAACAAATTAATAAAAGCCTTAAAAGGTTTCTCAATTCTGTTTTCTGAAATTTATTTATGTCTTTACATTGTAAAATATAAGACTTTGTGAAACGTATCGCTAATCCTTTCTTTTAAAGAAGAAAACTCTTCGAGCGTACATTCAAATGTCTCGTTAAAAAAAAGGAAAGTCATCTGCAAAGAGAATAAGAAAAGGTTCTGAAACTTCAAAGCGTATGAATCTATGTAAGTTACATGTACAAGAATATGAAACAAAGAAGTTGAGTTATGACATTCAATAAAAGCGTAAAAGATTTAAAAAGATCTCTTGGTTTGAAGAAAGTTGTATGGAATTTATTATTGTTTCTTTTATAATTCAAATATTAAAAATAATGTTTTATCAGTTGATGCGCCCTGTTGAATATACAATCAGGGATTGATCGTCCCTAACGCCTCTCTTAACGATTTGCCTAAATTTAAAAGATTCTTTTATTTCTCTTATCTTATCCTTGCGTCTTCCTTATGAATAACTGATTAATAGAAATTGCCTAATTTATAAAAAGGAGATTTTTTTGGTAATTTGAAAAGAAAGTGATTAGTATGACCTTTATTCAATTTTTATAATTCTTAATGATTAATAATTGGTTTGAAAGGAAATACGGCTGTCGGAAGCACCGGTTGTCGGATCCAAAGGCATTTTCCAGTTCCTACAAGTGTAGCAATCTCAGACCCACATTGTACTCCTAAATCAAAGGCTTCGTTAACCCAAATCGCAACTCTGCAATCTCCAAGGGTTCGAAAGATTGCAGATATACACCAGTTCTACCGGTGTCGCTCACCCTCGTTCGCTCCACGTTGGCTTTTTAATTTTTTAAAGCTTTTGTCGGCGGAGTGGAACAATAATCTATCTCGAAGGGAATATTATTAAACATGTTTCGGATATAATCTCGTGCCACATAAAATCAAATTTGTTTTACAAGCGACGTTTTAAAAGGTAATCTCGGTTTAGGGCTGATTTACATACGCAAGTGTCGGTGCTTCTAAAATGTGATCGTCACAATTTAATGAGGCCCTAAACTATGGCGTCTTCCTTATTTTACGATGCCTTGTTACACCTGGAATTTTAACCATCCGTCCATCAATGAGAAAGAAGTTTCAGGACAGGTAAAGAATTAAAATTGTCGTAGACGATTCGATTGCGAAAAATAAAAGTGTAATGGAATGATCGACACTGGATCCTTAACACGATTGTTTCATCTTTACCGGAGTAACGTAGAGGTAATAAAAGTTGTACGTGGGATCAAAATGGGGTCAGGCCCGTACTGGACATTATAATTAGAGTTTTTACGTGGCTAATTACCTCAGATGAGAGCGGGTGCCACCTGGTCGGGCTAATGCGTTTCAAACAGCACCCACCGTCGTAAATAATTAAGAAAGGAGAACGTTTAAAAAGCCCGTTAAATGAGGGAAACTGAGAAATGCAAATTTCGTTTGCCTTTTAAAGCTTAATAATAATCAAAGTCGTTTTATTCTTGCCGGATTAAACCAATAACTAATTGCAGTCAATTATACAACATTAAAACAGGAGACATGCAAATTAGCTACGAGCTAGTGCCAGTGAACCGTTTTATATATATACAGGGCGTTTTTATCTCTTCTAATTTTAATAATTAACATGGTAATTCTTGGCTTAATAATACTTGCATGAGATGCTTTACATAATTCTAGAATTCTGTAAATTAAACAAGATCATGTTTTACAGATTCATTATTTAATTATATTAAATATTTACAAAAATAGCAAAACAAAGTTAATATTCAAGGAACTCAGATACCATTCATTATGCAGATAAATATCTACAAAGTTTACCTTCAGAGCAAATGAGGTTCAGATATTCAAAAATCTGTTAAATGGAAGCATAACATCAATCAAGTAGCGCAGCTTAGGAATTCACCTTATACATTCTAAAGTAGCTGACGAAATAAACATGGAGTCAACATATATTTGCATTCAAGAATATTCCAACTGCGAAAAGAACAAATGAAGATTAATAAATTAAATACTAGTTGCTAAAACTCGATTTATAAAAAGTTATTCTATGAATAAGCCAGCATTCCTTCTTTTAACTTATGTACTTTCTAGAGAAGACCAGTCCAAGAAAGAAGGTAAGTGTAACCAAAAAAGAGATTCATGTCTGTTTTAATGCTTTCTTATTTCATATTAATTACTAAATGCATCAATATATCATTAAATATGTGGGTTTAAATCTGATAACTTTTTTTATGGAATTTTTATGAAATTATTTGTTGTAAGATGTCAGGAAATTTAAAGATTGTCCGTGATATATCTTTAAAGAACTTCTGTATCTTACACAGGAATTTTCCATCCAGAGGATAAACAAGTGCCAGAAGTAATAATTTACTTGATTTCTTTTATACAAACACCCTGTATATTTTGGAGTTTTCAATTTCTCGTTGCTGCTAATTACAAGAACATAGGGTTGTAGGATCTGAACACCTTTGGTATTATTTGATTATGTTTTGCGAAATGGCATCACATTTTAGAAATAACCATAACATAGTAATTAAATTGATAATGTTTTAGGCAGAAGAATAATCAAAGCCGGACATACCTGAGAAAAAGCAACATGAATGGCGTGTATGGTGCAGTATCTCCAATAACTGCTGTCTAAGTTATGAGTAACCAAAACCTTTTAAAACTGGCATTATTATGGGGTACATATCAGCAGAAATTCTTTCTGGAATGAGTTGTTCTTTAGAAGCATTAACATCGCGATTCATCGCGTCATAAGCTTTTGTTCTTTTCTTAGCGTTTTCCACCTTTTTACTTCCACAATATCTTTAGCACCCTTACTTATTTACCTCATATTCCAGTTTATCAACTGCACAGAATTCTGACCACCATCGCATCGCGCCACCATATACTGTCGTCGCATCTAGAGGTTTACTCAAGCCGTCAGTGATGTGTTGAGACTTCTTCAATTTTGTGATAAAGGCAATGGCACAAAATCAAGAAACTGCTCTCGCTTTTCAAACGAACTCCAAAATTCTATTAAGTACTCTCCCCCCCAAAATTAAAACATACTCTCGAAATTATTTCAGTAATCATCTGCTAGTCCATCATATCCTATTTTAATATTAATTTTACAGAAAAACTTCGTTAAAAAAGATTAATTAGAGAAATTTTACAGTACAATTAGTTTTTAAGAACCTTAAGTTTTGACTTCGATGGATTCTAGAATAGCCCAGTTTTACTTAAAGACGATAATATAAAGAACCTGCAAGAGAAGTTTTCTGTGATAACTGAAGTAAAGTTTTTGAAAACGACAAAATATCCAACGATGATTGTATCGTGGCAAAGTGATTGAACAAATTAAAATCATATGCGCGGATCCTACTTACTACTACTTACAGACACTGTAAGCAGCGGAACGTTTGAGCTGGTGACAGAGTCGCTGAAGTACTACAGACCACACTAGACCGTTTCAGAGTTGAATTGTTAGAAACCTCATAGTGGCCCATGATGAATTCCTGCAATATCTCCTTGACGCTGCATCTCGTTGTCATGTAAAAAGTTTTTATTATTTACATAATGTTTTAAAAATAAAGCCCTTCCGCAACTAAGATAACGTGTGGAAACCGTATCTCTTTCATGAAACCCCATTTTGTTGGATTTGTTTTCACAGATCTCTTCAGACACGCCTTGTATACAATCCCATTTGCATTTATAAGTAACGTACACGTCTGTAATTGCGAAAGAATATCTTTCAATTTTAAAAGGTGAATATAAGAGGTTGTTAAATATAAAATCAAACTGCATTACCTCTGTTTTCAAGTTAAAATGGTCTAGGAACATTAAATTCAGCTTTTATTTTCTACAGCAAAATGCTCTCAAGATGTCAGATAACGACAATTTATTGCTAGCAATGAGGTGAAAAAAGGATATGTGATTCTCCCGAGTTCCGATCGCATGTCTGTGCCAATTTAATCAAAGAGTGAGGCGTTCACGCTTTATAAACTTCAGCTCTCTTCGTCTAGAACAGATTCCGTCGAGTCCACGCATCGCACGCTTAAATTAAGTTTCCTTGTAGTAATTCTCTTAGTGGTGTTTAGTTTCTTTGCAAAAAAGAATATGCTTCGTTCCCGTCATCAATTGTTCTAGTGTTCCTCGTGTGAGTTTCTATTCTTTGTGCAAAGCTCGTAGTCCACCTGATTTTATCCGAACGGAAAAAAACTGCTACAGAATACTTTATTTTCCCAGCCCCAAGAACATTTCGAATCAGAACTGAAAGCCGCAGCTCGCCTTAAGAATCCCCAGTTACGGATAAGTTCATTTTAAAGCGATCCTTCCCATTTAATTTCATCCACAAGAAGATTAATAGGGTAATAGATTCTGCCCTGCCAACAATAATAATCATTTATCGGATCGACACGCTTTATTACATAACCTGTAAACAGCTGTTGAAGCGCTAAACAAAAAAAAAATACCTACAGAGTAATTCTTAAGGAAATACACTAATTGATTACCTGTTTAATTAATTCCTGTACCAGGAGTTACCTCGCGACCCTCAGGCTTGTCTTACCTCGTGTGGAAAAAGAGTTCGTAGAGGGTCGTTAAGATCTGTCCCAGCTGTTGTGAAAGTAATGAAATATAACTTGTACATGTGACCATTTTAATTCTCTGTAAAAGACAACCACTGGCTAAACAAATTAATTGATGCATCAAGTTACGTAAGTTTCAAAAATTATATATATTTGTGTTCGTTTTCTCCTGGAAGAAAACCGATTCCTTGTATTAGATTAAGTTAGTTTTTCTAATTAGTTTCGTTGACCTCATGACCAAAGATAGGTAAGGTTAACTAGTTGTAAGAACAAATATAGATTTACTCAGTAAATCGCTAAGTAAAGAAGATTTTTACCTTAGTACAATTTAATTACATAGTAAATGTATTTAGGTTACTTAAGTCGTTAACCCAGTTCGCCAGCTGTTGAGACGATAGAATACTCATCAAGTCCGTCCCGACACTCGATAGATTTTTTTTTATCAATCATCTTGTATAAATTGAATTAAAATAGTTGTTCTTTGTTTATGAACTAGCCACGTAAAAGAAAGATTTGCGAATTAAAAGAATTTCATTCTATCGTAGATTTATAAGTAAATCTTTTGACTTATTAGGACGCAGTCACGTCCATCTGCTATTGTTTATTACTATTTACTACATAATTACATTTTTATATGTATTGCCTTCGTTATATCTGTTAACCAATATTTTGTGTTTGGATGCTTTTTACTCGATTCAGTTACAGGTAGTCGAGTTAATTGTAAACCGCAGCTGCGAACCAGTTCTACGAGAAACAGTAGGCCCAGCCTATAGTGTTAAGATTCTTAAGTTCTCTAAAGCATTCAAAACATAGCTTCAGTATATCCTGTGATTATTTGAGTTAAAGCAAAAAGAGATCTTTAACGATTTTATAAGTTTTCCGAGGTCCTAGTAAATGGGTTTATGCGAAGCCTTCACTATTCGGACTAACATTCATTGGTGTCCAATAGTTTGATCCATTTCACTATTTATTTCCTTCTTTTCAGAATAAGTTGACAACTAGCTACACCGCCGAACTTGTCCGTCTCCGACCGTCTGAGCTGGTCAAGTGGCACATTAGTTTAATGTTGACGAGTCCAAATCATAAAATCTCGTTTTTTTTGTAACAACGAATTTTACACATGTAACGAGTTACTATTTTTAGGCTTCCTGATATGTTAACTCAGTAAGATTTGGAAGAAATGCGTCCGTTCAATATTTGCAGACATCTGAGAAGTTCAGTCCTTTAGTATGGTGACCCTTTCGGTTTGCTGTTGAACAGATAGGCGTGAAAACAACTGATTCCTGTTGATTTTGACTTAGATTAACCAATTTTGAATACTTGGGCTCAGCTCCGCTACTTTGAGTTAGCTAGCAGACAGTGTTTATTTCTGTGTGGATTGTCAGATGATTGTTAAATCTCATTTTGAATGTGACACATGGTTTGGACAATCTTCTGGCTGTAAAAACAGATTCATAAAAATAAAAATCTGCTATCGTGATGCATTTTGAAAACGCAAGTTAAATACTAAATTCCCCAAATATTAATTTTACTCAGTACCTCAGTTATCTGAAAAGTTAAAAAACACAAGTAGATAACTCAACAGGACGATTTGGCAACATGTAGATAATGATACTTACTAAATCGAAATCATTCAGGACTGGCAAATAAATAGCAAAAATGGATTCAATACTTGGTTAGAGGAAAATCAATACTAAAAAGTAGTTGCTATCAATCTTTTCAGTACTGAAAATTCTTACAGCATTAAGATTTTATCAAAAGCACGAGATCAAAATGAAAACTTATGCAAATAAAATAAGCAAATACGTACCATCAATTCGCTTATATTTTCTGTATTATGACAAAAACGAAACTACTAAGCTTGCAAATATTAGTAGATGAAAGTACATATTATTATTTACTTCATTAGAAAGCAGATAATTGTCAAACTTAAATAAAACGCTGCTTTGTTAATACGATATACATCAGTTAAATAAATGACAAAAGAACAAATAAAACAGATTTTGCATTTCATTACCCAAGAATTAATAAATTAAACGTACTGTATATTTGAAGACAGCTTATAAGTCTTAGAGAGAAAGCTCCATGCCCAGGGTACAAGCATACTAATCTTGCACTACGTTCATTCGACATCAGTTTACTTTAAAAGCGACATAATTAAAGCGAAGTGCAATTAAGTGAAGGAAGTTTATTTACTTAGTTACTATCTGTGTGTTATATAGAAATTGCGATGTTTAATATCGCTGCTGGTACTACCATCCCACGTCCATTTATTTCTAGAGTAATTTTATTGCCTTTCAGTTTTATAACAATCTATTAAAGTAATCAAGGAAAACATCTGACATTGTTATCTTTAGTTTTAATGTAAGTATAAAGAAAAAAGTCATTTGTATTAACTACCGTGTTTGCTGGCACGAACACTATTAAGTTGTAAATATTGGACCTTATTACAGCAACACTTTCTAATATCCGTAATTAATTGTTTGTCCAACCTGCACAATCAATTACTATAATGAATGTCTTGAGTTATCTCTCACTAAAATTTAATTTTAAAGGGAGTATTTTTATATACTTCTATTTTTCTTTTATAAATAAAGTAATTAAATCACATTTTTTTCTGTCGCAGTGGTGTAATTAATTAACGTACTTACTCATAAAAAGGTATTACTTATGCAGTCCGTGCAATGCAGCATTTTGATCGCGTGCAGAAACTTAAGTCACGTGAAACTTCTAATTTAATGATGAGTCAGACGAGTTCTAAATAGTTACTAGTAAATGCTGGAAACGTGATCTACGTGATTTTGGATATTAGAGCTAATGATAACATCGATACCATCTGTATTAAATGAGAAAAAGAGACCTTATAAATGTATAGTACTTATTGGAAGGTAAATATCAAACTAATCTCGTCACGATAAAAATGTCACGTAAATTGTACTAGTTTTTGCTTGTTATTGAACAAGAACGGGAATTTATTGCTCTTACTTATAGTACAGATACATACTTGCATTTGTATTAGGTATGAAGTAATCGGTAAAAGTAAATTACTAGTTATCATAAAAAGTTCTACAATTATATGAATTTACAAGGTTTTCAAAGCACTATTAAGCAAATTGTTAGCATTTTTGCAGCATTTTTAGTTTCTGTCGTTATTTTATAAGTCGATATAGAGCAATTAAAATGTTTGTAATATTAGTGTTAATTAATTTAGCGAACAGCGTGCACCGAACCTTTGTGTTAGTGCTAATAAACTTTTGTTAAGCTGTCCGCCAAATAATTAAAACTAATCATTAACTTCAACTGTTATTTTGCCGCCCTCTCTTTTATCGTTTATGCAGTCACGTAATTGGATGGACATTTATTTTAGAGCAATTATCATTGCAATGGAATTTACCTAAATGCAGAGTCTGGAAAGTTCTTTAATTAGATAATTTTGAATGTTTGATTTGTGGTATAATTAAATCAATCCCGGCTTCAAATAGTGGATTGGGGCCTTTTTTAAAAAATCAGAAGCTGCTATAGGTATACATATACCGTCGATTTTCTTTTGGCATATTAATAAACATCAAATTTGATTAACCCGACTGTATTTCTTGTACTTTTCGAATTTGAAACATTATGTACAATAATATCTATCAAAATGCCTAAATTTCTAAACCATAGATAGTCTGAAGAAATTATAGAGATTATCTTACAAAGGATATTACAAAGGTGAATAGAATAAGAAATGGAAAGGTAAGACAAAGGTTAGAGGTAAAACCAATCTTGAAAATAATAGATCGATGGCAACTGGGATGATTTGGGCATTTAGTGAAAATGATAGACGAAAACGCAGCTAAGAAAATATGGATGGCACGACATGGCAAAAGAACAAGACAAGATCAGCAGAAACATGAAACGGTGTGACAGAGAAGTTGCTGAAACCATTTATAGAGTACACAAGATCAGATATAAATTTTTATTTTTAACATTCAAAGTTTATTTGATCATCAGCAACCTGTAAAATGTCTTGGGAGAAATTAGCATAAAGGTAAAAGTCATTTGGAATAGAAGAGTTCAAAGATACATGGGTATGTCCAAATTACTCTTGATTGTCCAGTATAGTTGCTTAAATTCTCTGAATATTTTAAAATATAACAGATAGCAGATTCTGCCTTCCACAGGTATATCTCTATTTTTAAAAATTCACTTTATGATAACAAAACTGCAATTTACCGTGACTACAGCACTTTGTATTTGTTTGTGTTTATCTTAACACCTACAGCAACTATATCTCCATTTAGCAAAGAAATACAGTGCGTCCCCGGATGACTTCACTATAAGTATAATTGATCAACAAATTTTCAATCTCGTTTTGATGTTTTGGGATACCAGCCTGCTTGGTCTGAAAAGAATTCCAAGCACATTTTCAGTTTTTAAAATCCAAAATGGTCATGACAATTGAGAAAAAGCCATTTTATGGTGAAGTAAAGTGTCATTTCGGTCAATAATACTGCAAAATGTTATTAAGGGAAGTTGTTCAGAATATAAAATTATGACTATATGCAAAATTGCACAAATATTGGATCACTTTGAGTAAATCAGTATTTGATTTGTATTCTTGCATTGTAACTACAGAAAAAAAAAGTATTCTGTATAAGTTGTCAAAATTAAATTTAATGTAAGTTTCCAATAAAATATTGTATTAAAAAAAAAGAAAATACATAACAATTACTCAATTTGAATTTTTTTCTGTTGTTACAATGCAAGAATACAAATCAAATACTGATTTAGTCAAAGTGATCGGATATTTGTGGAATTTTGCATATAGTCATAATTTTATATTCTGAACAACTTTCTTCAATAACATTTTGCTGCATTATTGACCGAAATGGCACTTTGCTTCAACATAAAGTCTTGAATTTTAAAAACTAAAAATGTACTTTTAATTCTTTTCAGCCCAAGCAGGGAGATATCCCAAAACATCAAAACGAGATTCAAGAATTTTTGATCAATTATGCATATAGTGAAGTCAATCCGGGGACACACTGTATATTAAACTGCTGATTATAAGATTTTCGCCTACATAAGAGCGCTTTTACCTTTCACCGGGTTCACTACGCAAGCTTGGCCTAACGGTGCCTTCTTTAGTGGTGTATCAAACACAACCTAGACAAGACCTGGGTGATCCTTTTTAGCCATCAACATACCAGAAAAAGATTTCACGTCCGCCTAGACGTGTGGAACAGTCGCTTGTCTTTCTCATAGTCATAAGTATCTGATAGCCAGAGATCTTCCTCTTAAGGGTCTTCAATTGACCCCAAAGGAAAACAACAAACATTTTGTACAGTATCCAAGGACATTTCACCCATACTCACAAAACCTTCTTTTTTTCTTGATAAACTAGCGTTCTCTCTACTTCAGATCTGCCCAGCCTCAATTTAAAAAATGGTTCAACTTAAGGGATAACGCAGCGTGTTTGAGAATGCTCCAACTAAATCATTTCCAACCCTTAGAAATTTTGCTAGTAGACAATCGACTTTGTAAGGTAGGTTGTCTGACAAAACTGTAGAGATACGTTCAATCTTCTAAGAACTCTTTCCATTTTTTTCTCAAAAAGTCCAAAGATTCATTCTAGAATATTTTGGACAGCACATTACATACTATATCCATTCTCAATACTCAACTATTGCAAAGCACGTGCATAAGGTTTGAAACAGTATCCAATTATTCTTCTTACTGCTAGACTGTCCTAAATTGTTTATAGCTTGTTACCCTGTTCCTGTTCAGATTTCTTCCAACTTTTTTCTGGTATAGACTTGATGCTAGAAATTTACCAGCAACCGATACCCTGGTAGTTTTCATAATATTACAGTTTAGGCATAATAACACCTCGTAGAAGAATTCAGTTCACTCACCAACAAGTTGACTAAAGTAACCGCAATACTACAGGGAAAACTTGCGACGGACTCTGTAATATAATTTAAAACGATTCCCCAAAGCAAATCTTGTTTCTTTATTAGCGTTAACAGTCGTCTATGCTCTATGGTACCACGACCTTAGACTGATCATCTGCTTTTCAAACACCTAGAGTTTCGGCAAACGTTATACCCAACTCCAAGCAATTCCAGATCACTTTTAAAGTCATGTTTTGATAGAGTATCGATGCTAGAGATAAACCAAATACAAATCTTTCTTTTCGATTTTTAAGATTTTGTACAAAGCTCTCGGTGTAAGAATTGTACAACATTTGAAAACTGAAAATAGGATTGTTCAATTTATTGTTTGTGCAGTTTTAACTTCTCCTTGGACCAATGCTAACTGATTTATCTTTTTTAGAAACCAATCTAAACTTTTCAAAGTTAGGCTAACCAAGGTGTTGACTTAAAAAGCACTGCAATTCACTTTTTATCATAAAAGGTAACACAAGAACAGGCTATATTTGTTTTAAATCTGTGCACATTTAAGTAAACAAAAATAATTCACGTTGGGACAGTTCAAAATATAATTCGATTGAAAAAAAAAGCTTGAGGATAATAAGAGAAAATGAAAATGAACAACTAGGAAAAGCAGTACGAATTTCAAACCAAAGATGGTAATCTGTAAGCGTTGGCGTTTGATCTGATGTAAAAAAGCGTCTTGACTGAAACTTGATAATCCCAATAAACAGAATCGTAATCAATCATATTATTAAAAATAATTACCAAGAAGAAAAAGAAGATTCTAATGTACGGCAGGAGTATATTAATGTTATTTTTCAAAGATAATTAACTTTTTGTATGGTAAGTAACGCAAAAGGGTATAACAAGCCTCCAAGGCTGCGAAAGAAAGATGAGTAGGAGGTATCTTAGTATACGCAAATCCGCAATCCATTAAGCAAACTGCTTGAGCGTAGGTGTGCACATCCACACTTCTCCATAATTTTGCATTTCTATCATACGAACATAAAATCACATAGTGCATACACGTATGCATGTAATACATTATTGATAAGCATAGTATATATGAACAGTTTTTCAGGATAAACTAATTTTAAAACTACTTCACTAACCTCATAAACTACCTACCGTTTTTATTAAGAATTCCTTTTAAAGAACACGTCTAATAATAATTCTTATTCGTTCCATCTACAACTCATTACTTTATAATTCATGTATTTCAAGGTTACACATAGATTTGCTTTAAACAGCAAATACAGCACAAGAAGTAAAAATATTGTTCACTGTGAGTTATAACCTTGTTTTTTATCAAGTCTAGTTTTCTGAGTAATTGGATTTAAAATGATTAATACTGAATGTAAAACGAAATTCTAATTTACAGTCCTTTTTGACGCTGGTATAATATTTAAAATTAAAATGTAAAAATTCAATTTTTCTACTTTTTTATATCTGCCGACGCAAAAAGCATACTAATTACTTTAATCCTTAACTCAAATAAATGAGAATACCAACTAATTTAAAACGAGATCCCCAAGGCTTCCCTATTCTTATTAGTATCTTTAAGAATAAAACAATGAGAATTTTTTATGAAACGCTTTTTTCATTATGAAAAAAGGGAAGTAAATAAAAGCGATCCAAATGGAATTAAAAAGTAATAAAACGTTTAAATTCCAAGGATACATTTTGATATGTATTAATTTTTAACTGGGATATTAAGAGATAAAAAAAACTGCAATTTTTATTTTGGATACAATATTTAGGATTAAGAGACAGAAAAGAATTATCTTCTTGTAGTACAAATAAAGTTCATGCGAGCTTTGTTAGAAATACAATGAAATAACCAGTTCTCAACATATTGTGAATTTCCAGCAAATATGTACAGATAAATATGTATGTCATCTACATTTCAATGCTTAATATTACATATTTTCTTGTTGCTCATATAAGTAATAAGAAACACCGGTGAATATGTCAAATAAAAATATCAAGTTATGCACTCGCTTATGTATACGTCATGCAGGTATATTTTTTAGAAACGATTTCAAAGAATGTAGGGTACGTTTCTGGGGCTTGTCAATTCGTTTGAAGGAACGTACCCAATGTCAATAATTATTATCAATTACTTTTTCATATGTAATGATGTTTAATGTCATATTATAGGTAAATGTCTACGCAATAAGATGTCATTATTAAAATTATTTATATTTTTTATTTCTTTTAAATAGTAGCTTTTCAAACATTCAAATCAACAAATCTCCTTCATGTTTTTTTTTAGGAAGAATTCTACTCGACTTTCTAGAAAAGCAACAAAGCCCAAATGGATCTGGTATCTTTCATTATTGCTAGTAAGATCTCCGATTACACTTCTTGTTTTTCAAATCTTTAAAGCCCATATGTAACATTCATTTGAACGTATAACTGATAAACTGCGGCAAATTAAATATTTCGTTTAGCAGTGCTAAATCATCTAAAATGAAGTTTTGCCCGTCTAAGTTTTTCCAAAAATGTCAAACCAACTACTACCGTTTCCCCAAAAAAAGTATAATTCAATGATTTTGAATAATGTTATTACACCTATTTATTCTATCTGTTTTTGAAAATCTAATATTATGTTTGTAGAGGTTATTTCATTTCTGCTAATGAACTATGAATATTTTGTAAGATGTCTGCCGGAAGCTGTTAGCCTAGAAAAATTAAATAAGAAGATATCTTTTATCAAGCATCTAAACTACCATTTCAAATACGGAATGTGAAATCATCATGAATTGCTTGTGTCTTGCTAAATTTATTGTCTAAAAGTTCTGTAGCAAAGCGAACAGACCAGACACTACAAAAAACAAAAACAAAGTCGCTTCCTTACAAACTTGAAATCTATGAGTGGAAAATTTTCACTTTGGTGGATGTTTTTGATTTGGAAATGTAATTTTGCCTTAATAGACAAATGCGTACAAGAATATTTCTTTAATTTAACACACTCTGCCTTTTGGGAGCTTGTTTTGAACCTTTGCAACGGTAGACTATTCATCATCTCAGTCTTTTGACGTTTCCAAACTTTTACGCTTTACTAAAAAGACAGATCAGAACATATTGGGTGTTGAAATCTGACTTATCACAAGACTACTGTCAGATTTACGCGCTACCAGCATCTAAGAAAGCACTTTTGAAAGTGTTGCCTTTCATTCGGGAACCGACGTTACAATTTATGTCAACTCTTGTGACGTATGCCAAAAATCTCAATATGAAAGGCAACCCCGTAAATTAATATTCAAACCCACTCTTATAGAATCAAAACTATTCGAACATTTATATCAAGATCCATTCAAAGTTTTCTAACTGATACTTCATAATAGTAATTGACAGCTTTCCAGAGTTGGTCAAGCTCTTCCACTCACTTCACTAAATGCTATAGAAACTCCAAGTAGCCTAACCCAATACATTTCATCATTTGGTCGTTCCAAAAAGATAACATGCAATAATGGCATCGAATTCAAAAATAATATTTTCACGATTTATGCAAAATCTATAAAATCAAATTTCACTATACTACTATGATATATACAATCCCTATAGAGCGTTTCCATTCGACAATAATCGAAACAATAAGAACTCTTCGAGAAGAAAAACCACATCAGACTATAATGCATTACGCTATTCTATGTTACAATATTCAGACTGAAACACCCTGTATAGTCACTTCTCTATTTTTACTTTACATGTATATGTTACATTAACCTTTAATTGATAACCATAAATAGTTAAGTTTTTATTTGTTATTACTTATTGTAATATTTTCCTTGAGTAATAAACAGTTTTACCACCACATTTCTTCATTGTAACAAAAATATTTTTCCCGCGAAATTCGAGTTTGGTACCATAGTGCAATGTTTTGGTTGGATTAGCTACCTAGTCAACGAACTCCGAAGGAATTGTTACTGAATTTGCGAATTCTGTCTGTCTGTATGTATGTATGTCTGATTTCATTTTTTGTCAAATTTTGAAATTTTGACTTCAGATTTGGATTCTACATCAAAAACTAAAGACAACATGGTATCTTCGCTTTTTGATATCTTTGGGAACATGGTCAAAATGGCCGCTGAAATTTCAAAAAAGTAGCAAAACAGAAGTTCGTTGTGGTTATGCTTGTTTATATTTGAAATGTTATTTTACGTTCAATCACTAAGTTATCACTGTTGTTGTTTTGTGGGCTAACACTTCAGGTCACGGCTCCCTTAGACTTCGTGGCTTCAACTACTGTGATCATTTCGTCACTAATTAGAATTTAGCCGAACCCGAGGTTTTCCAACTCCGGTAGGTATTTTTAACGTGCAACTCATCGTAGTCACACAGAACCCACTGTTTTACATCCCTCCCGAAAAATGGCTCTCGGCCAGATTTTTTCGGTTTGAGAGATCTCAGCGCCTCGGCTAGGAATCGAACCCGCAACCATTGGGTTGATAGCCAAACTACCAGAACCACCGAGACTCCTCCATTAGTATTATTATTATTATTATTAAGTCAGGTTAAACAGATATGAGAGACCAATCAGAATAAATCAAACGAATTATGTGTTTATTATTTACTCTCAACCAAGACTTTGCCCTTAACCCACCATGAGTTTTTGCAAAAGTGTAATTCGAGTTGCCAAATCAGGGTTTGGAAATAGTAATCAGAACAACTATCACAAAATAAAAGTGATCCTGCCCTCTAGTAAGGAAGGCTAGAGATCGTTAATGGCAACCAATGTGACAAATTGAACTGTTACATTGAGGGCAGGCGAGATCACCCAGAAAAACATAACCTAACATTTTTATTATTAAGTAGTTGTTGACTAATGTAATCGCATCATACAAAAGCTTGGGATTGTTTGGTTAATTATCTTTTTTTTATTTTACTTACCTCGTTTTATACATTTCACAATTTAATTTTGCTAATTATAAAAATTATATTATCATCAAACACCTGCGTTGCTTTTTATCAAAACGTCACCTATCAATAAGTGTCAAGGTATGCTTATTTTCTCCTGAACTTGAACCGGCATAACTTAAAGTTCAAGCCTAAGTAAAAGAAATTGCGAGCATTGAAAAAACTTGCTCTTGGTGATAAGCGATTCTCAATCCGAAAAATCTGCTCTGCGCTTCTACATGAGCGAATATTTCAATCCCAGTCTGATCTAGCTTGATTTTGTTGAAATCAACTTAACGGAGCTAGAAAACACTCTAATCATAGACTTGTAATCTTGGTAGAATCTAAAACGCTAAACTGGTTCTAATGAACCTGAAGGAAGATGACAAAAGAATCTTTCTAAATCAGAAGTTGAACAAATAAGTCACTCAGCTGAGGAAACCCAATGGACCAATTTCATAATCATAGTTTCAAATAAAACAGCGATTTAGACAATTACTAAAAATCAAACATCGACTGGATATGTCAGAAATAAAACATCTTCTTACCGTTATTTCTGAACTTTGCGCAAATATTCGTGGTTACTGACATCCGATATATCAAACAAAATAAGGTCTAAGACACGGCCGTAATTTATTCAGACACTGTCTAAGTTGCGATCGATTTTTTAAAAATTTCGTTTATAAAATCGATACACTTTGTCTAAATTTCCAACTGACTGAGTCAAAACACCTGATTCAAGTGAAGAGTTTTGACTGACCTAAATAATTAATTGGCTTGGAAAGCGCAGCAAGTTCAGTTTGAAAGGTTCTACTACAACCTCTGAATGATCAAAGCAAACCTCAGAAATCAATTAATTGTGAAGTTTACTAAACATCGACTTTCTACATGATACAAAACAAAACAGAGTTGTTTGATACTAAAGGTTTCTTCAAGAAAGGTTGCTGACGACTAGGATATCTGCACTGATCAAAAAAGCACAGTAATCCTAAAACATATCCACCTAACAGGCCGGTTAGTTGGAAAAATCCCATTAACCTAAATGCCCCTATTAAATAGTCCGTAAAGCTAGATGAGCAAAAAGCAGCTACTAGTCCAAGAAGTATTATTGATTAAAAAAGCTTGACAGATCCAAAAGGTAAACATTATTCGAGTTGAAAAGCTAGACAGGATGGAACATACAAGCCTTAAATCTTAAAAGTAATATCTAGTCCGATCCAAGCTCTAGTTTTGAGTAGGAGCCGTTATGCAGAATCCGTAAACCGCTTGATCGCTTTTGCTGCTTATCCATTATCAGAACTTTATCTAAATTACGTATTTTCACACTTTTTATGTAAAGCTTCACGGGTCATCAGGTTGGTATACTTTGAGAAACACTGATATGCATTACGAGAGTTCATGTTTCTCTTCTCAAATTTGTTGGACAACACTTATTGCATTTCTTCAGATATTTAGGAGAGTAACTGTTGTTCTAGTGGTTCGAAGACTATGTAAAAGTACATACCTAGTGATGTCCAAAATATTTCAGAATAGGAAGAAATGCAATAAATAAATCGTAGATATTATATGTATAATACACAACAAAATAATAGATACAAAATCGAAAAGAAGAAATTCTGCATCATAGATGTTTTAAGTTGTGCCATGGATAAGATTAACCAAAGCAGAAATTATACTTGAACCTCAAGCATTTTTCCTCTAGAAGATCCATAATCAAAGCAATATGTTGAGGTTTTCGGGTCTGGTACATGAAATATCTTAACTTCAAATATCTCAAACGTTTTCAAATAAACAACAGGTGCAGATATCCAAAGTTAATAGGAAAAAAGCAATTTGTGAATAAAAACAAGATTGTTCTGTGGCGCCCTGCTCGTTCTAATCGAATCGTAAATGGAGAGATAAGAATCTTCAAAATTGTGTTGTCATGCAGTTTGAATTGTTTTTCTTACTACTACTACTATTATTATTTTTAATTAGCTTTTGCACGCTTTGTGCATTTTTCATTAAAGAAAAACACATTTGAAAGCCTCTGCTGTTTACTGTGAACACTTGTAAATTAATTTCCGCTCCCAAATGTGTAATTTTAACAAGTGCACACACCTTCCATTATACAGGATTTTCTGTAACCTATTTCAAACTAGGCCATTGCTCCTAAACATCAGCAGTATCTTTTTGTGCATGTGACAGAGTATTTTATTTAGGTGGAATTTCCCGATGGATGATTCTATTAGTGAATTACTTTTCTGTTTCTGAATTTATTTAGTTTTTTTAACTAATGTGTTTTCTATTCAAAACATCCATCATCCCAAAACGTAATTTTCAATTTCGAGAAACAATCTCATTTATGTAAAATTTTTCATTATTTGCGGTTATGCATCATCCTAATTGTACCGTATGTTATATCCTGACGTTTATACTACAGTCTTATTTCGGAATGATTTATACGAACAAGAATATCTCTTATAAATTGAAGGAAGAGAACCGAAGCAATCATTCCTCATTCTCCCAATTGTAACAGGTGCTTTTTAAATTTCGAGGAACCAATATTAAAAGCGAAGAGGAATTTTTATGACCATTTAAAATGCAATCAATTTAACATTTAAATGGGTATTAGCGGATTAAAAGAACCTTTATTCAAAGTTCTCTTTTTAATACCCATCGGAAATGGAGAAATTAGGGATTGTAAATATAAAAATGAGAATAAACCGAAATTTTCAAGTGGTGTAAAAATTAACTTTGTTAATATTGACAGATTTATGTGATTTTTACACATTTTTTGTGGGTTTTTCTCAGTATTTTAAAAGTCTTTAATCCGCATAAAGGATAAAAATTGTTCAATAGGTTCCAGTGATAGAGGAAAACGGAGTTTGCCACTCGATAAAACTTCTAGATAAAAAACTTCAAAATATAGAGAGTAACAAAGTAAAATTGCTTTCTATCATTATGAAGTTGTTAGAAGATTATCACAAGTTACCTTTTTTTACTAAAAATAGAGATAGTTTAAGTTTACCGAACTAGTCAGTTGGTAGCCTCAGGTTGAAGGGGATCTTATGTAAAATTCAATCGTTGTAAAGAGAATGTTTCGAAAAGGAATAATCCCCAGTGATGTAAGTAAGCAAATATTGTTCCAGACAATTCCGTTATTGGAGTTGGAGATCAATAGTCAACAATTCAAAAGTATACTGCAAAGTCAAATTTATAGTTCTCAAGATCAAGTAACTTTTTTGGCTTGTATCAGTATAGGACATTCGCTCTTTCACATACATTTGTAGAAATTAAATTTGTTTATCAAGTCTCCGTTTTCATGACATAATTTTCACACATTTTCTTGATTATCTCTTTTGTTTTCCGAAATAGTTCCATCGATACTTGTTTTCGAAATCATTTAGAAGAGCAGTTTCCAAAAATGTAACTTGTCATCACAAAAAACTGCAGACTTTGTTATGACACAATTAGAGAATCGTTAATTAAAAAACACATAAGTACATACACCTTCAGACTAAAGAATTTATTGAAATTAAAAAATATGAAAGCCAAAATCAATTTAAACTTAATTGCCTAGAATTTGAAATTATTTCTAGGGCATATTTGGGTGCTTTTAGGAATTCATGAAGGTGACATTACAAAATTGGAAAATGATACGAAGTACAAACCCAATAGTTCAATTAATTACTGTTTATTAAACATGTAATTAGAACCGTAAGAGCTATAATAGCATTACAAATTCTAAACGCGTCACAGAAATTCCCTCACGTGAAGCTGATCTGTTATCACTGACATAAGTACAATGTAGTAGGTAGGTATTGTTTGGAAAGGTGCCAATGAAAACATATTGTTTTCAATTTAATCTTGCAAATAGTAATCAACAAGTGAATGACACTAACTACTTGCGCATAATAAATAAAAGAAGATCACTTAAGGAATTTCATTATTTATTTCTTATCAGTAACAGAAAAGATACCGTCCATCTTAGTAGGATAATAAATTAGTTAGTAAGGATCCATTATGCTCAATTCGCCAAGCACTTAATCAATCGTTTGTCAACATTTTCTTTTGATAGTTTTTTATATTGATGTTTTAAAGATAGACAACTTTAATAATACAATCTGGATTTTGGATACCGTCGTTATTTAGAGAAATCTTACGATTCCCAACTATACAGAATGTTTCATTAAAACATCACATACTAGTATTTTGTGCTTGTAAATGAATGACCTTATATAATAAGTATTTCGATATCGCTTACAAAGTAAAGTTGATCTGATGCTGTCGAAAGCCTCACCTTAAGAAATGTTAGTGAATAGAACAATTGTTTTTATAATAACAGCAATTTACAAACGTCCTGTAGAAGTGGTACAAATCTTCTATGTAGATTTTCTTAAGTTATCAGAATGATTTGTTCTAAACAGTACCAATAAATCTACTGGATAATGCAATTCAAGTTCAGGCTGCAATAGATTGTGCGAATGAGAAGCTGGTGTTCCGCCTCTTGCAGATTCTAGCAATGTCTGGAGGTTTATAGTCAATACTGACCACAACAGAAATTGAACAAAGATCAAAATCACTAAATCTCTATAAAAAAAAGTAAGTTTTGTAGCGTTTTCATGAACATACCAATTAACTCATTTCATAGAATCTAGACAGCAACCATAACTTCCCTGCTTGCTCTCTATCAACTGTAGTTCAAGTATCATAAGGTTAACCAACAGATTCTTCATTTGATATTAGGTCATTTGTTGACTGTCTTCTTCACATTTGAGAGATAAATAAAAAAAAATTGTGAGATTAGCTGTATCCAGGAGAAATAAATATAGGCTTTGTCGCTGGTTGCGTAATTCCGTTTAACACCTAGACTTTGTTGAATTGTACATAGTTTTGTAAAACCAGATTCCAAGAATTACGGACCCGTAGCCAGAAAAGAGCCAAGAGTGACTGTGCTGAATGGTTATACAATATCTTTTATTTTCTTTCTACTTCTATTTTATTCTTTTCATTTTATTCATTTTCTGAGATCTATCTTCATTTTTTCGTTTTTGTTTCTCTTCTGGTTTGATTCTTGCCTTATCTTATTCCTTGCAAAACGTTAACGAATGATCTTTCTGGTGTGTTTATTGTGTTTGTATCTAGTTGTGTTTCCTGAGGAAACGAGTTCACAACTCAATCTATGGGCGCGATAACAGCCTTTCGAGATTTTGGCTTTATATTGGCTGGAAAAATTGAAAAGATGTTAAACCAATTAAACAATAAATAACTTAAAGGCGGGATTAGAAATTTACTTTGATAAAACAATCATTCCAACACCGGACAGCTTACAATAACAATAAATAAATTAACAGTAGAAAGTGCTACAGAAACAACAACAACAAATACACTCGTTTGAAGATAATCATGAAGAAGAAATTCAACATAGAATTAAACAAGCTTGGAAAAAGTTCTGGGTTTTAAAAACTACGATTAATAGTAACTGTTCACTTAATTTATTAAAATTAAGATTTTTAATAAATGTGTGATCCCAACGCTATTATATAGAGCACAGACCTGGGCATCTAACAAACTTCCAAAAAAGAAAATGGCAATAACCAGTAGTAAAATGTTAAAGATAATATTAAAAGTCAAGCTTAAAGAGTGAGTAAATTTCATAATCGTGGTGGTAATGGCGACGTAATACAGCGCATGTGACAAGACAAGGTGATGAAAGGTAGGCAAAAGAAACTACAAAGTAGGTGCCAAATCTAGTAAAAAGAAGACTTGGAAGACCAAAAGCAGCAGACAAAGATTACAAATTATGAGGGAAGCCTTTGCCCGGCAAAAGGATATTTAATGGCTCATTATTATATTGGCTGCTACATTTTCTTACAGGTTCTTTCACAGCTCTGGACAATACTCTAGAAAACTAACTTTTCGGCAGGCAGGATTATCTTTTTCCACTGCAAAAGGGGTACTTCACCAAGCAGTTTTCCGTGGTTAAAAATATACAATATTTCGAGGCGAGTTAGGTGAGTGAGATTGCCAGGAGGAAATATGATTGAAATATTTTCATCCTGGCATGACTTTATGTGTCAATAAATGAGTATGATGCGAGATTGTCACCAATCAATATTTTTCATCGCAGTCTCGTCAGGGATAGCATAGCGATGGTTTCTATCCAATCGTTAAAAATTATAGAATCAAACTACCCCCCTTCCCTCCGGGTTGTATAAGCTTTTGAATTTATATACGACATAGCAGAGTAGCATAGTCTAATCAGCAGAAACCCCAACGTAACTGAAACAGATGATTTAGCTCTGTTCATTACCCTTTTGGAATCTTTACAACGCTTTTAAATACTCTTTTTGATTACCCTAGGTAATTAAGTTATTTAAATTAGTTTCTACATAGTTGATGATGTTACTAGGAGGTATTTCATCAATACTTCTCTCTAAATTATCAAAAAAGTTATTTACAATATCAGGACAAACATTTGCCCTACAGCTTACCTTAACCTTTCTGATCTTACAGCATACCATAAGAAATCTTCCAAAGTAGTACCCCACAGCATACTGTCTTTAAACTTTGGTATCAGCTTTCTTATGGCGTCTAAATAACTGTTCACTATTGCACGAGTCAAGAAACAGTAGTCATGATTAAAAACTAAAATTAAAAGTGTTGCCTTTGCGGTTGCGGATATTGACGTTTGCTGCCATCGTCCAGGAGCCTTTCATCATGTGTACAGGAGCAAGCAGCAATTAGCAGCGCTGTCGATGAAAGGTTCCGGGACAATCGGCAATGAACGTGAATTTCCATAAACGTAAATGCAACATTTTTAAATTCACTTACTGTGTTAAGGGCAGCACGTAATCATGTCAAAGTCAACACCACTAACATGACATTAGGTGTTGCCAAGTTTCCTCAAACACATAGTGCGTTCAAAAACTATATTAAAATTGCTTGAACTTCTACCTTATTCCCTCTAATGGCTCTAATCACTCTATTTTACGATATTTTCTGGTGTAGAATTGGTGGGTTAGTATCTACTATTCACTGCTTGAAAACCGCAGCTACCTCAGAGTTTGAGCCATCCCTATTAAGCTGGTTTGGATAGGGGGGTTGCAAAAATACCTTTTGCTTACTAGTATCTAACAGTGCTTATTTGCAGTTGCATCACATTAGATTATTCTAATGGCTACAAAATACTCTGTAAGCCTATGCACTACAACACTTGTGTGGTATCTGATACTTCTCCATGTTCCAGCCAGTTCGTGCCTATCTAATGTAAATCAATCTTATGTGTGATGTGAATTCTCAAGGCTTTCAGTTAAACAGTCCGTGTGAGGTTCTCAAAATATTAACTCGGCAAGCTTTGATACTTGGTCGTGCATCGGAATGCATTTTTTCATATTCCCAGAGAAGCGAAAAGTATGCACATCTATATGATATAATATGGTGTAGAGCAGGAAGAAATCTACTTTCAGCAGCTTGAGTTTTGTTTTTCAAATGTCCAGATTAAGGCAAAAAGTCTCTTTCAATGACTGTGTTAATATGGATGACTATACTCAGACTTTAATTAGAATCCCTTAAGATTCATCACAGAAATTGAGTGGTTGGAACACGAAAAAGAATTTCACATAGAATGTCTGTCCACCTTCTAATCAGAAAATGTAAACAACAGGGTTTTCATAAAATTATGTATATAGAGCCGTGACCATAATATACTATCTATACAGGGTGATTCGTTAGCCTCTTTACAAACAATGAAAAGTAAATGTAATTTTGAGAAAAAAGTGTCATATAAACGTAGGTTCAATTTTCTTTTGTTCATAAGTATTGGAGGTTTTTAAATTCTTCAACACCATGGCTACCCAGATTTTTACAGCAAAAGTGGCATTAGTGCATACCTATGTGAGATGTGCTTAGTTAATATTCCGCAATTTCATTTAAAAGAGTATCATTATATCACATCGACAAAACGCACTAAAGAAGAAATGTATAGGAATGGATATGCTCCTTCAAGAAACGCTATTACTTTTGGAATGAGCCGATATTATTTACAGGATCAAACTTCGAAGGTTGCGATACTTCCCTATGCCAATTCAAGTGTAAGTTGCCGCTTCTGAGATTTTCCAAAGCAGGCGGTTGTGATTGGTTACACTGACGTTTTCAAGTTCATCGGTTCTAAATATAAACAGGGGAAACACGAAATGACAAAACCGCATTATCTTTATTAAAACAATAAATCTTGCCAAAATGTACTTACTGATTGCGATTTCAATCTGATGGTAATTGTAATTACATTCTTTCTGGAAAACGATAATTAAACAGGATTAATTAGAGGGACGCGACGTGACGAATGTAAAGAATATTGAGGTGGAATCGTGAAAAATTCGATTACATGACAGAAGTAGATTTGAAACTAATCTGAACAGCTCTTCTGTTTTTTACTGAATATTACAATTCGAGTAATTTATAACAAAACATAAAAGTCTTGACACCAGAAAGAGGACGTTAAAATGCATCGTAAAAATTGTATTTTTAATAGTAAACAAGATGTAGCCTTTTGTTAACGTTCTTATATATTAACTTTGTATGAACTTTCAAGCAACGCTTTAAGAAAATTATTAAGTGTATGACACTATTTTCTTTGGAACTTGTAACAAAATAAAAAGTTTTAAATCTTGTCACAACGATCGTTTACACGGCAGCTTGACATAAATTTAAAGATTATAATCAGGAAAATAATAAAAATACTCTTGTACTCGAAGTAAAAATCGTGTTAAACAAATCCCTTATTTTAAATCAGAATAGAAGACTTTTTTCGTAAGACCTGAGTTGAATCCGCTTAGCGTCAAAAATTCGTAGCTTGAAAGTTACGATTTTACTTTTTTTATCGGGATTTTTTACAACTCTACTCTAAAGCCTGGATATTAAAAAGTTGCGAAAGTGACAAAAAATGCGCCTAATAAATCATTTTTCAATACTTCGCGCCAATCTCTTAAGCTTAACGGCTGTCGAAACATGGAGCCATTAATCATTCGGTGCAAAACAACAAAGCAAATTGTTTTATAAGCGTTAGCTTTTTTTGTGTAGTTAAATTATTTACCCTTTGTATCGTAGAGTATAATAGTATTACAATATAGCGAAGAAGGGCGAAGGATAAAGTGCCATAAATAAGGTCCTAACGCCGCTTAAGTAGCGGCACCAAAAACCTCTTTATCTAGAGAACGTGCCACATGCTGGCAGCACCAAGCAGCTATGATGCTACCTTGTTATTTTGTCTATTTCCTGTTCTTTTGTCACGTTACGGTTATTTTTGCGCCAGGATTGGGGATTTTACTGAATCACTCTCGTTTTTGTTTCAGAAAAAAAGAGTAACGCCCACTAACACTCTTTCATTCCCTGTCATCGAACTCACGTGTGTATTGTCGGTATTGTATAATCTGAAGCAAGCCGCAGGATTTGATAAGAAGTGCATTGTTTCCAGAAACGAAATTTTCTTTTATATAGCAATTTCATCATGTTACACAAAGAATTCGTGGAAGCTAACCGCAAGTAATGCAGCACGTCGCTTTATGCTGATTCTGCTTTAGGAAAAAAGAGGAAATAAACAACGGAATGAAATTCAAACGCGAATTCAAATATTTCATAAGGAATAAAGCAGATATTTCAACTTTAAATAGATTTGGAAAAGAAGTTTGGAGAATTTGACGATTCGAAAAGATACTTTCAATATTTTGCTGAAAGCGAAAATAAAAATGTTACACTTTTAATTTCATACATAACAATATCAAAATTTACCGAAATTATTTACCAATAAAAAGATAAAAGAATTCCTAACTGTCAAATACTTTTTGTTTTAATGAAATTTGATTTCACAGGCAGGGATAATGGCCAAAACAAGTCGTTGCCCTCAAGCTATCTGAAAAGCCACAAATAACATTTAATTAAATTTCGGGAGTTTTACTGGTTCATTAGTCACTTTTAAATATACTTTTTTGCAAAGGAAAAGAAAAAAATAATTATACCTTTTTATAGTTTCATTACATCAGAAGATTTACCAACATGAAAGACATCTGAGAATTCTTCAAACTTTAAAGTAAAATTAATCCGTGCCTTTCACAATTTTATGACTTCATATAATTTCTTACTTGAAAAGGAAAGTAAAGGTATCATTAATTTAATAGATTCTGTACATAAAGATGAAAGTAGATATTATATAATTTTTAATTAGTAACTTATAGTTTATAATAACATTTTGTACGCATCATGTTGTCATTTTTTATATGTATTGTGTGTACCAAAAAAAGCGAGGTCAAGTAACTATAAATTTTTGACAACATATGCAAAATTGTATAGCAGAGCTCACCAACTGTAACAAACTTATGTTGACAAATATGATTATAAAAAAATAATTCATTCGGTCATATAGAGCAAGCAACTGTAATAAATGACACTTGATGATCTTCGTAAAAAAATAAACAATCAATGTAAAAATCTAAAAATAGGTACTAACAAATAGCAATAACAGAAATAGTAGCCACAAGTTTGATAATATACTTATACAGAGTGTTTCATTAATAATTGGAAATATTTTAACTGTAGAATCCTGAGCTCAAAATATTAATATTTAACCCAAATCACTTAGATAAAATGTGGCTCCTTACTGAGTTACAGGGTGTTTTATAACAAAATGGTTTTTTCACAACCACAATTTGTTTTTAAATGTTGAATGCATTTATTCGTTTCAAGAAATTTCAATAAATAACATTATGTTTTTCTGTTAATAGGGATTAATGTTTCATTTGCGTAATAAATGCAATCCTATGACCCAAAAACACCGACATAATTAATACACATTAAAATAAAAAAAAATAAATATCTCGAAAAATAATGACTATATCTTTATGAATGAAGAGTATGTTATTTACATAGAAAGTATTGGAGAATCGGATAATTGTGCTAAAATGGCAATTCCGCCAGTGGCGTAGAATTTGGGAAAGGTCAACCATTCACTTGCCCCTGTCGTACGCCTCTGGTAGTAGCCAGAAACGATTATTTAACATAATTTAGTAGGGTGTACAATACCTACACTTTCTGCCAAGTATGATAAGGATACGTCAAATAGTTTTAAAGTAGTGGGTACAAATAGCTTTTAAATTTGTAAATAAAACACCCTGTAACTCAGGAAGGAGCCACATTTTATCTAAATGATTTGGGTTAAATCTTAATATTTCGAGCTCAGGATTCTACAGTTAAAATATTTCCAATTATTAATGAAACACCCTGTATAGTTAATGTTTAAAATGACAGTTGCTACAGGGTGTTCCATTTAAGATGGATGCTTCCATGACTCTGTCAATATCTTTATATCTGAAAGAGTAATAAGGAGCACATTATACAAAAGAACTGCAAATCCGAAAAGCAAATATTAGCGCATATTAAGGTTCTTGTCTGACATTTCTCGATCATTTTTCCAGATGAGCGGATCAGAAGGAGATATCTATGTATATGGCCAGTTTGATTTCGAAATCGCAGGTTACAGAGTGTTTTTGGAAAAAGGCTTTCTTCAACAAACCTAATAATACCGCATAAATCTAACTTGTCAATCAATATGGCATTATAGTTTTAAACGTCCTTTGTCGATAAAAACTGCTCTACTGTTAATCAAGTCCTGAACGATGTACACAGGGATCCGTCTTTGGACGCTTATTGTTCTTAATGTACACAGCTAACTTACCATAATATATGAATATGTTTGAAAATCTTTTTTGCCGATAATGCAAAAATCTGCGCAAACTTCATATCAGATTTTGCTTAGCTTCAAAATGGTTTTGATGTCATCTCAATATGATCTTTTAATTGGCTTTTCCCAATTAACAGCGACATATATGCATGTTGTTCTACATATCGGAAAAAATAATAAATAATGCAATATGGCATCCTTTGCAACTAGGGTAGGTATCTTTTGGTCACAATAAATCTACTTAAACAAAAGACTGCACTTGGAGAATTTCTTTGCGGTCCCCGGAGTGTAGACCTCCGTATCCTCCATTCTGGGTGGATTTTAACATAAATCCGACTGCAGCCATTCCTCAATCCCATCCAAACCGGCCTGCATTCGGCGATTTAGGATTTTTGCGCAGACAGCCTCTATTTCACATTTTCCAACACGACGCTCAAATCCTCCGTAACGCAAAATGCAAAGATTTTAATTCTGAGAAAAACCGTTTTTTACCACCAACTACCCAACCAAACCATTTCATCCTCGTATTATCCCTTCCGTCAACAATCTTCTCCAATAATAATAATAATAATAATAACCAATCAACCTACCTGTGAACTGCTTTCTCCGCTAATGCGGATACTTCATTACCACCAACACACTGTTATTTTCCACTTATATGTAGTATGTATAAATTCAATCATCGTTGGTCGTCCGTCATGCTACCGACAACTTCGTTATTTAATTTCTCCAGCACCGCCACAAATATCACCAATGCCAGCTCCAGTATCAAACGTCAATTCCAAAAGCCACTACCACTCCATCCTATCAAGCAACGAGTTGCGTATCAGTTCCAACCACACCGGGCTAAAGAGCAACTTTCAAGCTTCCTTCCCTCCAAGAAGCAGAAATTAACCATAAATGATATACATTAGCAAAGTTTTACTTCTACAATATTGATCCAGTCTTTTTTAGTAAGTTTCTTTGACAACTTAATCCTACTGAGACGAAACTAATAACTATATACAGCTGCTCAACTTTGAACACTGTGGAAAAAAAGATGTTTATTTATTTTGTCTTAGTTATTCTAATACCTTCACCTTCAGACTTTTCGTCATGAACCAGCAAGTTTACAATGTACTCTAATAAGGAAATATTTTAAAACATGGTAACATTGTGCAGTATTCGAACAACTACCGAAAGTACCTAGAGTAGCTATTACACAATCATTATCTTCATGACGCTCAGTACTTTCTATTATGTGAAGACACTACCTTCTAAGAAATGGATAATGAACACTCAACTAAATTCCAACCTTTATGGTTTTATAGTTACTAATCCTATGGTAACCGCCTTATTTTGCAAATGTTGACCTATTCTTACCATCTTCGACTTTATGGTTGAGTTAACTGCTATGTACCACCTCTAAATTTTAACGCAATTGTATACTTTAGCATACCATACTTAATTCTTAATTTGCTCTTTCACTCTTACTTCCTCGCTTTGCTGGTCTAATTAGAAAACAATATACAGCATATGTCCAATAAAAATATCTTGTTACGTTACTGATGCTATTGACAATGATATTCTCATAACAATGATATCTTGCTCTATATAATACTATTTTAAAAATATTATAAATTGTCAACTGATCCAAAAATTCTGAAGGACCTGTTTGGTTTTTTACAGAATTTTGAATTGCATAAGAAAAATATTTTATAAGTAGAAGTTTGTGAAGATCATGCCTGCAACCGCCTATTTTTAGCACATTAAGACGTACAAGGTTGACAGATTTTTCACAAGGTTGCACGTATGCTCTAGTGAACAAAAGTGTAAGACATTCTTGCCATAGCTATTCAAACCGGTACTCGGCAACATGAACTCTGCTAAGTAATTTGATTGCTTGCCTTACTTTTGCATGCGTGTAGGTTTGTTTGGGTTCTTTGGAAAAACATGAAGTATGAAAGAATACTCTAAATACGCTAAATCAAATTAGAAAAGGCTTAAAGCAGTTTTAAGATTTTCTGATAAGAATAATATAAAATAACAAAATTCATCAAAGAAAGTCTTTACATCAAAAGTTACTTCTACAAGTTTATTATTGTCAGATAAATTATTGGAAACTAATTATATGTGAATTAAACTATTTTCAGCGGAAGCAACCGAAGAGGCTTGCATTCACGATTTCAAGAGCAAAAATACGATTAACATTTTAAACTCCAAAAATTACATTGTTTTGGCAGAGTTTTATTTTATGACAAAAAGTAATCGCGTGTAATATCTAATAAGTACTGGTAATAGTAAGAATTACATCGGTGTTCCTAATTAGTAAATACAGAGAGTTTTAATTAATAAGATTTTCAACTAACATAATTTGTTGCCTTCCAACACATCAAAAGAAACCTCTTTCACCGTTAACGTAATCATCAAATAAATTACAACTCTAGTTTCTTTTCTAAAAACACAAATACTTTTCCTTTATCCCCATTCAGTGATAAAAGGTCTTATTTGTAAAATTCAATTCATGTAAACATCTATACAACAAATCTGGTGAAGATGAATGTATTGCATTTGTGCGGGAGGGAAATCCCTAATATATCACACTATATTAAGCGAGATCTGTTTGTATTCGTTAAAAAATGTGTCTGTGGGGTCTTTCGTAGTCTCCGTGGCTATTTTGCATAACAAAGGGGTGATAAATTGGCACACCATCTAAAAGCCCATTCAAATCAAAAAGTCGCCTCTCATCCCACTTAAAAACAAAAATAGCCGGCACTTCGTTTTACCTTATACTAACAAATCTTTTTAGTACGAACAACAATGGATGTAATAAGTTTGTTTATTATTCAATGCATGCTCGCTTATACGATGTTAATGTCCCATGTGGCTGTTGGACACCTCTCGTGACTGTTAAAAATGAGAATTTATTAAAGCTACAGCCATGTAATACCTAAGAGGTCAAAGACTCAGGGAGTTAAGTCACCTTATATGATGTTTTATGGACAATAAATGATTGGATACTTATCATAACAGAAAAATTCCATGCTAGGGAGTAAAGACCCGTCAAATTTTTTAACTACACCCACGCTTAAACATATTTTCTTCAGTAACGCAGCACGTGATCTATTTTCGAATCAACACGTGAATAAGTACGAAAATAAAACACAACATATAAAAACAAACTTACCACCACAGGCTTGTTTAAAGTCGTCACAACAATCGCCCAGTTTGAGGCAAGCATGATCGCAGTAACATGGTTTATCATTCAAATCTTCAATAATTGCGTTAAGGGGAGCTTTCTGGACAACACAGGAAGAGTCCCGTCCGGGACAACACAATTTCGCTTCCTTACAGCTTCCACATTGTACACACTTGAGGGTTAACGCGAGAAAAAACGCACGATAACGCTATTATTTTCTCGAATAATTTCATATTTAAATTTTAATAAAATAGTTCGTAATTTTTTGGAAGAACCGAAAATTATTAGATAAAGAAGATCCGGCGTCGAGCAGACGCACGTGTAATTTTGAATAAGTGTTACCAAGCCGCCCTCTCGCACCGACAAGCAAGAGCCGAATGTCCTGCTGAATGCGCCGTCAAGCAACTTTTCAGGTTCAGTTTCAGGACGCTTGTAGTGGAGGGAGAACACCCCATACTTATACGCAGCTTTCCTAGAGAAACACGTCTTCCTATTGTTGCTTCTTGTATTAAGCGGAAAACCCACGAGTCTATTAAAAAATAAATTGCTGTTATACTACCACAAATTATTCTTAAATATATTATTGATAAACGGTAGGACTCACCCGACTCACCTCGACAGTGTCGAGTTCTCACAAACTGTTTAGTGTTTTGTCACAAATTGAAAACTAATTTTTAATAACAAATGCACTTTAGTTTTTATACGTTGTTTTTACTTGCACAACAAACATGGAAAAGCACACAGATTTCTATTCTTTACCATTTATTCGCTCGAGAGATCTACACAGATAATAAACATAAATTTGTTACAAATTATAAGTGGTAGGTTAGGTTCTTCCCGTATTTTGTATTTAAGGTTAGAAATTATAATGTACTATTTGGTGCCCAGTGGCGTAACGATAAGCCACGCATCATCCCTCTTCGTGGGGGAACGTGGCATCTAAGAAACCCTCTAATAAAAGATATACAGTAGTATATTAAATCACTGTAAATTTTATTTTATTTAGTATAACTATATTGAGCTTTAGAAACAAGGTAAAACGAGAATATCAATAAACGACCAGCAGCGGTGCGAAATCTGGTTCTGCACAAAAGTTTTGAGCTTATACTCAAATCAATACAAAAGACTGATTGCTGAGATTAGCATTTCTCAAACTGGAAGTCACGAACTTCCTAAAATAGGAATTACTGAAGTGCAGACCATAAATATATGAGTTGCGTAGACAAAAAGGCTGAGAAATGCTGGTATAAATTACGAAAGGAAAATCTGCACAGCGTGCAAATGAATTAGTGAGTAACAGTGACGAATTTACTGAAACTCGAAACCAAAACTTATCCAGGAGTTATGTAGACAGAATTACTTTAATGAACAGAATTTCTTAAAAACATGAAAGGAAAGAATTCGAATTGTCTTGAGCTACTAGTAAGAAAAACAAGTACGCAAACATTTGTAGGGCAATAATTAGGTTTTGTGTTTAAGTAGACTTACGAAATCGAGTTGATGTGATATCGATACTCGTTACATAATATCTGGTGATACTGAGTAATTCTTGACAAAACAGAGAAGATGATATGCTTTCATCTGAAAGTGTCTGAACCCTCTTAGTCTGCTGTTGGTGACTTTATGTGAGAAGTTTCATCTCAAGAAGAATAGAGAGAATTATGTACTTTCAAAGCAAGTTTTACATCTTTAAATTGGGCAACAAAGCGAAGCAATCTCTAATAGCAAAAGCATTGAATTAGTTAGTCAATTAGCCAGAGGTATTTGTTCATTACTCGTTGAAACAGAATGGTCTACTTATTATGATTTACTTAGTTTCTTAAGGAACGGGAATTAAAACATTCTTCCTACTTAAGATCAAGACCCACTCTCTACTCCAGCATAAAACTTTCAACCATCACTTGCAAAAGTTTAACTGGAAATGATCAAACAAGGTCTGCCAGTCATCTTACTCACTCTCAATACTAATCAGTAACAAAACACAAAATTGAAAAAGCCATTGTATCTACCATCTATCTATTAGAGAAGAGCCCTTATAGCATTCTGTAACTATTGAGTTTACTTTTTAACTATGTGAACTTGAATAATCTTTTTCAGAATTAGAATGTTAAACTATTCCTTCCAGTCAGTTACTTAATGGCATTATTTGCCAATTAAGTCTTATAAAGTTCTGATGAATTCCCATCCTTCTCTCAATGGTTAGATTATTGGTTTAAATTTGATCTTCTCTAAATTTAACAAGTAAGCACAGATATATGTAAAATAATATTAGGAGAAGGTGCGGCTAAATATAAGTTCGAATTCGGGACGCCAAATGCTATTAACAATAGTCTGACTATAAATCTTTTTTAATTTATGTAGATAATAATAATAATAATACGCCTTTATTGTAATAATACAAAAATACAATAAACAAATTAAAATTATAAATTGAAGAGTCTCCTGGCGAAATCTAGCCTGGGGCTACTCTGTTTAACCCGAAGACCCTCAGAAATAAAGGAATAATAATAAATGAAGATCTGACTTACTCTGTGTTTTATTTGTTTTCTAGATCAATATATTTTTACCTGCTTGACTCCCAATACTGACAATCAACCGATCTTGTTTTGGAATCCTTCACAAGCAAAAACTTCTAGCGCTGACTTGCCTCGATCTGCGTAAAATAATCTCAAGCAGTCCAAAAAAATCAAATAAGGTCTAATAAGCAAATTCCTCTAGAATAGCCTCCAGAGAATTTGATTGGTCTAATAAAGCCGACCTGTTCAAAAACTATAATAACCCAAAAAGCACAACTGAGCCAATGTCTGAATATGGGTTTGAAAAGCGCAAGTCTTTTAGAATAAGACCTCGTTCAAGCAGAATCCAAACTTTCAACTGGATACAGCAGTATAGTGGTTTGATTTACAGATAAAGACCCCATAGCTGCTTTGTTGCTAGAATCTTATCTTCAGAATCATATTCAGACATACTGTAAAGTGTTAAAAATGTTTTAGATCTTTTAACGAAAAATTAACGAGAAAAGCTTTGTCAACCCAAAGACAATAACTAACCTGTTTTCAAAGTCCAGTCAGCTGGCAAAATTTAAACAATACGAAAAAAAAGCCAAAAACCTCACCAATCCAAAGAGTCCTGTCAAATGAAAAAGACCAAAAAGTTTCAAGTATTTTTAATGAAACAAACCTTTCATGTCACTAGGTTGGTACTATGCCAAGACATACTTTAAAAACTTACCTTTGTTTTCATGGACATACGTAGAAAAAGTTCTTCGTGCCAAATGACCATTATAAGGTCGCGATCTGCAGGGTGGGAAATGTTCGAGATTTAACTATAATATAGAATTCTAATTTTGTGTTTCTTTCTAAGCTATATTGTTTAATGGCTGTTCTCTGATACCCAGCATCCAAAGGACACTTTGTACATTCGCCACGATTGTGCGGAGTTTCAACAGTGTGTAAGAAATATGTATATTCTTGGCTTTTATACGAGTTTCAATCTGTTCAGAAGTAAGAAGGTTAATGTATCCAGGAACTACCGTTGGTCATGATTTATTTGTATAATGTACTGTCGTTTTATGCAATTTGTTTGTACTAAGATTACGTGTGGCACAAGTTGATTTATTGGTTTTTTTAATTAGCTTTTTTAATATTACATCTTCCAAACAATTCTGACTCAATCCCTAGCCTCTAATTTGTAGCTGCAAATCGGGCATCACAAGAACAGACATAAAGACAATAAAGGTCACCATCATTTTGCTTATTACTTGGCTGGTATTAAAAAGTGCTGGCATAGTCGTGGTTTTGTAAATTTGTTTAGTTCAAAAAGCATTTCAACTCGTTACGAGACGGGGATTCCAAGACTTATTCAAATAGCGGGAAAGTGGACGAGGAAGAAAGGTAATGTCCTTTGGAGTATTTTTGTTTGCTTTGTGGTGAAACTTTTCGGTTAATTTAAAGACTTTCAGTAAAGTTCAAAAATCAATAAATTTAAATACCTACATACATATAATCGTATCTTTGATTTTATTTAGATCCATCTTGTACTGGGAATTTTTGTAGCGAGTTCTATCGCCCAAATCGTGTTGGTTGGAGTTATTATTGTAAAAAAGATTGTTTTAAATTTTGATAGCAAGCTTTGATTATCTGACCTTACGGCTTCTTGAGATTAGTTTGTTGATTTACTAGAGTATACTTGGGCACGGGGCCAAATTGGACAAATTGACTCTCAGATGTACAACAAAACACGATCGTATATTTTGCAGCTTCACTAACAGAACTAGATTATTTTGATCAGATACGTATCTGCTCTAAAGTTAATCTCTGCTGATAAATGTACCTTTATACGGACCAATATAATCCCTAGGTGGCCCTCGTGCCCTTGTATGTATGACTATGTACTAGATCATCTACGGTAAAGCTAGTATAGTAATTTAGGAAGGTCATTCTAATCAAGGGAAGATACCAAGGTACTTAGGAGTATCTCAACCTTTTATGTAAAGCAGTTTTATTATTATTTGTTTCACTTCCTAGTGTAAAACATTTTCATATCTTTATGTATTCCGTTCCTATAAATTGCCTAAGGCTGTTGGAATAAAGATTGTTATTATTATTAATAATAATAACAACAAAGTTTGCAAACTTGATTTAAAATGAGTTGTAAATGTGCACTTAGATTTGAGGCATCTAATGGTTTTGTGCAATATTTAGAATAATTTCAGCATGATAACTGATATATGAACCACGTTAAGTTATTACTTATCAAATTCATCGTTGACTGCGTAAGTTGTTATAATATTACGTATACAATGTACATAGTGTTATTGCTTTTTTATTATTTTGCTTGGAGTGGAAATTAAACTTTTATGATTAACTGTTAGTCTTACGAAAGTTCCTTATACTAATGAAACCTTTGTTTAAAAGTAAACTATGAGTTTTCAAAACTTAATTAATTTAGTTTTGCTTACTTTTTACTATATTACCGGTTAGGACTATACAAGTTTTAAAAGAATTCTAAATGAGTTAGCAATTTTCAACATATTGTACAGGATGTCCCGTAAATGGCGCATAAATGGCACGATACGTTATTCTTCATTAAAAAGTAAGTACGTTTATTTTTAATTAAAGGTATTAACAGTTAGAGTTTTTTAAACTCGGTAACATAGTTCTGTGCACTGTAGATATCTTAGAATAGAGAGTGGGGAGGAAGCAGCATTTGCACTTATTACTCATAAGATTAAGAGAGACAGAAATGAAGCTGTGCAAGAACCACACGTGACTCATTCGACCTGTTAACAGCGCATTGTTGTTTTGAAATTTGGATATTAAGAAATGGTTAGTTGTGCTACTTGCCGTTGTTAAAAAACTGCTAAAACAAATAATTCAAAGATTACGTTCCATCAGTAAGTATAAATGCCTAAAATATGTAATACTTAATGTAGTTTTAGTTTATTTTAATGCTATTAATTGTTTCATAACCTAACTTACTAACCTTACTAAACATAAACACCATCCAAAGGCGTACGACTTTTACGCTACTTTCTTTACGATAATAATGAACAATTTTAAATTCCAAATCTAAATCGTGAACTAAAATAAAGTGATAAGTATTTGCAAAGTATTTTATGTTCTACTGCATCATAAATACTTAGTTTATAATAGTGTTTTCAGTCCAGAAAGCTATGCTTTATTCTACTAGTAATATAAATATATAGAGTAAATTGGAATCTACTGTCAATGTCAGATAATACATTCTCACATATACAGGGTACCCCGCAACTCGACCTCCATAGCTTAAAGGTGTGTTCCTTGGGAAATTAATAGCACACCTTTAACCTATGGCAGTCGAGTCGTGGTACACCCTGTATAAAAACATTAATAACTATGGCAACAACCAAAGAACGCTTTGATAGTGGATACTTTCATAAATGTCAAAGTGGAAAAATTAATTTTTAAATTATTTTATGGTTATAGTACAAGAGCCACTGACAGAAAAAAAGGCCTGAATCCTAACTTTTTGGTGTTGTTACACATCGACGCAGAAAGGTTATCTAGGTGCTCTTGTAAAAACTTTAACGAGCTAGGTGTGGGCATGCGCTCGTAGTGGAAATTATGAAAACGTCTAGTTTTTCCACGAATCCTAACTATCTAACGTTTATAGATTTTCGTAAAGTGGCGAAATACAAGTACTTTGGTGAAAACGCCAGAACGCTAGTCATGGGTGTTTCCATGTAAAACACGAAAAACCGTAAACGGAAAATGTCACTTGTCGTACCCAATTCTAACCACTTGAAATTTGCCTCATTTTATCAATCTTTTTATTCTCATTCCTAAAATCAAAACGCCAGAAATACCAATGTGATCTTTGTTTCTTTATTAACATTTTATGTAAAAAAGTTCACTTTTTTCACAGTTTTTTCCAGATTTTTAAAAAATCGTAAAAAATATGCTTAAAATGCACATTAAGACTTGAAAATTTGGTTGCATATTACTGAGAGTTTGTATAATACGAATTTAGGAACGCCAGAAAGGTGCGCCCTTTCCTATGCCCAAGGGTGCCCATTCAGGGCACTACCAATTTACGGCAATCTGGGGGATGAAATTTTGCAATTGCAAATGCGCTATTGGCATTTATGGAATTCAACAAGTTTTCTTTTAATTAGTGTTCATCTAGTTACCTTTAAATAGTTTAGGAGGTTCTTTATATACCTGAGTCCCTTGTTGGAACTTTTACAAAGAATTACTCAGAGAAATAAATCAGTCAAGAAAATCAACAGGCCCAAACTATATTGTTTCTGCAGAAAACTATAACTAATGTAAATCACGTTTAGCTCGTTTGACTCCCTGACATACTAAAGTTATGAATTGTTAAGAAAACGCCCAATATTGTTAATTCTAGAAAGGTCATGACAATTGCTCTGATGCATAGACTAGTAACCAAGCAAATTCATTTTAATATCCGTCCTACACTTGATTTCTACGATAACTTCTGCCTCGAAAGTGATGGCAAATAATAAAGAACTTTGCTACTAAAGGTCGGCGCGTGATGTGATTCAGAGGAGGTTACGATGAGTCGCGGAATGATCCGTGTCATCCATGGTATTATCGTGACCCATGGTACTACAAGGAAATCTTGTGACTTATGAGCATTTCGTGATCCATGAGAATCTCGTGACTTGGAATCACATCCTCATACGCCAACGTGGAGAGGTTGTAACGAAGTATTCACTCTTGTGTAAGTGGTGGGTAACCAAAAAAAGTTTCGCAAGCATGAGCAAAAAATCACATACGAACTGACCTCTTCTCGTCAGATATGTTCATATTTATTAAATCCATACAAGACAGACACAGAAAGGAAATAGACAATATGTTATATAGAAAACGGTTTTAGCAAAAGAAAATTGAGATTAAGAATGTATCTACCTTAATAGAACGATGTGTTGAGTATAATACAAGAACATGCTGACTCTAGAATCACACTGGTACAAAATACGTTAAAAGGAAGCAAGCAAATAAAGTACAGTATCACACGTACTGATCCTGGTAATAGTAATGGGTTTATGTATAAAAAAGAATTTTTAATAAGAGACAAAAGAAGTAAATAAGAAATAAGAAATAAGAATTTCTTAAACTATCCCGAATAAATACAAAATGTGATCAACAGGCAAAGTAATGAAATATAGATACAAGTAACTTCCATTAATAAAAAGGTTAAGATATAAAGTTTATCAAATAAAACTGAGATAAGTTAGGTCTTAATAACCACATACCGAGTGATTGAAGATGATTGCTGACAGTTTCAATTTCCCGCTTTAACATTTCAGAGATTTTTGCACCTTAGAGTTGGCGGTGTTGCTAGTTGCCACTTAACGAGCCAATAGTGTACGTGTTGTCATGGCAATGTCAAACAAGACTAAATCAAAGTTTTTGTGCTATCAACTTTGAAAATATTTTTGTTTTGCGGGAAATTCAAACTGTCATAAGCCATTTTGGATCACTCCTTTTACATTTTGTTGCCCTATCAGCACCGATATCAGAGTTTGTATGGAACCTACCAAGAGTGATTCTGGTACTACAAAAATAATTTTAGTGATTCCGATTCTGATACCTTCAGGAACCGCTAACAGATATGAATTCTGGTTATAACATTTTTTAGAACCGTTATTGGTTTACCGATTCCGATACCAAGAACCGTTTTGGAACCGTTATTTTATACGTTTCTGGTTCCACATTACGGTTCTTTTCTTTTAAGTAACTAAAGTCGTTAAAGTAAGATTTTCTTGATTCAGAGAGACACATTCAGTTTAATTATACTGGAAATTAGTACTTTCACTACGAAGTGATTGTTTAAGTAAAATCAAATCTAGTAAATATGATGATATTATCTTATGTTCGTTTATGTTCGTTTATGTTACCTTATGATCTAAGGTTATGATACTCTTCATCTTCGGTTTCAGATTTCAGTAAGTTTTAAAAACAATACGCTAGTATCCATTAATAAGTTTATTTATTCTATTCAAGTAACTATAGTATTGTCTCAACTTGCGTCAACGATTATAGAATGTCTAATAACAAATAAACTTAATATTTTTATAAATAGGTTTTGGAAACTGTGTAATCAATTTGATTCTGATTCGAGTATTAATTAGCGCTGTTCTGTTTTCCGCTAAGCTGAACTTTTAAGATTTTACCCTTTTTTAAGTAACTTTAGGATATTTGCGTATTAATCCACAGAAACCAGATTTTTGGTTTTATAATAGTACAATTCAATTTGTTTTTCAAGCAAATAGGGAATTAATAAATCAACGAGAGATTCTGTGACAGTATCCTATTTTTTACAGTGTATCTCACCTTGATTGCAATAACGTCTTTCTATTGGGAAGCATTTCTACCACTAGCAGGACAGTTTTTGAACTTCCCACCTTTAAAAAAGTTTGTTGATTCGTTGAATCAATCACGATATTCTTATTACTTCCATAGCTTCTTCAGAAGTCTTGTACGTTTCGTGCAGATACAGTGAAACTTGAGCGTGAGCTTATTCGAGTGCCTTTTACAGTTAGTAGAAGCAATATCTATTGTTTTTTAAGTGTTGAAAGGGTAAGTATAACGATTTATTATTAGTTGATAACAGCATCAGAAGGGAAAACTTGAATAGGTATTCCAAGAAAACTGCTTATGCCGGGCGTTTTTTTTAATGGCGGGATACCTACAGATACCAATAAATTAGGATTATATTTTCAAGTTTTATGTAAAATCAGCAGAAGATGTTTGTACACTTCTAAATGTATTTTTCATAGTTGTTTAGCATTTTTATTCCTAATTATTCTTAAAAGCTATTTTATCGTTAAAATAAAGACGATTTTTTACAGAATAATGTAATATACCCTCCATTAAGAGTAACTGAAAATAAAGCTGTTTGTCCTCCATAATACAAATTAGTAGGTATACATAAAACTAACTTTAAAATGCGATTTTGGAGGGCGAAAAATTCTTTTTTGTGGAAATATTTCATATCTTCCCAACAAAATTTTATTTTACGCTAGTAGAACATTAATCGACATTAATGCATTTCCATCGGCCATCTTTATTCAATAATAATAAATAAAGATGGTAAAGATTCGTGCAATTAAAATTTTTTTCTTTAAATAATAAATCTGTTTTATTTGCAGGTTTTTTTATTATTTTTTATGCTTTTTCTATTTGGTAATATAATTAAAATAATGTAGCAAAACTAAGTTGTTCTTGAATGAACACAGCAAAAATAATTACCAATTGTCATTGATCTGATCTGATTGACGACGTCACTTATAACTCGTCCCTAAATAAATTAAAACTTGACGGTCAGACGTCGTCGGCGTCGTCGTAGAGATTTTGTAATAAGTAATTTGTTCTAAATTTTAGAATGTTCTCCATATTTTCTAATAAGACAATTTGCGAAAGACAAATAGGATTTGACTATCCTTAATAGGGAAGACCATTTAATTTTAAGTTTATAGATGAAGTATCTTAAAAAGTAAAAAAGCTTTTTTCCTATTTAGCTTTTAAGGTATATTTAATATTAGCATGAGCACTACCTAAGCGCTTTTTTGTGTTGTTTTTTTGATAACTTTCTTAATGAATAATAACTATTTATGTATCAAGGCACTAAAGTTCAATTTTTTATTACAACTGTAAATTATTTTTACCAAGACGCTAACATATTCTTTGTTCATTTATTGCTGGCTATATCGTTATAATCTGAACCCAACAGTTTTGGCGTTATTCAATTACTAAATTATTGGACCGATTTCTACTTTCTATTAAATTTACATAAATATACTCTAACTACCATAGCAACCAAATTTGTTCTTTTTCTTCTTGTTAAGATCAGATAAAACTGCGTTTGTTCAAATTCTTAAAGAAGCTTCATTATTATTAGTTAGTGAAATTAGAGTAGAAATTCTAGTTTTCATCTGCTCTGGCAATAATGTAAAAAAATACTAAATATAAATCAAAATACTGACAAGAGTGAGATGGATATACAGGGCGTCTCTGAAAACAACCGACAAATGTTGACACTATGTTCCTGAAACAAAATCAAAGCGATTTAACCTAACTTACCTATATTCTAAAGTTCATCATTTTAACATACAGGATGTAAAAGATAAATTTAAGATTTTTTGTATTTTCAATATCTCAAGAACAAGGTTAGATATCGAGATGAAATTTTCTACATGCTTGTTACTTTAAGGTGGTACTATTCTTTGTAGTTGTACGTTTGATATTCTTACTAGAGGCCGAAAATGGGGAAGGGGGTAGCTCATTACCTTAAAGAAAATTGTTACGTCAATGAAAAATTTAAGAAAATTAACAATTTTTTGAATTAATAATCGATTTAGCAAAAAACGTTGTTCTTGCATTTTTTTTTCGTAGAATATGTTATTTTCTAGTAAAACTGAATTTTTTAAAATCTCTCAAATTTAACAGTTTAATATAGTAAGGTCAAGCGTTGTGTCAGAAACTGGATGTAATTATTCGTATCAGTCTACTTAAAAGCCTCTGATAAGTATATTAAACACAAAACTACGTAGAATAGTAGATACCTTAGAGTAATAGGCATGCAGAAACCTCCATCCCGACATCTCACCTTGTTCTTGAAATATTGAAAGAAATTTTAAATTTAACTTTGCATTTACCTTATAAACGGTGAACTTTAAGATATATAGGAAGTTGGGTTAAATCGTTTTGAGTTTGCCCTAGGAATTTGCTATCAATGTTTGTCAGTTTTTTATCAATACTGGAGATTAAATACACATTTCTTTTTTAAATTTTAAGAAATTATTACAGTAGTAGATGTGATTAAATATTAAAGGCTTGAACTTTGGCTTTTGTAATAATAAATTTCGATTATTGGTTACTTTTAAAAACTAAGTATGTATGTATTATCATCTTATGATACAAGGTGATTGAAAACGTAAATCATAAATTTTTTCAAAGCTTTTTTTAAGTAGCTTATTAACAATTTTCCTGTCACATGGTGTATATAGTTTGATTTCTTAGAAATTTCCTGTTTCGAATTAAAAATCAAAAATCTCAAATCTGTAGAAATTAATTTATAGTTATAGGAATTTTTCCGTGTGCTATTAGGGTAAAAGCACCAATCCTCTGCCACCTAAAGTATATTTGAAGTTCAAATTCGTTTAAATTTAAAACGAAATCATATTTATCAATGAAACTTTCTGTATAGTTAGGCATATTTAAATGATATACATCCTCAATCGTCAAAAGTCATTAAACGTTTAGTTTTATATGAGAAAAAAAATAATTTATTAAAACCGACACTTTGGCCCCGTAATCCGCCGCTATTTACTAAAAATCCGCCGTCCTAGTAGCCGCCCTTTAAAGAAACAAAGCCATAAACATCGTATAAACGTGATGAATGATTATTTCTTAAATGATTACATACGAGTTCTTGAAAGCTTCATTCGGATCACATGTTTGGCAAATTAAATCTGTTTTAGCGATATCTTCGTTACTCGCCATAAGCATAAAATAATTTAACAATTTTATGCCTTTCTTGCATTTGCTCATAAACAATTTATTGAAACGAAAAGAATTTATTAAAAAAATACATGCAAATACAAAATAAGTAAATAATTAATAAACAAATGAATTTAATTCCTACTTTCTACATGATACTCTTTAAAAGTTAATTTTTCACTTAAGTTGGTTGTTTGGACATGTTGACTTCCTAAAATTAGATTTTTTTTAAAGAGAATAATAACCATCAAATAAATGATGGAAAGATCAATAAATGTGGGTGCTAATCAACAAAATTAAATTAAAAAGTCGTGCAACAATAATATAAAATCTCAGTATTGTGGAATATCTACTGCGACAACAGTGGAAGGCGGCGAGCGGGTGACTAGACCAATCTGTAAATACCGGTACTCTGCCTAACTTATTTTCGACATTTGTTTAATTAAAATCCAGGATTTTTTGTATTAAATATTAAGAAGGGCCATTGCTTTAATTTACCAAACAAAAATTTTTACAAAGATGTTCACAAAAATGCGCAAATCTTACCTAGAATGCAACCGTTTCTCGTTAATAAAAACGCACTCAATGGCAGTCGTAGTAAACACAATCACGTACTGCCAGTAAATAAATGCTAATAATTAACATATAACTTTTATTTACCGGAATGAATGTAACATAATCCTTAGAAGGAAGGATGGTAGATAACACAAAGCTAAAAATCTCCGTTATTTATGGTGCCATAATTTATTTATAAAACAATAATTGATTCGTTGATGGACGGCTGGAGCTGGACGTAATTAGGTGCGTTTACCCTGTATCCACTTAGAATACAAAGAAAATCGTCATATTTCTTATAGTCTAAGTGGTGATCGCAAAATGTTATCCATCAAACACCCATTAATTTATGAAATGGTTTAATTGCGATAGTGTCAGGACTTACTTAGGTAGATAAGCCGTGTTTTTCCTTACAATATCTATTTTACTTTTTACATAAATTAGTCGAGTGTTCGATGATAGACAACATTTTACGGTCGCCATTAGGACTATTATGAGTTACAAGCTTGGTATACCGCATCTAGACTTAAATCGAATCACAATACCTGATTTTCTACACAACAGCATCTAAATTTTACAACCATCATCCACCATATTAGCTATAGATTTACAATTTTCTCTTTTTAAGCGGATATTTCAAAGAAATTCAACTATTCTGTAGATTTCGATCTTTCTTTACTATAGTCAAAGACATTCTGGAATGATAGGCCAAAGACTACTATTCAATTTTTGTTTTTGCAGTAAAACTTTTTAATGTGATGTATGACTCTAATTAGATTAGAAGTAACTTAAACTCTGAGATAATGAAGTGCCTATGCATACAGAGAATTGCAATTTTATAATACAAACAGGTTCATCTTCTCACACTAAAAGAGCAAAGCAAATAATGGTCCTATGATGTATCATTCCAAATTGACTATAGGTAGGTATTTTATTTGTATTTTGGAAAATGCATTGTTCTTGTTTTGTGTCGTAACTTACAGACGAAGATCAAAATAAAAAAGAAAATTAAAATGTTTTGAATTTCCAACTACAGATATACATATTTGAAAAACTGTTGATGAAGGATATGGGAAAAATTAGAAACTGCATTAAGTGAATGCTATTTTTGTATTTACAAAAAAAGTGAGGGTGGAGCACTAGCTATTTAATACTGAGTGTACAGGCAAGGTTGATACATCTTATTATTTAAAGAATTATTATCTGTATCATTGTGTTAGGTTCAACGACAGGGCCCATTCCATACACTCAGGTGCAAAATAAACGGGCTGTATTTTTGTATTACATTCTTTGGTCTACTTATGGTTCATTTTCCTATAAATGGATTTTTTTCAACTTTATATACTATCCAGTAAAAGTTACCGTATACTGGTGTTTTTTATACACTAATGCTACATTTTGCTATACCACTGTTTTCTATCGTAAGACACCAAAAGGTAGCTTTACAATTAAAAAAAGGTCGTAGAAGAAATAATGTATGTAACTCGCACTAGAAGTATATTTAAGTGCTCTACGCCTCGCACTTGAAACGTTATTTTCAGCAGTTGTAACATAAATAATTATAGTTTATTTTGCACCTGAGTTTAGTTTATAACATCGTAAATATGTCATGGAAAGATTGATTCGAATCCATAAACAGTCTCGCAGTTCGGTTTCCTAAGGATGCGGTAATGCTAATGCGATTAAAGATGATATTGTTTCAACAGACTTACCAAACTCTGTTTTTCCGCTCGATAATAAAAACAAGACAGAAAGAATGACGTGTTTGTAAATTTGTGTACAGTGAAACTAGATGAACTATTT
Organism: Ignelater luminosus; assembly: GCA_011009095.1. Taxonomy (NCBI): domain Eukaryota; kingdom Metazoa; phylum Arthropoda; class Insecta; order Coleoptera; family Elateridae; genus Ignelater; species Ignelater luminosus. Next base: position 452,816 of record VTPC01089954.1, on the reverse strand, counting down.
ATCATAGTAACTGGTGAAAGACAACAGTTAGTTAATGTTAGTTTTCGTTAAGAATCGCTATGATTATAATAGGTTGATTGGTGTTGGCCATAGTGGCATATTAAGTGCTTGACAAAACTTATATTTTATGTTAGTTAGACAGATAAGACTCCAAAACCCAGAGGTCTTTAAAATATAAATATTGCTGTACGTATTTTGATTTTGACACTAATTAACATTAAACCTGTATGTGTAAGCTGATTTAGCATTATGTATACAATCACAATTCTACCAAATATGGTTTAACAAATTTCACTAATGGTTTCAATAATAACAATTCTTTTGTAAAATTTTAATTACAATCACGCCAATTCTTAAATAAAAGTTGTTAAGTAACAACGCTGCTGGCTTACCATTAATGTACAAATACAGCTTTTTTTAATGTTCTCCAGGTCACTTTTACCTGCGTTGCATGGTAATCACCTTAGATCAGTTGCAATTTAATTTTAAATTTTAGTTTAATTGATTGACGACAATTATTTCAACAATTGTTGTTGTTGTTGTGGGTTTAAACTTTAGTTTAAATTTAAACCAGAATTATACAACTGCTCCTTTGAACTATCTTGTTTTGGTTTTTTGTTGTTTGGCAGAGACAGTAGTAACTACAAAAAACCTTCTATGTTTACAATCGGAAGATGAACAGTGTAATTCCCAAAAAATTTTAAAAAAAGTACCAGAATGCTGTTGTTGAAAATAAAAATTGGTTGCTAAAGCAAAGACAACCTGGGCACGGATCTAAAAAAGCAACTTTGAAAATCAATAGGCAAATGTCATGTGGCGTTGAAAATCATTTCAGACCATAAAGGTAATCGTTGTTTACAGCTTTTTTCAACATTTTTTCATATGTTCGCAAATAACAGATACTCTGAACTACACTGAACTAAAAATATCAATAATAATTAGGTAGTGATAACATGATCACAAAACATTAAATTTTGCCGGAGAATCCGCAAATACTATACAGTATCTTTATTGATTTTGTATTGTTAAGCAAGATATTATCTAATGAGAAGTAATTAAACAGAAGTTTCCTTCAAATAGAAATGAGAAAATCCTAGTATGTGCGATTAGTTCTGTTTTTAATTTAATAAATCCAGGAATTAAAAAATCGTTAGTTAGATACCTTACTTTGGTTACATTAGAATTTACACGATTGATAACATATATAGTGTATGGAAATCATATAATCAAAGGTAATTTTAACCTCCAGTGGAGATTTGTAACGTACTGAACATCCTATTGATACAGGCTTGACGATTCTATTTTCTCATTCGAGAATTCATGGTTTGAACCAAAACTGAACACTGAACCTTTTGATTAAAATACAGGTACATCACGCCATTCGAAAGACGTTACGGCTGTTTGTAGATGTTACCTACAAACTTCTAGAGCACAAACAAATTTTATTTTATTTCAAAACAGTCAATAATAAAATGTAAAGTATCGTGCATTAAATGAACGTATCCGGAGGCTTAGCCAAAATAATAAAATACGTATAGCTACAATGAAGAACAAAAATGATGGACACAACGCCAAACACAATTATAATATCAGAATGTCCAATAACATAAAGTCGAGTTTCGAGTATTTAATTTATACACCGGTATAATAATGCACACCGGTACTAAATGTCATTTGCAAACTTTGAAGTCAGAAGTTTTAGCCACAGTGTTGTCAGTTGCGCATCCATAGCCCAAGTTGAACAACCGCAGAGTTTCAATATATCACTGATATTCTGATATTACGTAATATATTTCATGTCCGAACGTCCGAGAATTATGTAGTATAATATAATATAAATGAAATTCCAATGTCAATAATGTAAATTAAATTTTATTGCACATATGTTGTATGTTTGGTTTTAATTTTCAATTTATCGATTCGCTTCATTTTTAGAATAAAATGTTTACGTTTATAAAAAATAGTTTTAAAAAGGAAACACATCATGATACATCCATTACATATCACACATCATAAATTTACATATTAGTTACAATGAATCTTAAAACATGAACACACCAGATTTTTTTTATTCGTTTGCATTAATATGCAGTAACATTCTAACGAGTGTCCCAAACATATTTGCATCAGGTTGGCTATGAATATAAAACTATCTTTCTTTGCTTACAAGATACATATATAAATTTTAACTAGGGTTAGGTTTTATATGCTCTTAAAAATTCCAATATATGCATGCACTTATGCACTGTAAAATTCTAAAATATGCACTTAAATATGCGATGAAAATACACTTAAAAGGAAATTTAAAGAAAATATGCACCTGTGTTATTTTGGAAGCAAAAAATAAATTCACATTTATTTCAATTATTATTGTAAATTAAATTAAATTAAATTGCTATACTAAACTGTATTTAAAACAATAAATCGCTTTTTATAATTGCATATATTTTTAAACTATTGAAAGTAAATAAATGTTTATTATCTGAAAAGATTGTTTTATACTTAGAAAAACTTCTTTCAACATCGCAAGATGTAGGTGGGGCATATTTAAAAGTATTCAGTTCCACCATAGCGTCACTTCGCCCTGTTATTGCTTCATTTATTTTCTTAATTAAATTAAAACCTACATTTTTATCTAAAAAAATTTAAATTTTTGTTTTGCCTTGGCCCTTTTAACATTTTCAAGTAAAATGTCTATCTCATTTATAAGGTTAATACATTCTTCAATCGATATTCCTTGTGTTTCTAATTTACTAATTGGTTTTTGCTAAACAATCATAATTTGCTAAAATAAATAGCAGCTCCTTCCATGTCCCCTTAGCATTAACTCCGTCTTGTGCTTCTTCTCTGCATACTGCAACATCGTTGCTAAATGTATTTACAATTTCCTTAATAGTTTCAAAATAATTTGCATAATATTCTGCAGCAGAAAGTCAAGTTCCCCACTTTGTTACAATAGGCTCTGGAAGACGTAGCACTCCTGGTGCCATTTCTCTAAATTTATTTGCACAACTAATAGCTTTACGAAACACTTTTTTTGTGGCTGAGATTATGTTAAATACTTTGGAATGTATACATGCGCGAGGCAAGTCAGATAGATCATCTTCTTGTATAAAACTTAAAGCCTTACTCCAGCCTTGAGCATATTAGGGGCTGCATCAGTAACAAAATGTAGCACTTTATTGTACTGAATTTCTTCTGGCCATAAAAGAGTCATTGAGTGATTAAATAAATAATTGAGCAACAGCCCAATGATTTGTGCTCTCAAAAATGTCTCTGGCTAAAACATTTGGTATTTGCTTTCGAGTTTAAAATACCAATTACAACGTTAGCAACGTATCTGAAAATAAAATCACATCTAAAAATTTTTGATAAAACGATAAATTGTAATAGGAAATTATAAAAAATAAGTTAGATTAAATATGAACACGTTCCAATTGAACGAGATATTTTTGTTGTATTTCTTGACTTTATATTAAATTAAAACTAAATAAACAAGAAAATAAAATTTCTACATACCTCCCTACGTTATCCGTAGATTCATCAATAGAAATCCAAATGTATTGTTACCTGCATCTCTCCTAATTAATTTGATTGTGTCCTGGTACAAGCAGGGTAGATAATTTTTCTTCAGAGTTAATTTCATCGAATACTAGCATAATTGGAATTTCTTCCAAGAAACTTTTAAATACGAGGTGGTTAATTTTGCTCAGTGGAATATCTGCAGCCATTAACGCACTACACAGTTTTTTACTAATTCCGCGCATTTACTGATAGAACTACAAGCATTATTAAGAGAGAGATCGTCAATAATGTTTGTTTTTTTTAAAGCAACACACTTTTGATGTTTAACCGTATTAGGATGTTGTGTAACCTGGAAGCATTTGGTTGCACTCACTTTATCTTCACAGGCTGTGCAAAATAACACCTTACTCGCTTACATAACTTCGAAGGGAACGGCAATGGATCGTTTTTTGCCCATGTTTACACCACTATATTTTAAAATAAAATGAACACATTGCAACTGCATATTGGTCAGTTAGATATTTGCAATTTTGGAAAGCCGGAAAGGTACTCCCCTCCCTGAATGTCATATGCAATACAATTAGCTTTAAGTAAAAGTTATGTATTTTATGATCTTCACAGTTCTGCGATTGGCGGTAAGTGACTTTAAGTTATTTACTCTTAGTGACTATCATTTTGAAAATAATAAAATGGGTCTACTTATTGTAACGAGAGTAGGTGTGAACTTCATTAGTGATAATGATAATAAAACTGGGGGGGGTTGGTATTTGAAACAAAAAACAGGTAAGCCTCAATTATTTTCAAAGATTGAGCATGAAAGAAGAATAAATATAGTTTTTCAATGGTAACTCTTCTTCTACAAGTAATGTTGATAATATGATAGAAAGGAATCATCTTTTGTGGTTCATAGGGTAGTTGACAAAGTTTCCAAAGAAATGTGCCAAATCGTGACCTTTCTTTGTTTTAGACAAATTTAAAGGAGAATCAGATGAGTAAAGAAACATATACAGGTGCTATTTAAAAAATAAATAATGTTGATACAACTTCCGTAAAAACCGGAAGATTATATCACTTAGTCAAAGGATAACAAATATAATCTTTTTTCAGTATTTCATGTTTCAAAACTTTATTTCAAAGTATAAGCAAAGGACGAACTGTTTCTACTTCTCATTGATACTCTGCATTGTGTAATTACAAATAGATAAATTCATTCCACAAAAGCATTAGACATACGAACTGCGGGTTGCATCATGTTGACCTACAGTCAGTGATCACAACTTATTAACAAGAAAAAAAGTGTAAAAACCTCACACACAATGTCGAATCGTAACGAAGAAATTATACAGAGCCTCTGAAATAAAGGGAAAGCAGCAGATTTCTAAGCTAAAATTAGGACTAGTTTCTTAGCTAAACTTAACTAAACAATATTGCACTGGTTGCGCATATTAAAGATAGACTTACAATGATAATTATGTATGTAGGGTGGTAGGGATTTATATCCGGCCATACTACTATGTGTAATAGAGCGGTTTAAACTAAACAAAAACTCGTAATACAACTTATGACGTAAACGCAACAGTTCTTGAGATAGATACAAGAGAATTTCCCCCAATTTCAACAGTGCAATTTAGTCTAGGTTTGTTTTTGTTGCTTTAAAAATAAAATATAAGTTTTTGAATATTTACAAGGTAATAATATCGATAAGACATCGACATTGATGTGACATGTGTTTTTGATTAGCGCATTCAAGAAATATGTAATCGGTTTTTAAAGAGAGTTTAGTGATTTCGAACAGCTTTTTTCTTTGGCAAAAGTCATAAACATTATCCAAGATTCAGTTCCATTACTACCGAAATACAGAAACATCAGCGTTCTTTTTCTCGAGAACGGTTGAATGTATGATATGAATATGGTCGGTTACAACCCTAACACCCTATATAATTGCTTTAATCAAATGTAAAATTTACACATATGAAGATATCTATAAAAAAACAGAATCAGTAACAATACCAAAACAAAGTCTAAGCTGTAAGCTAGTACTAAATAATGAACCAATGGTCTCAAGCGAGTTATAAATCTTGAGTATCTTGGAGTCAAGTGGAAACATGAGATCTAAACAAAGATATAGAGAAACAGGTTATATTAAAATGGAAAGAATGGAAGAATAACGAAAACAAAGACTATGACCTGAATGGCTATGAATGCTAAGTGATAGGTGTACTAGGGATCTAAAAGGTCCAAAAACACTCTCTTGGCTTGGAATGCTGCAGTATCTCCGTACTCCAACCCAGTTCGCTCCAAACGTATTAAGAAAAATTAGAAGAAAGACTAGAAGACGCAAAATCATAAATAGCAATATAAGAGAAACTTCTAAAATACAGCCTAGAAAAAAATAGATTCGTGCAAAACAGAAGGAATGAAATTATAAAGTTACAAGAATGGATAATCCTTAGACCATATCCTTAGACATTATTATTATTGAATGAGTTCACCAATGAACTCAATACAATTTAGTTAGTAACAAAAAACTAAATACAATATGGTGGTATTCTTTTCTGTAGTTTGCTTCTCTAAAATAATATTTTGCTAGGGCGCGTGCCCACCTTCACTTACCTTTAGTAATGTATCCGGGCAAATTCTCACATATGAAATACACCAGTTAATTCTTTGAGGATATGAAATAGATAATTTCAGATAAAGTACCTAAATCTTTTTGAGCACGACATTTATTTTTGTGAAGAAGAATGCACGAATAAAACAATCGCTTGGTGGAAGGGAAACCCAAATAAAGAAGTACAGTAAAATTAAAGTTCCGTTATCTATTTAGATATGAAAGTTTATTTGTACAAATAGCGTCGAGTTTAATGAATAGAGAAAAGCATGTAAAGGGAAATTAATGAAAAGATTAGTATACTGTAGGTTTGTTTTAGAAGAGCCGATTACACCCACCCTTTAAATCTTCCTTTGGTTCAATCACTGTACAAAATTTCCCATTTATGAATATGAATTTGCATAACCTGTATGCTTAGAAAAATAAGCTAAATAGGTATGTTACCTCTGCTAACAAATTTTATAAGAATGTGATACAGGTGTAACAGTAAGATTTACTCTAGTAAACGTTAAGACAACACTAAAATAATATAAATTCAAAAATGTGTATTTTCTGTAGCTTTTAAAATTCCCTACGGAATAAAGATAGGCAGTACTTATGTAGGTATATCGCTTTTTTCCCAAAGGTAATGGATACTTTACATAAAATATCACTAAACATTCATGCAATTTCTTAATACTATTTGCATTTTATTTCGATTTTATTAGGAATTAAAATGATGGAAAGCCATTTAGAAAGCTAAATGAATTAAATTTTATGAACATCCCTCCAAAAATAGCCGAGTGGTCTCCCTACGTCCTCTGTAAATAAGTAGTAAAACAAAGTTAACTTGCGGTGTCAGTAGTAATCAAGAAATAACAGTTTAAATGATTCGCTAGTGGTATTTCGTTAATAAGTAATTTTAAGTAATGAAAACGATTAAATGCAAGAAAAGTTTTTCATTTTTTATTTGCGGTGCAGGGTGTTACACTCATGTTTTATAGATCTAGTATACTGTGATTTTGACAGGTGGCGCGGGTAAAACAATGGGAAAAGCATATGGCGTACGTTTTCTATTTTTTGCAGTTTTGCTTCAGAAATAAAGTTTACAACATGTACAGTGCGAGTTATCGCATTATTTATTAATTTTACGTTCATAAACCGCGTCAACGTCGAAACCCGGTGTATATACAAGTATTCTTTATAAATGAAATCGTTTTTCGTGTGCACGTATGTTGACTTTTTGTTGTGAATGCAAACAGTCTGTGATATTAATATTAGTTAATACCGATAAATCGCTTTGTTATTTATGAATTTCGAATATTTACTGTACAATTTAAATTGCGAGTCGGCCACAACTGACTTTTTCGACAATTTTCTTAGTAATCCTACTAAAGTAACCAAGTGCTATGTCTGTGTCAACACCAGCAGCAACCGCTGAAGAAGGTGCAAATCAGAATACTCAAGCGAAGATGACTGCTACCGAACAAGCATCCAAAGATAGTGAGTATCCTGTTTCTTTTATAAAGTGACGTTCTTTATCAATACAACGATACTTGAGAGGTGCGGGGGCGCCGTGATAATTGTGCAACGCTTTATGTCAAAACAATAACATTGTTGATAATCACACGGCATAGATCTGCACTTTGAATACATTAAAAATGTTTTAATTTTGTTGTTCCTGTCATATACGTAAGTTTTTGTCCCAAAAAGGTTTTCTGGGATATTGCGCCCCCCTTTAACGACGCAGAAACACTGCGCTTCGTTGGGCCCTTTTTCTGCGATTTTTTACGTTCAATTTTTCCATTTAATGTCCATTTTAGTTAAAAGTGATTTTGTGTAATTTAAATGTGTATTTTTGGCTTTTCAAAAATTAATTTTTGATTCGTTTGCATTTCATTTTAATGTTTACTCTTTAACTGTTTTATTATTTGTTTAATAGTAAATTTTGACGATTCTGTTAAAATTTTTTGATATTAGGGCACGTGTTTGACAGGAGAGAAAACGGGCACGTGCATTTCTTTTAGAATTTTAAAAGTATTACTGAATTTTCTTTGAAATCTTTGTCTTTTTTGTTTTAACCTCATTCTGTATTCACCAAACAATGGTTCAAATTAGTGGAACAAACCAGATAGACCCAATTTGTATTAGAAATGTGCACAAATTTCGTAAAACAGGTGTTATGAGAGTCTCCTGGAGTAAGTTTTTCTATTGCCATTTTCACTGCTTTGATTTTTCGTGTTAGAAAATGTTGTTTATTAATTGGAGTATACGTTTTAGGAGATGAACAGTGTGAAGGCATGAGTTTGACAGTAACTCTGGATCCAGCTGAGAGTAGACCCGAATTCAATGATCCAGCCATTTTGGCTGCCAAACCAGCACAGCCCCTATTCCGTTACGGTCGAGAAGAGTTGCTTCAGTTACGAGAAGTGCCACTATCGCAAAAAAGGCCTGAGTACTTGAGTACTGTTTATAATAAGTAAGTCCTAATATTTCTTATTAGAAATGAATTTCCTCGATTACTATTCGAATTATTGTCTGTGTAGTCCCAATGGGATTTGGGATCCAGAGCTGTGGCATCGCAGCAGGTCTGAAACCCCGAGTGAAAATGGAATCCGTAGTGACCAACCCGATACCCATAAGGTATATAATTTAATCTTTATTGCCTATCATTGTTGGATTTTATTTAATTTTTTTTATCTGAATATTTTTTTGCACTTCTTAAAATAATACACACTTGCTTTGGTTCTATTATATTTTCTATCATGAAGTTAAGAAAAATGATAGAAGTTGTGATTAGTAATATTAAATGTAGGTCAGCAGGTAATTCTTCTCCTGTTGGTTATCAAATTTACTCTCCCTTAATAATTTTATATGCAGTAATTTGATAATTACTGGAAATACAAAAATGCATCTGATATTACATAAACATGTCTTTTTATTTAGGTGAACTTGGCAATTCTAGCCCAATTTAAAAAGTTTATAGTTGGTTTGCTGCCAAATATTTTGTTGGCAGTGATGGTAAATATCAAAAAAAAAAGATAGAAAAATGTTATTGTTTCAGTTAGTTTCGAATCCGTGTTTTTCAATTATTAATGTTTGAAAACAAATCATAAAATTAATTTTTCTGTTGAAACTCAAAAGGTTTTTGCACAATTGAGATTCACTCATTTGGAGATTACATGTAGAAGGATCAAAAACAAGAAAAGATTAGTAAACTGTGATCTATTACTGGTTACCAATTGAGAGTGTTTTGTTTTTATTGCTTTGAAAATCATTCAATTTCATTGAATCACCCCATGTAAGCCAAACACTTTATTTTAATTCAAATAGCAAATGAAAACTGGGGAGAGTTATCAGTGGGGTAAAGTTAACTGCATATACAGCAGAGAAAGATTTCAATGCTCTCCGCTTTGCTTTTAGCAAAATGAATAGCAAGAAGCATGCACAAACTCTTTCTTGATACTTGAAAGTTTGTGATGAATTATTAATAATACAGAAGAATAGACCTTAATCTTGAAAGCTTTTTATTTCTCATGTCAAGATTTTTTTTTAGATTTTTTGTTACTTCTTGTTTGTTAAGCCTAGGGTTTTTTTTAATAATCTTAATTATAGTTGAAGACTGAAACGAACCAAAAACTGAAAGCTATAATGTCTAAATAAACATGCATGAAATCGTTCCTACTACTAATGTTAAATAAAAATAATCATAATTTTAAGGTTAAAAAAAAGTTAATCAACAGTTATCAGTGAAAGACAGATTTATTCACTTTTCTAAATCATGCATAGAACTAATTTTCAATGTGAAGTAGTTATTTACATAAACAGTTGTGAAAAGCACAATATTGTTTGACGAGATGTAATATTTGCAAAATGAGCAATAATGAGTGAACAATAGTCACGCTTCAACCAATCAGGAATCTTTTCATTGGTAACACAATAGTGTGATACCTGCTCCTGGTCACAAGCTGTTTTCCTTGTAATAAAATAAAATAAAGCAACATTTTTAGGTTAAAAATAAAAGGTTATGACATTTTAAGGTTAGAACTGAAAAAAGATTTTTAATAGGCATTCAATTAATAAGAGGTGAAAACCAAAATACAGTTGAACTTCCTTGAAGTCAAATCTTGACTGTAGGGTAAGTGTGTAAAAGAGTACGCATTTAGTCGAAATATTGCAATAAAAACGCTCTTTTCGGCACAAGCGTGAATTTGCCATTATAACTGACATAATTGGTGTATCTATGAAATTATTTTAACTGATTTTTAAACATATTTTTTGTAAAACATGAATAATTGACTTTTGGTATGATCACCCAAATGTGTACTCTTATACATGCATGCGTTTAAGAGTACGCATCAAAATATAATGCCAGGGTATACCTTTTAATTGATTAAAAAAAATTAATAGCAACATTGACTGATACAAAAATGCTTTCTCAAATAGTTTTTAATGAACTGAAAATAACAGAAACACGTTTTTAAAGTACAATATTCAACAGAAACATTTAAAAGCAAATAAAAATACTTTTTCTAAGATAAAATTAACAAAGTAATAATATAAAAGCTAAGTATAATATAAAAATATTTAGGAAAAAATGTTTTTATTTTTCACAATTAGAACATAAAAATTGGCCCATGATATATGCCGTACAATTTTTGTGCCACCATTGGTTGCATTCTGAACACAAAATCCAATCTTCAGTAGAGATCGAATATAATTCCCCACATCCAGGACAAGTTACATCTTCTTCTTCAATTTTTCTTTCTTTATTGCATGTGTTTAGGTTCTTGAATGTATCTTTAGCCAGAACTTTTCGCTGTGTAGCACTGGCTTTTTTTAACTTGAACTTCTCCTTCACTTTTTCTTTTTTTATTGCATTTGCTTAGGATCTTAGATGTATTATCAACCAGAGCTTTTCGTTTTGCTGCACCTACTTTTTTTAACTGGCTTCATTCTTTTCCTGCTTCTAATTCTTCTAATTTATTTTTGAACGGGCTACTGGAGAGAATTTCAGATTCTTGCGCTCTTGATTTTCTGCGCGGTCTTTTTTGTACAGTAGATAAAGGTAAAATGTCTGATACTGTAAATGACATGTTGTGTGGTGTATCTACCATACGGAAGGGGGTACTTGATATGACTATACCATCTTCGCACTCTACTTCAAGATTGAGTATATCTGGAGATTGATCTTCAACACCTTCTATATTAGATTTCTCAATTACACTATGAACTTCCACAGCTACTTGTTCTACTTCCACATTTTCTCAATGAGCCATTTCATCGGCTGTTTTTATTTCTTTATCTATACTTCTTGGCATGTCTGTTACAAGGGAAAGCGCAAAATCGACATCTTGGAATTTGTCTGGATTAAACAGAGATATTCCAGAAGCTTTAAACGAGTTTATTGCTTTTTCTATGTTAGCAATAGCGATGTATGCAGCATTGAATAATTTACCCACTTGAAGTTGTGTTATGACCTTACCGGGATTGTTAATCATCCATTTATCACATTCATGACTGTAGGCACATTTTAAGGGTCCGAAGAAACCTATATCCAACGGCTGCATTTTGTGGCTGGTATGTGGTGGAAGGGACAATAAGTCAATGTGATTTTCTCTACAATAGTTGACCGCCCCAAGATCCCGATGAGGGCTATGATTATCCAGAATTAACAATACTGGGTTCTCAGCAATTGGTCTGCTATGATTTTTAAAATGAACCAACCAATGGCAAAAGAGTTCTGAGTTTATGAAACCTGGTTGTGAAACCATTTTGCATGTTCCTACAGGTGCATTTAAGAAAAGTTCGTCTTTCATTCATTTCCTAGGGAAGATTAAAGCTGGTGGAATATAAGTACCTGCAGCATTTACACAGCAAACTGCTGTTACAAGCTGCCCTCGCTCTACACTAGCTACTTTTTCCACCAGCTTTTTGCCCTTGCTAGTGAGAACCTTGGTAGTTTATTAGGTACGGTGGATAAACCCGCTTCATCCATATTGTATATGGAGCTTGGAGAGTATTGACGTTTTTCGTACAAACTTTCCAGATTCGTGAAAAATCTATCGACTTGAACCCTATTGAAGTCATCGAACATTTTTCTGGTTGTCTAAGTGTTATTCTGTGTCTCTTGCAAAATTCTTGTACCCATAATTCACCTGCAATTTTCTTAGATCTGTCGAATCTATACTGAGTAATATAGTTACCTTCAGCAAACTTATAAGCGGCAATTTGTAAGTCTTTTTTTGTAATACCATAAAATCTGGCATCTAGGTGTTTTACTTGACGTGTCAATTTCAATTCCATATGCATAGGAATATCGTTAGAATATCTCCCAAGTTACTTTGGCATGGTTCCAACCGTAAGTCTTTTTCGCAAAGTTGATTCGTTAATATTCATTTCTTTGGCGATGCTTCTCTTACCTACGCCTATAGATACTTTTCTTTAAATTTCTTCTAAAATCTCTTGTGTAAAAATCAATTTTCTGTCCGTTTTTCTTTTATATCTACTCATTGCTTTGCCCTGGAAACAAAATAAGATTCCCTATGAGTAGGGAAATGATATTGCACCTTACTATCAGGGCAAAAAACCTGGGGCACACTTGTGTGGCGATACGTTGGTTCTAACAAAATTTCTCTCTTTTGCATCAGGCTTTAAGGTGGATTGTCAGTTTAATGAATAAGGTACTTACCTTAATCCCTTGTAGTAGCTCGCAAATACCAGCAACAAAAGGAAACATTTTGTGAATAAAGCATTTACCTAGTCGATTTAGCTTGAAAAAATGGTTTTTGTTAGATTGTAAATATTTTAGCAGTAAATGACATCATTAACTAAGCAGCATAATTATACAAAAGATTTTAGAATTATATAATCATAAACCATTTCGAATGTTTTCAATGTTAGTGCAAAGTTGTTTTATAACAGCAAATATCCTAGGTTATAATAAACAAAATATCAGAATAACAATTACTAACTAGCGTCTTGTAGCAAGAGTGGGGGTCGTTTTCATTATTATTACATTTTTTAAACTGAATATTCTAGAAAAAAAGGAGTTCATTTATTTCTGGATTACAAGATTCTTTTTAAACACTGAAAATTGCAAAACCACCTTATCTTTTCTAAGAATTAACTTTATTGAAGTTATTTATGGCTTTAACTGTTAAACTGAAACTTATTCTTTGTTCAGGTAAGTGCAGAATATAATACTTTTTGAAACTGAAAGACAGATTTACAAAGAATAGTTTTAAAACCTGTGTGGTGTCCCGGTTTTTTATGCCAGGATAGTACAATGAAAAAAATTTGAGTTATAGAAATACGAATAAAAAATAAAGAAAAATTTTTCATACATTATTTATATACTAATACATACAATAGAGACAAATGCAGAACTAGAAGCTATTTGTTAAAAAAATTGGTAATCTTTGATGGTTTTTGATTAAAAAAAATTATCAGCAAAAACTTCTCTATAGTTGTTAATGCTCGATACACTTCTTCAGTGACATTTAATTTTCTTTAGAACACAAGTAGTCATTACACTTACTTAAAAAAATAGCGCATTTTTTTTGTTTGATGGTGGAAGTAGAGCTGGCGGTGTCAGCGTCGTTGCGTCATCATCAGATGATAAATCTTCATTAGCTTCATTTTTAATTTTATCCAAGATTTCTTCATCTGTTGGATAGTCTACTACAACCACAGATAAATATTCTTTAAGAGATACTTCATTATTTTTGACTGGTTTTGAATAAATGTCAAACGCCAACTTCAATTCCGATAAGAGAGTATCATCCCTTTTGCTCTAACTGATTTCACCTTGTTTTATTAAAGTCAGCAATTTTTTATGGTTGTTTGCTGTACATTGGTGTCCCATGCTTTTGATAAATTTATAATGGCATTCGGTACAGTAATCTCTGTTGTTTGATTGTTGTCTTTTTCTAAGGCAGCTAAAATTTTTCTTAAAATACTTTTTCTATAGTTTTGATTTAAATTATTGATAATTGTAGCTTTGCTGTCATATTTGGCGGGAGAAAAAATAGCATGAATTGAGTTCAAGGTCTTAACAGTCACTAGATACAAGGGACAGTTATTTTCGACAGAAAATTAGAAAGCCGTTCTTCATACAGTTCCCTTGTCATCCAAGCTTTCTTGTTGTTTCTGTATGTAACTTGCACAAATTCTTTACCACCAAAACAACGTTGATTTTTTTGATTTGCTAATGATCAACAATCTTAGCTTTTCAGTATCACATACATATTAGCCCCCACCTTGACTGTAACTCTTTGTTTGTTGTGCTTTCCACCCAAACACTTTTCATTCTTAAAAGTCAATGTTTTGTCTGATAAACACTTGAAAAATAATCCTGTTTCGTCTATGTTAAAAATGTCTTTGCTAAAAGTTCTGGTAAAAACTGATTACGCTACTCTTCACAATCAGATTCATTAATGTCTGTGCTTTCACCACACATAACTTTTGAATGATGTTATGCCTTATCAAGCTAGCCTGAACTAGCGACGAAATCAGTGAATCAGTGTGTCCCAAACATTTGAAGAAATAAAGAACTTTTTCTTTAATGGGTGACCCGGAAATCAGAGACATTTCGATCGCGAACCGTTTTAATCTAATCGAGAACAGCTTTAAAGCATTTACGATTATTGGGTACACCATCTTCAGCTTTTCTTAGAATCAATCATGAACTTTGCACCAAGTGTGCTACTTGCCAAAGCTCCATTTTTATTTTTTACATAAAAATAAGGAAAAGAAAATTATTTAGACCTTAAAATGAGTATTCTGCAATACCTATCTAATCAATGAGTGTTTTGAATTAGATTGAATCAACTTTTATTGATTAACAAATAAGGAAAAGCAAAACAAAGGGCAAAATATGAAAATCATGGTAGGCTTTTGAAAATTTGCATGCGAGTAGAAAATTGCAAAGGAAACATTTTTTTCTTATAACCTTTTTCGAAATTCGGTCAAATAAGTTTATTTTTCAGACATTTCTTCTAAAAATGTCAAATTTTTAGAACTGACAATACTGCATGATATTTTACTAGGGTTGCTGATTGCGAAGCTGCTGTTTATGTCATATCCGAAGAGGTTAATTAAGTATACCAATAGTTTATAACTTATAGATTATTATTCTTTTGTCTATTCTATGCATAGTAACAAGCATTTGTTAAAATTCCAGTTCTGAGTAGGCTGTGAATTCTCTCTTGAGACATATCTTAGATACAATGCATGCCAACTGAGCCCAACACTTAACCCACAAGTCATTATAAAACAGATGATTTCTAATGCAGGCTGTCAATTTGGCAGATAATAATCTTAGTGAAAATGAAATAATCTAAGATGTGAGATTTTTTCATAGCCTACTGGGAACTGAAATTTTTATGATCACATGATAGAATCTGTTTATGTGTCAGTTATGTTCTAGCATATTTTGGAAATTCCTGTATTTGAATTTACCTGTTTTGGAATAAATACATTATTATTATTATTATTAGTTGTTAGAATTTTCTACAAAAATCTTTTAAATTATAGCGGCGACCAGGAGATCCAAGAGAACGTATTCGTAAAGAACAAGATGGCATCGTGTTGAGCCCTCAGCGACGCAGCTTCAATTCAGGCTGTTTTGTACCACTTAAGGAAAACCAACGTTCTAATAGGCCTCATAGTCCATTAGGGAAACCAGATAGTTCTCATATGGGATATCGTGAACTGCCACCAGGCGCCCGGCGTATTGGTAGTGGTCGTATTTTAGCGCGAGATGTGCCTTGGGAATTCTCTGAAAAGCAAGAAGGTGACAATGATTTTGGATACCGAAGAGAAAGGAGAGATAATGATAGAGATGAGAGGTGCTAACTTTCCTTTTTCTTGTTTTGTTTCATTGTAATTGTTTTTCTGTATAATTTAGATTTGAAAGACGTTCATTTGGGCGAGATTTTGATGTTGGCAAAGAAAAGGATAAGCACAGTGGACGTAGTAATGGTCGTTATAATGATAGACGCCGCATCTCCAATGAAAGCCGTGATGAAGAGCCGGAGTGGTTTTCTGGTGGACCTATTTCTCAACATGAAACCATTGAATTACGTGGTTTTGAAGATGGCGACTGCGAGAAGAGTATCAAAAAGAAACATTCAACTGCACAAAAAAAGAAACAGAAAGAACGTGCCATCACTAAGACTGTAGAAGCACAAATAGATAATAAAGAAAAACAAGATGAAAGCACCAAAGGTACTGCTGATAAACCTGCTTCTCAAGAAGCTATAACTACTTCAACTACAAGACCTTCTCCAATACCAGAGAATGAAGGAGGAAATGGCGATCTTCAAGAGAAAGCTAAAATTAATGAAAATACTAATTCCGAACAAAATTCCTTTAATTTGGATGACATTCTTAAATGTGACACTATAGATAAATTATTATCAGTAAGTGTGAAATATAAAATGATTGATACTATTGTTTTGCAATGACAATTTTTTTTACAGAATGGTGTTAGCGGAGATGATAACGATACATCAGGATCACGTTTTAGTAGATGGTTTAAAAGAGAAAGTCCTGTTAAGCAGACATTAGTAGATAGTCGTCGCTCTTCATTGCAAGATGAGCATATAATTAGAAATCTGCTCAACGATATTTCAGAGCCTAATGTAACCATTCCTGATTCAGATTTGTATTTTGCTCCAATATCACCTGCAGCCAATACAGGCAGTACAAATTTAAGGAATGCAGGTGTACCCTCGGCCCAAAAGCCTATGACATTAATTGAAATGTTACAACAGAGGAATAAACAGTCAGAAAATCAGACTATTAAAAATATAGGTAAATTGAATACTTGTTGTATTCGGCTTGAATATTTTGTAATAAGACATATTCTTATACATAGATGTCCCTGGTAAAGTAATGAGTCTCGAGGAAATTGAATCAAGGATATTACACCCAGGTGGAGGTGATCCAGGAGCTGCCAGAGCAATGATTACGCAAAACAAACAGATGTCACAGAAACCAGATGATGACATGAGTGCTTTCAAGAGATTGGTAAGTAAAGACTAGGATTTCTGGGTCTTGGCCATCTTTTGATTACTGGAAATTCTCAAGATTCTCAAACAAATTTACTATTTTTTTCTTTTTTACAGTTGGCACAGGTATCTGGAGGTCAAATTGTTCCTGCCAATAATGGACCTATACCACCAAAGACTCAGCCTATGAGTATTTTAGAGGTTGGTTGTCTTATTTAATACACTCTATAGCTAATACATTACTTGATCTTTTCAAATTTAGATGTTGTCACATTCCCAGCAACAAGATGAAGCAGCTCATTTAGCTGCAGTTGCACAAATAATGGGCCCTGCAAGTCCAAATCCTCTGCAAACGCCACATCTTTCAAATGATCTCGCTTTCAAATTACAGCAGGTATAAGATTTGATTTTAAATTATGTCCCACAGATTATCCATTGCTTTAAGAATTATATACATAAGTTCTGTTGAATTATTATTGTTTGGGATGGTAGGATGACTATAAAAGGTAAATATGGTATCAAAAATAAAATTAACAATTTAAATATGGATGTGAGTTCAAAGTGGACTCAACTCCTTGCTTTTCTGATGAAACACATTATTACAAATGGTTATTGTTACTATAACATAATTGCTCTCTGGAAATAACAATATATTTAAGATTGACTATATTTTATTCTAATTGCAATAAAACTCAAAATGATTTTAACAGTTAACTTATAAAAACCTAATATCTAAGTTGATTATTTTAGCAACAACGTCAGCAAGCCCAATTAGAGATGTTGAGTAAACTGATGAATGCTAATGCTAATGTGCATCGTCAGCAATTGGGTACCTCTCCATTACCTGATATGACTCTAAACCAAAATAGAGAATTGCTTAGCAGACCAGAAGCCCAGGCCATCTTACAAGGTAAATATTGCTATTTACACACTTTAATGTTACATTCTAATGAGTATCCAAAAAGTCTCTCAGTCCTGGGTGGCCACTCTGAATTACAAAACGAGTGTCTTTACTAAATTGGTTAATCTAACCTCAAATAAATATCACTTAAGATTGATTGAAGTTTGAAATAACATTTAAAAACAGAGAATTAACATTTTAAGCTTTGTGTTTATTAATAAAAATCAAAATACTAGAAACAATTTTTATTAAAATTGTAGGAAATGCTGAAACTGGAAATTGGTTTTTGTTAATTAATGTCATCGAAAAATTCTTGAAAGATATTCTAGAGTAACTTGTGTGAAATATATGGTCAAGCAGAATCTTGTTGGAGATAACTATTTTCAAACAACGGTTCAAGAATATTATTGCAATAACTTTCTCAATTTATATTATCTTTGAAAGAGGTTAGGTCAATAATTCTTCTTTAAGATGACTATCCATATTTTTATTTTCATAGGATGTAAATTGGCTTCTCAGAAGTAATGTGGATTCTTGGTGCCCTACATGCACATGTGTTGAGAATTTTCCATACCCATTTAACTGAAACCAAACCTCATAGATAAAAATACAATAAAAACCATTGGCAATATGTAACTCTCTTTGCATAACCTGAAGATAACAATTCCTGATACGTTATTGAAGTTTATAATGGTGTATTACAAGATCCTCTACTTAAATCTAATTATTAAGATAACCTTCTTACAGAAATTATAGGTTCTTTGTGTGTTTTTTGTATGTTTGATAACATTTTGTGTTCTATGAGGTCTTCCTATTCTTGTTGTGTGATTTAGAAAACTCATTTCTTCAAAGCACACACTATTCTCAGAATGTATTACAGGCATCAATGGAATAATTCCAATTTCTGTTTTCTATTTTAAATTGTACTTACATTAAAAAGATTACTTTGGTATGAGTAAAATTAAGACACAACTTTAATTCTGTGCGGTGGTCTAGGACTGAAAGACTTTTTTCAACATTTGTGAAGATATGATTGTGGAAATCTGTCATAAATTGCAATATAAAGTTTATGATGCGATGTACTATACAGGTTTGAAGCGGGGTGATATTACTCCGCAGCACCTGTATCAACAATTGGCAGCCAATCCGGCAATGCAACCACGTCATCGTGAGTTGCTACTTACAATATTGAAAATGCATGGTAATGGTGGCACGGGTGTAGGACCCAGTCCTCGAGTCCTTAGCCCAGTGCCTCCACACCCATTATTCCAGCAACAGCAGCAACAGTTGCGTGTTTCTCCTTTGCCGAATGGTGAGTTAATCTCCTTCCGTCATTGGAGCTTTTTTTGTACTGCTTACAGTGTTGTGGTGTAGTACGTACTAGTAAAATTTGCTTAACACAATAAATTATCATTTTTTAAGCTTGAATTTGGAATAGATGAGCTTTCTTGTTGTTAATAGATTTTTCTATTATCTTTGATTGTCCCTTGTTACATGCAGCATATTGCGTGTCACCGATTCTTGCAACAAGTCCCAACACTCTCACTGTCCCAGGTGAGTGGGTTCTGTTATTTTCTTTCAAATTCTCGAACTGGTACAGTTTTTACCATCATTACTGCTTGCCTCATCTTCTTGGCACTTTCTAAATATAGAATTCTAAGGATTGGCACTCTCTGAAGTAACATCCACATTAGAAAGCTTGCTATCACTTTTGATATTTATTTTATAATTTATATTAATTAAAATGACGCAACAACTAATGTCTTGGTATATGTAGCTATGCATCAACGTATTCCTTCACCAAGGGAATTGCAAGTACATACTCAAAATATCATGCAAAGAGCCCTAATTAAAAAGAAACTGGAAGAACAACAAGAGAATTTCAAAAAACGGCAAGAAATGCAACAAAGAGGACAAAGCCCTGGAAGAGGTGTTTCACCTGCAAAACATACTGCTTCTCCCACTCCTTTGGCTTTCACTCCTACATCTGTTTTGCGCAAAATGACTGCAGAAAAAGATGACAGTAAGTTTGATGTTTATAACCTGAAATAATATTGGAATAAGATTTTACTTATAATGTTTAGACTTTAAGCAAATGATCAAAGAACAAACTAGATTATATATAAAAAAAATTCATCCTGCCTAATTGATAATATTAAATACCTTAAGAGACGAGGCAATAGATAAATTTAAGAATCTCAATGCACAAGAAACCTGAATTCATTACAAAATCCTACGA
This sequence comes from Ignelater luminosus, assembly GCA_011009095.1. NCBI lineage: Eukaryota > Metazoa > Arthropoda > Insecta > Coleoptera > Elateridae > Ignelater > Ignelater luminosus. The sequence continues at coordinate 432,546 of VTPC01089954.1, read as the reverse complement.
AATATGGCAAACATATATCATTAGAAAAAATGAAAGAACATATGTATTTAGTATAAATTTTATTTAATAACAATTATACTAACAGTAACAATAGAAGTAAAATATTATGAAAAAAAAATAAAATATTTAAATATAATCTAAGTCAAGCAAAAACTGTACCTTTAAGGAGGTACAGGACATACAGTCAATTTAAAAAGTTTACTCCGCGGTAGGTATCTGTAATTAGTACGCACTATGGAAAGGATAAACTTTTTTTGGGATTGTACTTTTAAAAATGAATATTTTATTTTGTGATTAAATGACTTTTGGCTTGTTAAAATTATTCTTTTATGTATGTAATTATCAAATCATTACAAAATGATTCATAATTACTATTAAATTTACATGAAATAATTAATTTTTTATTATTAAATATTTTTTAAAAAATAATAAAAAATTCGGCTGCGTAGCAACTTTAACCGTGTTTGCGCATGCGTCCACAGTATTATAATTGTGTTGGTGTGTGTATGTTTACAAATAAAGCAGAGATGAGATTTATTTAACAAGATTCTTGAAAGCAATAAAAAATGAACGAAGAAAAAAAACGTTATTTTTGGAAACGTAAACAAGTCACTGAAAAAATTTATAACCAAAAAGAAAGTTCAAGTGCCTAAGTCAAAAAAAATTATCACTAACCTATTGAATTATTTGAAAAATTTAAAAACTACAATTGTTTAATTATTTTTGCAATATTAAAAAAATTGGGCAATAATTTATTTATTACGAATTATTATTTAATTTTGTTATGTCTTATAATATATAATAAAAGTTTTTTAAAAACTTTAACATTTATTTTTTGAAATATGATCTCCTTGAATTTTGAACTTCCTTCTCAATCCGCCATTGCCGTCAACATAACCCACATTAACTATGGCTGACTGCTTTTTAAAAATTAGTGTTTTTTAGAGTTATTTATTTTTATAAATAAGAATCCTTGACATAATATTTTTTTTCAATAATTTCGAAAAAAATTATTTTATGCACATGTAGTTTTTCAGAGCAGTGTCACCATTTTTTCATACCTAAAAGTATTGATAAATAGGTACGCGTGGGGTCTGATATGCAGTTATAATGTTAAATTGGCTATTTTAAATATTTTTTTATAAAAAAACTATGAACCCTAGGTCGCTAAAATTTTCAGACAACAAATATAAATATTTTTATTGATCCTCAAAATTTCATGATGTTTTCATCATTTCACTACAGTCCTGTACCTCCTTAAGACAATTTAGAAGATACTAATAATTATTTTGTAAACATTGTACCATAAATCATAGTTGACCAAACCACTTCAAATTCTTATAAAAATAATAATTTTGATTTAAACTTCTAGATTCAAATGATATATTAAACAATGGTAATGCTTCGAGAAGTAAATACAGTAAATTTCAATGGCTGAAATGCAAAAATGATAAAACTATTGTGCTCATGCATCCTAACTATTCCTTGTGCATATTATTAAAACGTGTATTCTACATAGAAAACAAGTTTCCAAGTTCTTGGAAACATGCATTAATACCACCAGTAGCAAAAACTGATCATCTCATTAGTCATAAAGAGAAAGACTAGGCTAATAAGTATTCTTCAAAAAAGTTATTAACTTTTAGTTAAATGAAAAGAAAAGCAATAATTTGCTATCACTGAACCAAATAAAGTTTCAAACAAGGCACAGTTGTACAGCCGCATTCTTACATGTGACATGATATCATTAAAACGTACGACAGTGGATATTACATTTTATTATGCCTTCTAGATTGCAATAAAGCATTCAGTATGGCAAATCATGATTTATTATTATCAATTCTGCACTACATAAGTCTCAGTTTCAACTCCATTAAGTTGTTCATAGCAGATTTCTTAGGTAATTGTTCACAAAGTCTAATACTGTTTCTACATTTTTCGAGATTACCAGAGAAGTACCTCAAGGATCGATACTTAGTCCCCTATTATTTTTCTTATTCACAAGTGGTTTTTGTACTCATATTAGAAACTGCAACATTCATTACAGTGTGTCCCAAATTCGTGGGTGAGTTAAATTAGAAAAATGTTGCTTATTTTGGAGATCAATTCACTGATGTTTTTGTTTTTTAAAAAATGTTTATGGCTTACTAGATATTTGTTAAAAATGAAATTATCTGATTTTCTTTGAAATGGAATATCTCAGGAACAAGCAAAGATAGAAAAGAACAGCAAAGAGGGGTTTTAGAGAATTTAGCCTTTAACACAAAAAAAAATTTAAATGAAACTACAACTTGATTTTCATATTGCTAAATAGCGTGTTTAAAATGCTTTTCAGTGATATAAGATTTGACATAGGTATTCTCTTGTTTTACCGAGTTATGAAGTGAAAAGCATTTCCCACATAGTGTGCCATGACATTAAACATATGAAATTATTGATTTTTGTCAGATAAATTACATTTGTTATGTAACAATTGCTAAAACTAAAGAAAGATGCTTTTAAGATACTTTACTGATCATTCACAGATAGCATCAAATAAGCAGCTAATGCTCCGTAATAGATATTTATGTTACTAGTACATAATGCAGGATTTTATTGAACGAGCCTGGCCATAATTAAAAGCGAGTCAATAAAGTAATATTATGTATTAGTAACATACATTATTTTATGTTCTACTGCTTAATAACAAAAATAATAATCATAAAAAAATTTAAAAATTAATTTTTCCATCCATTTTAGTCCAGTCAACGAAATGGTTGTAGAGGACATGGAAGGGGGGAGGATTTTTCTCTTGAGGAACGTGTTGGGGATAGTTAGGAGGCAAACATATTAAAAGTCCCCGCCCCTAGCCCTGCCGCTTCAGGTGGGAGGGGGGTGGAAAGGTCCCTTTTTTCGGTTCTTCGCTTGTAACTCGGAAACGGTGCATCGTATGGTAAAAAGTATTCCTTACAAAATAAAAGATAATTCGATTTCCTACAAGAATGTTTATATTCATTTTTTTCCTATGTGTTACAGTTTCCGAGATATTCGCCAGCGAAGATCGATAATTTTCAAAAAACTTATTTTGCCTCACATTTTTCGTCAAACTTGTCCTTCTAACTCTTCAGCCTTATGTTTTACAGAAACGTCGTCCGACAGGAAGTTGTAAAGCATTGAATTTTCTTCAAGAATATGTAACGTTTACTATTTATCTTTGACAGGTCAGAAGTTACAGCAATTTGAAGTTTTCGGATAAATTTCGTGATTTCTCAAAAAAAGTTAATGAATGCCCGAAAGGGGGTTGTAGAGATATTTTTCTCTTGAAGAATTTGTTCGTGGTAGTTAGGAGGTAAACATACTAAAAGTCCCCGCCCCTAACCTTGTCGCTTCAGGTGGGGGTGGAAAAATCCCTTTTGTCGGTATTTTGCTTATAACTCGAAAACGATGCGTCGTACGGTTTCCGAGATATTTGCCAGAGAAAATCGAAAATGTTTTTTTGCCTCACATTCTTCGTCAAACTTGTCCTTCTAACTCCTCAGCCTTATGTTTTCAGAAAGGTCGTCAGACGGGAAGTTGTAGAGCATTAAATTTCCTT
>VTPC01089954.1:225732-428872 GCA_011009095.1 Ignelater luminosus | reverse complement strand
ACTAATTTATCTTCTACAGGTCAGAAGTTACAGCAATTTGAAGTTTTCGGATAAATTTCGTGATTTCGATAACGAAAGTATAGCTTTCTTGAGAAATCACGAAATTTATCCGAAAACTTCAAATTGCTGTAACTTCTGACCTGTAGAAGATAAATTAGTCAAGATACATATTTTTGAAGGAAATTTAATGCTCTACAACTTCCCGTCTGACGACCTTTCTGAAAACATAAGGCTGAGGAGTTAGAAGGACAAGTTTGACGAAGAATGTGAGGCAAAAAAACATTTTCGATTTTCTGGCAAATATCTCGGAAACTATAACACATAGAAAGAAAATGAATATAGGACATTCTTGTAGCAAATTTAATTATCTTTTATCTTGTGAGAAGCACGTTTTACCGTACGACGCATCGTTTTCGAGTTATAAGCAAAATACCGACAAAAGGGATTTTTCCACCCCCACCTGAAGCGACAAGGTTAGGGGCGGGGACTTTTAGTATGTTTACCTCCTAACTACCACGAACAAATTCTTCAAGAGAAAAATATCTCTACAACCCCCTTTCGGGCATTCATTGACTTTTCTTGAGAAATCACGAAATTTATCCGAAAACTTCAAATTGCCGTAACTTCTGACCTGTCGAAGATAAATTAGTAAATGTTACATATTCTTGAAGAAAATTCAATGCTCTACAACTTCCTGTCGGACGACATTTCTGTAAAACATAAGGCTGAGGAGTTAGAAGGACAAGTTTGACGAGAAATGTGAGGCAAAATAAGTTTTTCGAAAATTATCGATCTTCGCTGGCGAATATCTCGGAAACTGTAACATATAGGAAAAAAATGAATATAAACATTCTTGTAGGAAATCGAATTATCTTTTATTTTGTAAGGAATACTTTTTACCGTACGATGCACCGTTTCCGAGTTACAAGCGAAGAACCGAAGAAAGGACCTTTCCACCCCCCCTCCTCCCCTGAAGCGGCAGGGCTAGGGGCGGGGTCTTTTAGTATATTTGCCTCCTAACAATCCTCAACATATTCCTCAAGAGAAAAATTCTCCCCCCTTCCATGTCCTCTACAAGCCACTTTTAGGTATTCATTGACTGGACTATTTTGACATTTATGAAAGTATACAGTATCAAAGCGTTCTTTGGCTGTTGCTATAGTTATTAATGTTATTTATATTATGTAACAATGTATTATCTGACATTGACAGTAAAGTCCAATTTAGTTTATATTTATATTACTAGTACAATAGAGCATAGCTTTCTGGACTGAAAACACTATTATAAACTAAATATTATGATGCAGTAGAACATAAAACATCTTAAGAGCGTATTTATTTTGGTTTAGCAATTTCTGCATAACAAATGAATTTATTTGATAAAGTCCACAACTTTATGTGTTAGATGTCATGATGCACTATAATGAAGAATGATTTTTACTTCATAACTCAGTAAAACAAAAGAATAGCTATGTCAAACCTGTATCACTGAAAAGCATTTAAGGCATGCTGTTCAGTAATATGGAAATCAAGTAGGTGTTCCATTAAAAAAAATTTGGATTTACGTTCCACCACCGAAGTAAAACAAAAGACGATCATGAAAATGATTTTTTTTGTTTTGGAGTAAATTGTCTAATATACTCTCTTTGTTATTCTTTTATTTTACTTTAAAAGAAATAGGCAACTTTTTTCTAATTTAACCGACTTCTTATCTCTTATAACTTCCAAAAATCCAAATAGTGAGCCACGAATTTGGGACACACTATACACTGATGATATTGAAATTTATTCTTTTAATCTAAATGAAATTGACTGGCAGTACATACATTAAAATACAATCTACAAGCATTATCACAGTTTTCTTAAGAATGTACATTATTATTAAATCCTTCTAAATTCAGCATTCAGTATCACTGTAGCACCTTTAAAAATCAGTGATAATAACTAGTGTCTGATGGTTTTAGGTTTTTGATTCCTCCACTCATATTGTTCACCTTGATGTCCATGTGATGGGGTAAACAATGCTCTACTAATATGCTTATTTATTTTTATCGCTTATTTACATGGATATTGAGAGCTACAGCAATCAATCATACAGGCATGCATTGTTTAATAATTTAATTGCACCCGTGTTTATTTTTAGTTCCTTTTCATAACCCATTTTCCAACCCTAGATTTTTAGTTGTTGGATTGTTCTCTTCAATTATACTGTGTATCATCCAACTGTTAATCTCCCTATTAGGTGGAAGTTATTTTTAGGAATCAATCGATATATACATATCGGCCATGAAGCTGATAATCGGTATTGTCTGATATGCACAGTGTGCAGGCTAATATAAAAAGAAACACGTCCAAAATTGAAATTCTAAATGAAAATGGGTGGATATTAAGGAAAATACCATATTGTTGTTAGTACAAATAATATATCTTTTAAGTAGGATTCCAATTTTCTTTCTTATATTCATGAAAGAGACGGAACACCATTAATATTAAACTAAAGGAGTCTGAATTTATTGACACTTTTGTTAATCTCTTGAAATTACTAATGAATGTACAGTCACCAATATAAATGGTTGAATGAAATGTAACGTGAAATATATAGAAAATATTTCAAAATATATAGGCTGATATTATATTGGTATTGGCCAAAAAAAACTCATATTTATCAATCCCTAGTTATTTTCAAATTTATTGCCTAAAACTGCTAGACATAATAACATGCTGGTAGATGAAAGTGTAAAAAACTTAAGCTTAATAATTGACAAAACATTCAGATTTAAAACATCTGGGAATGCAAAGCATAACCACAATGAACTCCATTTTGTTACTTTTTTCAGACTTTGGCAACCATTTTGACCATGTTCCCGAGGTGATATCAAAAAACTAAAAGTACACGTTTGTCATATTTTTTGATGTAGAATACGATTCTAAAGTAAAAAAAAAATTTTTGAAAATTTTCCAATTTTCGGCCGCCATTTTGAACATGTTCCCGAAGAGTTATCAAAAAACGAAGATACCACGTGGTCTTTAGTTTTTGATGTAGAATCCAAATCTGAAGTCAAAATTTCAGAATTTGACAAAAAATGCGGACATACATACAGACAGACAGACAGACTTCGCAAATTCAGTAACGACTCCTTCGGAGTTCGTTGAAAATGAATATGTAAACATATTAGAAAAGTATGCTACATCTTAAAGTTATTATGTCGTCACAGAAATTATTAAACATCAAAACAAAAACTATGTTATTTGAAACATTAGTGTTTTTTCAGGTTACTTATCATGCACCTATTTATAATTCTTGCTTAGATGAAGAAATGGTACAATGAATACAAGACTCTTGGTTACATATCATTTATAACATCCCTAAGTTTGAACATATCTCTTCTAGACTTCTTGACATTGGATAACTTAATATGAAAAATATAATTACCTACAAACCACTATTTTGTTTTACAAAATATAACAATAAAATAAGAGTCTGAGCATATGTGCATAACATTGACCTTTGACATAAAGATTTCTTAACCATACCTTTTATGAAAGATCATTCACACATTATGTAGTGTATGACAAAATTCTTGCAGATTTCAAGACTTTTTCAAATAATTTCAAAATTCGTGTTTATCAATTCTCACTAAAAAGACGAACCTAAACAATTCTTTTTTACACAAAAGTTCTTTGTATAACAAACAAACAAGTAGGTTTGAAGAATCCATAACTCCAAGGTCTGTCATTTTTAGGAAGAATACATTTTATAAATATTTTTTTAGGCACCAAGGAAGGAAATAAATCTGCTGACATACATGGAAAACTTCCCCAAGGTAGACCTGTAACAGGCATGAAGCCTAATAACTTACAACAACAGCAACCTCCACAATCATGGAACATTCAGCAACAATTAAAACAACCGGGTAAATAATATATAAATAATATTAATAACTATCGTATTGACCATCATATTACTTTCTTCTTTAGCAGGTCGTCCAATCGTTAAAGCCAATGCTAACTTACAACCATCTTCACAAATTCAGCAAGATCAGCAACAATTTTATCACCAACAGCAACATCAACGTCTTTACAATCAACCTAGGAAGTTGGGACCTCAGTTTCCTTCTGTTAGTCATTCTCAAACAGGTGCTTCATCCCATCAACCGTCTCTTCATCATTTCTCGCACCAACAACATCCCTTCTCATCCAACTCTTCCCATTTCCAACAGCAACAACAACTTACTCAACATCAGCTGAGAGCGCAGCATCAGCAACACCAACCTCCCCAGCAACAATCACAATATGGCAGTCGACAGAATCAGCAAGCCTCTCATTGGTCCCAACAGCATCATCAAATGCTGACGGGACATAGTTATGGTATGTATAATAATTAACATAATGAAATATGAAATAGAAGCTACTGGTTTGGGATTCTTTAGTTTCCAGTTGACTGCATTAGATGTGTATTTGAATGGTGGAACTAACGTATTTTACTGCTTATAATAATATTAAGATAACTGGATGGTCTGTTTTTAATGGAACTACCTTTTCTTAATGATCATTTCTGTTTTGTAACCTGTTCCATTAAATGTTCCATATTTTAAAAAATGTTTATTCTTTGCTTTTGATGTTACGATTCTGAAAAGTAGAATTGCAACAGATTTCGCCAAATAAATTAAGGATCTATTATATTGTGTGTTAAGACTGAAAAGTGCTCAAACATGTAAATTACAACATGAGCCGTAGGGTTGTTTGCTGTTAGTAGCGCATTAGTAACGAAAGATGTTTCTAAATGCCAGCCTTTTATACTTTTCTCTACTGAACCAAGAAGCACTACTGCAATACATTTCTTTATTATAGGATTCAGAGCAGGCCATGACAATTTGGATTTCTGCAACTAACACAGTGTTACTGATTAAAGAATGTGGTTTAAAAATGGCATCATTAGTTCAAAACTTCTCCAAAGCAGATTTCTTCCATCATACAGCTCCATTTAAATTTTGTTAAGTTATTGTAGCCTCAAATTGAAAACATAACCTCTCGATTGTAGGCTGTAATCATTGTAATAATTATAGAGTAAAGTAAATAGCAAAATTAATGCCGAAACCTTGTGAAGATTGATAACTGAGATGTTTAATGATGATCTAGAATACCTTATTATTATTATTATTATTATTTACTGTTATTTACTTTAAATACTCAACAAAGATAAACAAACACTTAACATTGACATTGAACACAGGTCTTAGGGTTCTTCTATGAGTTACAGCTGCATAATTCAAAAACGATAGTTATGTAATTAGTAACTTGCAAAAATAGGATTTGTCCATGCAACTGTTACAATAGCTGTCCCTGAAATTCAACTTTGGACTTTTCCAATAGGTTACCAAATCAGATTTTTAAATTAACCATCTGTAGTGTTGCCATACATCCCAATTTGGTGGGATAGTACCTATTAGAGAGTCTTGTTCCTGCAAAAGAAAATTGTCCCGAAATCAGAAAACAAATTTGTGTCGTACTTTTTTTATTTGCTTTAAGTATTCAGAGCCTTCTTTTATTCTTTCCACACAAATATAATCCAGATATTCTAGCTCTGTCAATAATAAACAATGCTCGGAACAAATAAACGACTGCAACATCTCAGAATTTTTTTCACATCATAGCAGATCTGAACGCTCTAACAAGTGTTTGACAGAGAATAAATGGAAATACAATTTAATGTTTTTTTCCATATACAGTTTTCGCATTTAAGATGAAGATACCCCCATATTTTCGCTAATTGAAGGACTACATGTTTGAGTTTTTGCACAGTAATACAGATTGATGAATCACTTTTTTAAGATAACTCAAATTAATTATGAATTTTAACTCAGCCAACTACGGCTTCCCAAACAGGGCCAATTCTTATTATTTTGCTTCGCTTTGGAGATATCAAAAAAAGTTACTAGAAAAAGTTGTTCAGAATATTATTTTAATCGCGTATACCGAATTTCATGACAAAATTCGCATTTTTAATTTTTTCCGTATTTTCATCCATGCGCACAATATTACAAGTTTATTTTCCAATTAGAGTGCCATGGAGACTAAAAATTTGACATTTTCACTTTAATAGTGTCATGGAAGCTAAACCACTTCTTCTAACTTCTATATTTTCCATTTATTTACCGATGAAGTGTTATTCTAGGTTCTTTCTTTTAAATCTTTTTCCTGTGGTTTTTACACCTTCAGACATCAAGCTAATCTACATTTAATCGTAGACTAATATTACACATATCATAAGTAGTACTGGATAGTAGAATAAAATATCAATCTAGTTTTTGTACATGAAATAGAAATAAATAGATCAACTTGTATGCAGCTTAGTGATGCATAAAATGGCTAAAGATCTAAAATGCTTCAGATTCTGTTGGACTTTAAATTATTCTTAAATTATGTCAGACTTACATGCATATTTTGTTACATGTGTTTGTATGACCTTTGTATATCCACTGCAGACCCACCACAACTGATTCAAAAACACCATGTGCATAAACCATATACGAAAGAACTTTTTAAAATGCTGCCTCAAATGCTAGTAACAAACAAATCACTGATAGTTGCTGCCAACCATTCAAGAAGTTTGTGGTACAAATGCTACCACTTGCTAAGTGCTTTTGGACACAATCACTGTTTCAGCATCCACATTCCTGTTACAATGTCATCTTTGCATTTGATCCCATATAATGAGCAGACCAGGCCCAAGTACTTGAAATTCTGATGACTGTAAATGTAACACCCTTTTTTGTCATTGATACTGGACATCATTTTAGAACAAAAGCCAAGCATATCAGGAAGGGCCAAAATTGAAATGTTTCTCTCTTTCCTTTGCCAGAGCAAACACTTGAGATTTTTTGAAGATTTGTGAACATGCATGTAAAACACCAACTTTATCTCTTGATTGTCATTTGTTTGAATATGGCAATCATTCCTGCAGTATTTTTGGTTTTTATTTTCTTCATCCTGAAGATAAGAGTTTTTTGGGGTAAAATTGCAGATTCTTTTTTCGTATGGAGCGAGCTGGCTAGTTAATGATTAAATACTTTGCAAGAATTACCATGAATAATGACTTCTTGAAGTAACAAACATGAGGGTATTGGTTTTTCAAATACCTATTTCTATGTAAAAACAATTTTAAAAAACATCTCTGTAACTATATTAGTACTATCCCAAATATAGATTATGTTATAAAAAAGTTTTATCTTGAAGATACAGCATAAAATGCATTACTTTTGATATCAACTTCTGCAGGAAAGGGGGGCTGGGGCACAGAAATAAAAACAAATTGAATGAAGCTTGCATGTTGCTAGTTTTAACCATCTAGGCATTTGAGTTTTATACCCATTCTCTAACTTGGCATAACTTGGTAAGTACCTTTCAACTATTGTCTTTTCTTTTTAACCAGTAATTCTTTCTGATGAAAATTTTCTTAACAAAAATTTTATCCTCTTATTTGCTCTGGTTACTTTGCTATGCAGTGTGTTCATTCTAAAATGATCTGCCCTTAATATCTCATAAACAAACATATCAAGATATCGAAATGAGAAAAAAAAATATGTTTATGGAGGGGGACATTAGAATGCATAATTAACTCAATTACAGAGGTCACTGTGTTTACTCTTGCACACACAACAAATGATATGTTGTTTACAAGGGAATAACAATAGCAATCTCTCGATGAAAACAAAATTCAAATTGGCCTACTTGATCAAAAGTTATAGCACAAAACTTCTTATTTTAGTTAGAAATCTAAATCACGTTAGCCAAGAAAATGAACACATTTCCATTGCTTTGGTGCTTATTTTGAATACAAAACAGATAAATGTAGGTATTTATTTCTTTGATTATTTGCATTGAACTGTCAGTAGAAGGTAAAAACAGAAATGACAAAACAACACAATAAACCTTTTTTGAGGTCAACACCTAAACATAGCAGCTCACGTTAATAGTTAAATTCACCTTATACAATGCAAAACATGCAAAACTGCACTTGTTTTTTTTGTCAAAGTACATATTGAAATATGACTTTCCTTTGCTGTTAGAGTGAGATGTTTTGTACTTTGAATCAAGATGATCAATTCAATATTGTTTCGGTGATAAGTCTGAGTAAAGAATAAGTGCCATTATACCTATTTGGTGTTGAATAGCATGAACTTTTCCAACAACCCGTCACAAGTGGTAGAGTGTTGTTTAAGATGTTGAGGTTATATGTGTGAGTGCGAACACAGCGACCTCTATTATTGAATTAATTATGCATTCTAATGTTTCTCTTCATAAATAGATTGACATGTTTTTTCTTGTTTTAATATCTTCATTTGTTTACAAAATGTTAAGGGTCGATAATTTTAAAATGAACACACTGTATAATTTCTAAAGTTGGATTTTGGAAAACAAAACTGCAAATAAAGGGAATAAATTTAATTTGTTAACCACTGTAGATGTAGTGACAAATGATTTTCTCAAAGCACATTTTGATCTCTTTTTTCCTGCCTACACTAGATGAATGTCTGTGGTTGTGAATTCAACTTTTACTTGGAGAACCATTTCTCTAGGAAAATCTTATAATTCATATTGTTAAACTAAAGTTGGCAATCATAGAAGTCACTGTCGGGCAACTCTGCCTTAAAATGCAGCAACTCACCTCCAAAAGAGCAGTGCAATCATGTTATACTACCTAAGCTGATTTTTCTTGTGGTAATAATTGACTTAATAATATCCCATTTACAGCTACTGCAGGCATGTATTTGGAGAGGATACCAAACGGGCTTAAAGTTAAACTTGCACAATAATGATTTACATCATAGTATCAAAGTTATTTTTTTAATCCTTAATAATTATATACAATTGCCAGACAGATTTTAATTCTGACACCTTGCCAGGCCAGTCTTAACCACAGCGACAAGCTTAATAAAAAAATTAAACAAATATTCTGGTATATTTTGTACAATGATTAATTCAGAATAAAGAATGGTAAATATTGAATATTTATTTAATATATGAATTTACAGGAGGTATATTTAAATGCCCAGAAATTGTACAAATGGTAAAAGAAAACAATTAGGATGGGGTAATAATTCAGTGGGATAAACTGTATTAAATGGCTACACAACACAAGATATGACAATCAATCTTTATGAATTTATAGTATATTTCAATACAAGTACACTGTCACGCCATATTTTAAGTGTAAGACCAAAATGCAAATTTTGTCTATTGAACTCTTCATCTGACAGTTTATCAGACTGTGAGTCAATTTATAGAACGTAAAAAAAAACATTTTTAATGAAGATTAACACTGAATTAAATGTAAAATTCTGATAATCCAATTAGTCAGAATTTGACTGCATCTAAGCAACAACACCAAATTAAATTTAATTTTCAATTAACTTTAATGTTTGCTTTTATAAATCAGCTCTGTGTATTATCTGTTTCAAATTATAAAACAGTAGGGTAGGCCATGGTTTGTTTTTGTTAAGTTGACAGCACGACAAAAGAAATTATATTTCACTGATTAGCAAAACAGGGAATTTTGTTTTTATAGACTGTTGATACTTCATGTTGCCATTTTTCTCCTGATTTTGAAATGTATGTAGATCAAAAAGTATAATTTTTCATCAGTAACACCACTAAAAAAACGCATAATTACATTTTGTTGTCAAACTATTAAAATCATACAAAGTTATCAAAATTATGGTACATCATTATTTTAATGTGGTAATTTTAGCTAATGCAGGTTTGGCAGAGTAGCCAATGCAATATGCTACAGAAAATATAATTTAAAATTCATTTTCACCTAACCTTTACAAATTCTTCAAACTGTCAGTAATGTACAGGATGAAATCTGTTAAATTTCCATGGCTTACCGTACTGTTTTATAATTTAAAATGGATAATAGAAACGCTATAACTATCACAATCAGAGCTCCCAGAGAACTCCCACCCTTTTAAATCGAAGCAGGCGTGATAACATGCGATCATTAAAATTTAAGTTTCCAGTTGGCTGTGAAGTTTTTCCATAGGGCGTAGCTTAGACATAATGCATGCCAACACATAACCTATAAACTGATGACTTTGACTTGTTTCTAATGCAAACTGTCAATTTGATAGATAATTTTCCGGAATAAGCTAAGACATGATTTTTTCTTTCATAGCCTCCTGGAAACTTAAATTTTAATGATCGCATGTTATAATCTTATAATATCCATTCACTTTTATTCTGGATGCTAGTTGGCTATGAGAATCTTGACAGTTTTGCTGATGTAAATACAGCTCTCTGCTATTAATTCAGACTTTTTTATTTGTGACACACCACTTTTAGGTTATATCAAACGATAATTTAGGTTAAATGAGATGTTGCAAGATGTAGCCTTATTTTTTATATTTCCATTTTAATAATATTAAGTTCTTTTTTATAAAATTCACTCTTGAACACTTTTCAGTTACTAATCAGAAAAATGTAAAATAAAACAAAATTTACAAAAGCAATAGTATTTTATTTGAAATGATTTACATAAAATTATTGTGTATTTATTAATACTTAAAGACTAACCATGTCAAAAAGTGGATTTATCCATAAACGAAACATATAGATTTATGCATAAGGCAGTATGAAGCACATGTACAACAAATATTGACAAAAATATCCAAAATGAACAAGATGAAATAATAAAAATACATGTACACAGCACCAAATTTAAGTAGAAATGACCTTGGGCCAAGTAAGCTAAGATCTGGACGTGGTAGTGAAATAAACTGTCTAGTCTGGACATCTGAGATCTACAGTACATCTTCTTGATTACTTTGCTTTACTTATCCTGTAGGAAATAATAAGAATGGTGAGGTTTTGTTACACATCTTGGTATGAACTCTATAGTTTTTACCATTTTGGCAAATATGGATGTCAATTTACTTTGTCTTATTGTACTTTACTTAAGTCCTACATAGTCAATAATACTCCACGTAAATATTAAAATTTTGATATCAAAAAAAAACATAAGTTCAAAACCTTATCTGGTAATCTAAACCTTATGTTCGTGTTCTTTCAAAATTTCATCAATTTTGTAACGTTTTTGTACGCCTCTTTTCAAAGATTTTATTAATTCTCACAACTGTTTTTTTAGTAAGATTTTCAACATTTTAAGTAACCAACCATTTTTGCATTTGGCTTTTCGTACAAGAAAACATGGATGGTTTGTTCACTTGCACCGAATAATAGGAAGCATTGTCCAGCACCACCACACATATACCTTGCAGTTTAACAAAAGCTGGAATTTTCAAATGTATCCCCATCCATAATCTTGAGGTAGTCTCTGCCATAATTATTGCTGTCCAGTAAATAATCAGATCCTTCCAAAAAACCAATATTTTAACCCGAATGCAAAACAGTAAATCTTTTCCCTTGCCCTTACATTTTGCTGGATTTTTTTTTATATCTGAATCGTGTACCCACCGATAAACTTGAAATCCATTTTGGTAAATCCATATTTCATCAAGATATACAAATGTAACATTTTGACTAGATTTTAACTGCAGAAATTTTGTCAGAAAATTAATTTTAGCGGTAAGGGCGTGCTTTTGTTCGCATAAAACTTTACATCTATACTCCGTTCACGATGTTTCTGGGTCGTAACAGGTCATGCGTTCATTTTGTTAGGTTGGAAGTGTTTTCTTTTTTGTTTTTGAAAATTGCCGTACTTGCGGCTGCATTTGGCCCGTTGCACGATCAAGAATTTTGCATAAACGTTTAGTATTGATTAGTTTTGTTTTGTTAAAGAGAGTTCAAGTTTTTCTTATATTTGCAGAGTTACAAAAAAAAGACAACAGGCTGAGGTTAAACTGTCATAAAATCTTAACCTCAAAGTACCTTAAGCATCAATAAGACTTTACAGGCCAAGTTAATAGATAAACAGCCCGGTTTACAATACTCAAACTGTCATTCTTCCACAGCCATATACGACCCAGAAACATCATGAACACTATATATTTAAAGGTAAAGGATTCATTTCTGGAGTTGTATTGCCAAATTATGTGCTGCAAATCTTTCTTGAACAAGTAATTTTGAAATTTTCCAATCTTTTTGTCTTTTTATCTCAGTGTTTTTAAGATTGTCAAGTGCTTGATTTAAAACTTGATAAATTATTGATCTCCCTACCTGTAGAGTAAAAACAACACTATACTGTAAATCATGTGGAAGACAAGAAAATTACCTGGAATATATCCTCCAAACTATTAACAATTTCATAATTGGTTAAATTAGGTAAGTCCTGTGCTGAATATTGCAATCATAAGCATAATAATATCAGAAATTGTTTGTTTTTACAGTTTGTTTTATTTTCTAACAAGATTCTTGATTAATTTTTAAGAATTTATAATACAGCATGAAATTAGATATGGCAACATCTTGATTTTGACACTGAAATATTTAGGTTATATTACAGTAGTATAAACCATATAAATTTGAACTTACGTCTTGGAATATAATAAAATGAAATCATGGCCAACTAGCAACCAGAATAAGAAAGAATGGATAATATCTAGTATCAAATGTGCCGACCTCTAGAGGACAATTTATGACGAACCTGCTAAATATTCAATATCAATGCACATATGCTAAGCACATTGTTCATCTAAATTACTGGCTAACTCACTTATGCTGCTATTGCCATGTGTTGTTTGCTCTGTTTTTATGCAGGTAAAACAACATGCACTGATGGTGCATTGGGAACTTTCAGTTTATAAAATAGAGATACATTTGGAAATATTAATTTTTGGATTCAGTCAGTTTTTTAATTCCCAGGCATACACATTTTACGAAAGAGAATCTCGAGAAATGGTTATTATTAATGTCAACTTTTGTCTACTTAATTTGAGTTACAGTTAAAAAGGTGACCAGACGTCCCGCTTTTTAACAATTTGTCCCGCGTCCCGCGACGTTTTAAAAAAGTCGCGATTTTTGGAAAGAATACATGACAAGCTAGGGAACGGCGGGAGAACGGGAAGGGAATATACGGTTTTCGGCGGCATTGTGGCTATTTCGCCAAGATATGAGTTTTATATTATTTTTGTTAATTTTATAATGTTAAACTTTAATAATAACAAATAATTGTTGAGAACTGATTATCGAGAACTGCTTATCAAAGTTCGCATTGTTGATCAGTTGTTAGAATTCGACCATCATTGTTCGGACTTAAAAAAATTCACTCAAATGAGAAATATGCTAAAGAATAAAATAATACTATACATAATTTTTTTTAATGTATTATATTTGTAAATTGTGCTTATGTTGAAATTTAAAAAATGTATTACAATACTATTTTTGCGTTTTATGAAAATTGTTGTTGCTCCATATAGACCAAATTTTAATCAAGAAACCCCCCCCTCCCCCCGGCCAATGCTATCCCGCTTTACCAATGTTAAAATCTGGTCACCTTAAGTTAAACACATTATAGACAAGTGCTCATTGTCTCCACCATCAGAAAGTCTGCTAATCTATATATTTAAAATAGAAATCATTTCCTTTTCTGCTGAACCAATCTTGATGATTTTTTTTTTAATTAAAGGTTTCTACCCACAGATGTGTCATCAATAATTTTTATTCACTTTTATCATAATTCTAATAGGTTACAAGTGAATTAAATTATAATAAATTTACTCAATGTAACAGTGAATCTTCACTTGGAGCGCCACCTAGGCAAAACGTTGCATCTTGTTTTAAAGCTAACAAATTGAATCGGTAGTGGGACTGCATCCATTACTCTTACAGGGTGTTAGTGAACTAATAGTAGTCTGGGAAACTGGTGGTAGGGGACATCAATACAAACAGAAAAGTCTTATACAACCGTGGTCAAATCTCAACGGTTTTCCCAGAAATGATTAATAAAGTTCGAGACTTTCATAGGTTATTATTCAATAACTAATGTAGATTTCACTTTAAGATTTGTTCAGAAGATTGGTCTCATCCAGCCTAATAAAAAAGTATTGTAAAATTTTTTTGTAAATTTATTAGTTTAGCCACAAAAGAACAAAATGCATTACGAAAAATGCATGAATGAAATTACTAAGAGAATTGGCAACTCTGCATTAGTTGAAAAGGAAATTTCCCTTTCACACTTTCTCTTTCTTTAACCCTAGTCAAGCCAGACATTCCAGTAAATTGCGGGTGGTTTGTTCCTTTTAGCTATCTTCTTTTATCTTGGTCAAAGAAGTAAACCTATCTTTTAAGCTTTAAGTGCACCCCCTAGGAAGTTTACGTACAACGGTACTAGTTTAAACCGGAAAAAAGACAAATTATTTGTATCTGAATTTAGAGCAACAAACAAGCTTTTGCAACCAGCCATGTGATTGCAATCATTTCAGGTTTAGTTTCTTTTAGTGCGCAATGGACGCTTATTACACCCTTACTATTACTTTTCTAACATCTTTTTGCAATGCTAATAATTTAGATAATTTTTAATCAAGGAATATCTTGACATACGAAGATGAGTGTAGGTATTTTTTAACAAATCCCCTTTTTCTAAAAAAAACACGTACTCCTTAAAGTCAAAGAATTGTTCAGACTTTCGATATTAGCACAAAATAAAATCATAAGCAATCCAAACAGCAATTAAGCTTGTATTGTTTTCCAATAGACATTTTCCGGTAATCACAATAATCCCCTTTTTGTCTAAGTATTTCAATTTACACTGTATTATTAATTGTGTAAAATTTTGTTGAATGATGGTTTCCAGCAAAGCCTAACATCAAACTAGCTACAGGTAACTTTTTTCAATTATTCCCTAAAAACCAGCATTAAACAAAAACCACATTTTACGTAAATTTACATTACAAGAGTCTAGTTTTAAACGATTTGTACAATACCGTTCTGTTGCTTAAAGAAGTAACAACCTACACCCCTTTTAAGTAGGTAAAACAAACAGAAGATTATTTACGGTTTTATGACAAAGGATTCATCCCAGGTAAAACTTCTTAGGAAATTGAACTCAACTTTCTAGTGATTTATTAGGGAGTGTCTAAAATAAATTTGCAAAAGGCTATAATCAAGGTTTTAGTGCGACACCGTTGCCAGATAGTGCTAGTTGTTTTTCACATTTTCTCGAAAACGGAGCAAGTTAGAAACAATTTTTACTAGAATTTTTTATTTCAACTGACCTGTTTCACGGAGTACTATTAGTTTACTAACACCCTGTATAGTTTGTCTCATTTCTATAATTCCTGTTAAATTTTTGTTGTGTTGGTAACAAAACCTTCTAAACACTAGAATTTTTCATTGAGAAATGTTATTTGTTTTTATTTAAAATCAGAGGTTATATTGTCATTCAGAAAAGGTAAATGTTTGCATTTTGTAGTTACCTTTTGTTGTTTGTTTATTATTTGGAATAAAAATTTATTTTTTGTATTTATTACTTCAATATTAATTGTAATCAAACTGATTTGCACATAAAACAAATTTACTGCATTCTAACCTATTTTGACATATGACATTTGTTTGACAGAAGATTGTCTAGTGAGAAATGTGCAACTAGAAATAGTGACAGCAACATAAATAAGTTTGGGGTAAATCAGTGCATGCAACTAAAACCCTAAACATTTGAAATGGATTGGAATTATAGAAATGAGATGGTATAGTATGTTTCTATATTATAAAATTTAGAGTTGGCTTTGATATGTTTTTGTAAGTGTTCATTGAAGTTTCACTATAAGTTACTAAATAAATATTTATAGGTTAAAGGTCTGTCATTTGTGTAATTCTTTAAATAAACATGAGTTTTCAATATAGTAAGTAGTTATTTTTGGTTTTTAGGTTGTAAACCTGAATTTGCTGTTTGTTTGTTTGTTTGTTGTACACTGCAAAAATGTAGTAAAATCAAAGCCTACTCTGAATTCTATAATAAAAAACGACCTGTAGGTTAGTTTTTTGACATTAGTTTGGTTTTTTTTTTTTGGTTAAAAATATATTTTTTGAAACCATGTACCTGAAAAATAACAGAAATACGTTCTCACATTCCATTCTGTCGAATCTTGATGGGGTTACACTCTAGTAATATAACTTCATCAGTAGCATTAAACAGCATATTTGATATTTTTAGGTTCTGTATAATTTGAAACTGAATATATGCAAGGTTTGTATTTCGGGCCTAGTACTTATTTAAGCTTGTATTGTTTTCCAATAGACATTTTTCAGCAATCACAATAATCCCCTTTTTGTCTAAGTATTTCAATTTACACTGTATTATTAATTGTGTAAAATTTTGTTGAATGATGGTTTCCAGCAAAGCCTAATATCAAACTAGCATAATTACTTTAATAGTTAAAAATGTGAAAGAATTAAAAAGAACTTTGGAAATATTTTTGCTTTACAGATGGAAGAGCTTCACACATGGGAGAACGTGGTGGCGCTACTAATAATGGTGGTGACCTCTCACCAACCAGCAATCAGTTAGCACGCTGGTTTTCACCTGAGCTGTTGGAAAGAGCACGTGCTGGTATGGTGCCTAACATGCCTAGTGCTACTGCTGCTCAGCACGCAATTAATTTAGAAGAGATTGAGCGCCAAACAGCACCACCAGTGCATAACTAGCGCCGTAACCAGTACCTGTATCAAAGGTAGATTTTAATTTAGATTTAGAAATGAATAACCAACAACTAATATGTAATTTCTCTACTTTACAGATTTTCACAAATAAAAAATTGTCAACGAAACTATTTAACAAAATGATAACAGAACTTTATGTGAAACAAAAAAGTATATGTATAGGAACATTCATTATTGCAGTGTCAACTTGTTCATTATTATTTTTTTTTTATGTAACTCTGCAGTTGACGAACTGAGTTTTGATGTTATGAGTAAATGAGAGCGTGAACAACTTTTATATGAAAATTTTTATGAATCCATGGTCTTAGTAAAAAATTGTGTGTATAAACTGTATATATATAAGCCAAAAATGAGATTTATTACTCTAAATTTTTTAGATGTAGAGCATTAAGACCTTGGATTCACCAATAATATTCTCTTTCCAAAAGTGGTTTGGTTTGGTTTGGTTTGTGTGAATGTCCAAATTGATGTATTTTTCATTTCTCCTTTTCAAAATTTTTCAGTTCATTTTGAAGAATTTGACATTAGTTTAGCTGTTTTGTGGAAAAAGATTTTGTTTAGAAATGTTCGTCCTTTTATATTGTTCCAAACCACTTTTTCATATTTAATAAAGTCATTGTATAAAATATATTGACTCTTGCTGCTGTTGTATTCTTTTTAGGAACAGGATGTGCACCTTCGAAGCAAATGAGTGTTTGATTTTCTTTTCTTTTTAAAAATTAAATGTTGGTGTACATGCTGTATTTATACATATATATGTAAATTACAAAGTGAAATTGTAGCAAGCTGTTCGATTTATCGATAAATCTAAAAGAACATATTGAAGAATAAAAATGGAAATTTATTTTATTGCATTTTTGATGTGTCAATGTTAGAAATCATTGTTGCAATCTGAAACATGTCATGGTGATTTTTTATTTGCTAGCCAGGAGCATCTTAAGACATCGTACTCATTTAAATCCTTGGCAAGATATTTTTGACATAATAATGTTTGTAAATTATTAATGATTGTGAATAGCTATAAACATAAATGATAATACTGCATAATCAAGTTGGTGAATCTCGTGATGTCATCTCAAAAACAAAAAACAGGATATACATCATGATATTGCTCTTGTGTGTTGCAGTAAAGAGAAACCATGCCCAAACACATTGTATAACAACATAACATTCCAAATTTTGTGCTCATTGTTTGGTAAATATACTATCTTAATATTAAAGTTCCTGTTTGGCAACATTCATTTCTGTAACATGTACAAACTTTAAGGCTTTATTTATTTTTTGGATCATAAGAGAAGATTAAATCATTTTATTGTCCACTGCTACTTTTAAAGTGGTATTGATTTATATTATAATAATAGTAATAATAATAATGATATGCTTTTTCATAATTTTTGTCAATCGAGACTGCCAGTAAAAAAAGAAATTGTGTATTTCAGTTGTAATGAACTTGAAGGATTGTAATTTTAAGTTAATCACAAAATTATTGTTGAAGACTCGAGTTAACCTAAATGTCAAAAAGTTTAATGTAATTCTAGGGAACCAAGAGCATTGTAATAATGTCATAAGTAAAAAAGAACAAAAAAATGTGAAAAGCACACAACATTGTACAGAAAGTGTGATTTAAATAAATTGTGTTATACTGGAAAATTTTTGCAACATCTTGCAATAGTGTTTTAATTTGTAAATATATCACAACATATTATCATCTTATATTGTACCACTATGAAAGATTCTATCCTTTTCATGAATATAGAACACGGTTGGTGTTACGTATTTCAAATAAATCTCAATTATATTGTAAAACTTATGTTTTATTTTGTTTCTTTTTTAAGTCTTTGGCAAAATTACTAAGTTATGTTTCAATACTACATGTTAATAAACAAGTTGCTGTTGTGGTGCCAGCTTGCCTTCAGACCTTTCAATCTTAGTTCAAACACTTAAGGTGACCTTCAGGTGACTTGATCTCCATCCGAAATGTACAGCAATCGTGAATTTATTAGCAAAGGTAATTATGTTTGTATTTGTAAATTTTAAAGCCCTTTAGAAGATCCAACTTGTTTTTATGATCACAAAAGTGTGAAAATAATACATTATTTTGCAGAATCATTGTATGACTATGTTCAAGTAAATGTTTGGCATAACTTGATTTCAAGATGTCCAGATTGTTAGGTATATATAGTATATACAGAGCTACAAAAAGTACAGTTTAGTTTGTAAATGTCAGATTTCATATCACATGCAGGGTTCCCCCCCTCGACTTGAAATTGTCAAATTCTAAATACAAAACTCAATTTTGCCTTCTCAAAGTTGTAAAAATGAAAAGTTTGTTAATTATACCAAAGTTATTTGCAAATAATTGAATAATCCAATGCTATTAAATAAATACCAAAATATACAGTGTTTAAGGTGTTCCATTTAAAAGATAGGTTAGATTATATTCTTTGTTTTTCGATTACCCTGTATAAAGCAAGATTATGATTCAAACCTTAATAATGATTTTTAAAGACGAGATTAAAATTACTTTGCTAAAATTGTACATATAATCAAGAAGTTTGTTAATTTTACCAGGGTCAGTTGCAAAATCTAATGACATTTTACAACAGATAATTGAATAACAGGAAAATGGTTAGTGGTTTAAAACCCATATCTTCCTATATTTGCTATACTACAATCAGCAATACATGTAAATAAGAAAATAATGAAATATCTATCTACAGAATGTTTCGTTTTAGAGCTCAAACAAAAGTAACCTGAAACTGTATTGATGATGTGCACCTTGGGGGTACAGCAAACTCTCTGTTTCTTTCTTATCAGTTACAATTACTATATTAATATAATAATTAGAATAATTTAAAAATTAATAAAGGATGAAGAATGTGGTTCGTAATTAATAGGAAAGAGGCAGATAGTTTATTGTACCACAGGAAACATCTCACCCACAATTAGTATTCGTAGTTGAATTTCAATAAACTATTTAAGATTTAACTTGATCAGTAAAGGATTTGCAGAATGGAATGTGTCAGGGCAAATTGTTAGATTTGAGTAAGTTTTGCAAGAAATAATTCAATAACGCTGAAACTGTTATGTTTAGGCCTCTATGTTACTAAGAAAGTTTGCTTTTTATTCATTTTACAGAGATATGTGAAATAAGAATGCAAGGCAAGATGAAAGTACAATTATAAACAAAGAATGAAAACCTAATTTCAAACGTGAAACCATTTACAATTGCCCAAAAAGTTTGCTTTGACGGGATTTGATGCCCTTCTCTAATCTCGGTAATGCCACAATAATGTAACCTATACAACTTATTATGTTACAGGGAAATCTTACTAAACAACCTAAATTAAAATTTTTATTCAAAAACGAAGTTGACATTGTTGGAGTCGGCAGCACTAGGGGTACAATAAGATACTAGAATATAAATGGTATTCCAGAATAATTTTAGAAAGTATAGACAATTATTTTGTAGAACTTTTCCCCACCAACACTTTTTGATAAGTCTAACAAATAACAATGCTTTCCTCTAATTACAGATTGTTGAAACATCCTGTATAGTTAGACAATCACCTTTTATCTGCATTTTTAGGTAGAAAGCCGTTTTTATTTAATAATTTATTCTTCTTTATATCACTGAAGTGTTCAAAAGGAAGTTATTCACTCAGGGCCAAACAGGTGGTTGTTTAATTAATATGAATTTCAGGGGAGGATGGACACCCCACAACCAACTCTACTTATGCTCTCTTTGTAGAAAACAAAACCATTGCAAAAATATTTTTTGTGTTCATCTTGATTCTCGAATTATCTAGAATTTATTCTTCAATCATTGTTCCTAACCTTATTCATTATGGAATAAGTGCAGTCAGTGGCGGCTCGTGGTATTGTGCGGTGGTAGAGCCACGGCTTTGCGGTTCAATGTGGAGGGGGGGGGGGTTATAAAAATCTTTAAGTACAACGTTGCAAATCTTTTTTCTGGAATAAACATTTCTGTAAGATTTTCTGATTCGTCCTTTAGAACTGGATTTCGATGTGGAGACACCCTATATCTAAATCCGGTAGAGGTCTTCCGAGTTCTTTTATTTCGGTCTTTTCTTCCAAAGAATAGGTAGAAAAAGATTTTTTAAAAGCTCACGTATTGCGTTCATATTGCACTTCACATTCACAGTTCACCTCAAGTTTCAAAACGGGCGTAGCGTAAATAATAACCGTTTTTCAATTACTGTAGCTCTGTCTTCTTTATGGTGGGCAAGACTGGGCTACAGAGGCTGCAAAGGCTACAAAATCGCGGAATGCGTGTCATTACAGGTCTAATAAATGTACACCAATTGAACACTTACATAATACTTTGAATTTCATACCGGTACGACGAGAAATTATTCAAAATCTTCTACTTTCTATTTATAAAGTTATTAAGAAAAAAGCACCGACATATTTCAATGATGTTTTTATACAAAATAATGAAATACATCAGTACGGAACTAGAATGGCTACAGATTATTGAATAACATATGTTAGCAACAAAACTACATGCGAATCAGTTTTTAAAAAAGGAATTCAGATGCAACACGAAATGCACCCAATGTTAAACAGTTTAGAAATAACCTCAGAAACCTCGACTGTGGTATGCTTTAAGTGCTACGTCTTTAATGTCAATACTGTAAATGTTTAATGTATTCCAATTATTATTAATGTGTACAATATTTTACTGATTTATTTTTAATTTTATATTTATTTTTATTATTATATATTCACACTTCACGTCAATTGTCAAAACGGCCATAGCGTAACTAATACAACGCACCAGCACCGTGTATCGATGGTAACTGCAGGAGCCACTTGTAGTTTGGCTCTTAACCATTTCGCTAACTTCGAACACCCTCCCTCACCCGCCAGTCCTGGTGAAGTCTATAGCCACTTGAAAGCATTGGAGCCACACTTTGGCACCAAATTTTTATTTTTATCATTTTGTACGCGCGGTGTTTACTTGTCCAGTATACTTATATTTATAAAATAGCAATTTTTAATTTTTTAATTTCTGGTAAAGGTCAGACTTTAAAGAAGAAAATTTTAAAAGTATAAATTATTGTTTTCAATTTAGAAAATGAAATGTCATTGTGGTGGTACCATGGCTCCTTGGCTCCTTATAACGGGCCGCTACTGAGTGCAGTATACATAGGAATCATTATGAGCAAAAATATTTTAGATAAGAGGTGGCTATGAACGTATTTTCAATACAAATTTATCTTCTCTGCAACTATAACTATAGTGATAACTTTCCTGATCCAAAGACATCAGGGAAGCGTCACTTTATCTGCCTAGGCAGGGAAATTCTTCCCTCATTAATTTTATCAAAAACAAAATAACAAATCTGAGAACATAATATTTCCATTGAATTTTGTTTTTTCTAAATTTTCTATTTTAGACATTTATTTTTTTAATTGGCATTTCAGAAAGATTTTGTACGTACCATGTCAGGGAAGTGCCTTCACAGGACCCTTGCAGGGTCCTGTAAAGTATCACTTCCCTGACTTGTTACATAAATAACTATTGATTTTGATGGATTCAGATATTTTGTTACAAAAATAATCTCAAAATTTGACATTTGGAAATAAATTATTTCATTTTTATTAATTTTCATCATGGTATTCTCCCAAGAGCACAAAACGTTCGTAATTGAATCTTACTTTCGAAACCACTTCTCTGGCACTTTCTTTTCCGACGAGGCCTGGTTCCACTTGACGGGGTACGTCAATTCCCAAACGATGAGATTGTGGAGTTCAGAAAATCCGCATATCTTTCGTTGGATTGATCCCATATTTTTGAAGGATCTGTACTGAACTGCACGAAACGTGGCTTCTTTTAACAGGATGGGGCTACGGCTCTCACGACTCCCGAAACAATCAATTACTTGCGGCAGTTTGTTGGAGATTGGCTTATTAGTCTGCGTTGTAATCCTGAATTCCCAACAAAGTCACCGAGTTTAACTATCCTGGACTATTTTGTTTTCCCCTTCTTGAAAAACAGGATTTTCAAGAATTCTATACAAACAGTACCTGAATTAAGAGACCGTATTATTGAAGAATGCGCCCTTACTATATTGGTAATGCTCCAGAATACATTTGAAAATATGAAACGGGGAGTTATTTAATTTGTGTTTGCAAGAAGATTGTGCTCATTTTCAACATTTGTTGTAGTGGTTTATTGTTGTAATTTGCAATTTTAAAATAAATTAAATCACATAACCAGGTTTGCCTAAAATCTGGCAGTTTAATTTTACCTTAGTGCGAACAAGATAAGCAACGCACTGAATTCGGAGTGCACTTGAAAGCGAACGACCTTCAAGTGTAATAAATAATAGTTAAGAAAAGCTAAACAATTAAAATCAACTATTTAAAAACTTTGTTATAATAAATAAGTTTTAAAATATAACTCCTGTTAAGAGGCTGCACTCGCAAGGCTGTTGGCCAACGCCCGTCCACCCAATACTCTGAAAGAGTACGCACTCCGAACCCCCACATCCCAAGCTTCTACCACAAAACAATAATAATTAATATTACAATTTAAATTAATTTAAAAATCTTTACCGCGGGTAGGATTCGAACCTACGTACCCTTATCTCGCATAAGGTTTAATGCTTGTCATGAGTGAGAAACTCGAGAAAATTATTAAATTTAAAACAATAATAATGATTTATACAGCACAATGAACAAAGTTTAGAAAGGGATTATTATGAACCACTTTCTTTTCTTTCACTTAACCCAGACTTAATAAGTAGTTAGACAGTTTCTAGTCTTGATGTAAACAAATGCACATAAGTCAGTAAGACTTTGAATGCCTTCGGACAAGCAGCAACGAGACATACCAGCAGTGCTATATAGTCTGTTAGATGGAAGATAGAGTAAACGACCCAAAACAATTACGTCGTTCCGTTGTATACAATATTAGGTTTGTGACTTTATTTGGCAATGTTTCTGTGTAGTTATTTTCTCATACTCTCTTATCTAAAAATGAAACACCGCTAATTCTTTTTCTTGTACAACACCACTGGCGGTCTTACGAATGTGGCAAATGTCGCATTTACACACTCAATTAAAAATCTACATGATGTTTATTTCTATCGCTTCTTATATTTTAAGTGACTATGAAATGTATGATGAAGACTTAAGCAAAGTTCTCATAAATTTAAAAGCTCGTGTTTATTTAAAATTTAGAAGAAAACCACACATCAATAAAGTAAAGTATAACAAGTGCAGCAATAAATTACAGTATATTCAGAGAGGCCCTCTTAAGCAGTGCGAAAGCTTGCTCTGTCCCGAGGTCGGCAGAATTCACGCCTCATTGAGTTGCCATTTAAGTGTACCGTATACAGAAATATTCCTTTACAAAAGCAAAACAAAAGGTTATGTTCACTTCTTACCAAGTAGTTGCAACACCAAGGAAGAGAGAGGTTCCCTAGCGGGGTCCCTCGTCGCGTCTACAAGATCGGCTTCTAACTCCTCGCTGGGTGTTGAATGACCAGATATTGCCACCGTCATAGCATTCACCTCCCCGGAGATCGCTCCTCTTAGGATTGACGTGCAGGATACTGCTCGGAGCTTCTAGAAGATGCGATTATTTAAGTAAGGGTACTCTTCACTCAAAGTAGGAGACACGAGCGCAGTAAGTGGAAATGCGCATAGTAAAGCCACATCAAAAGCAACAATAATGATCATAATACTGTTGGAAATAATCAACAACATATACATTTATAATATTGGTTATGCATTAAATGATCCTCCACAAAAACACATTAAGGCAACTTTTACACTACGAGCTCGACATACCGGCTCCGAACTTCACGACTGACTTTCTACATATTTAAGTTTTTAAGATTTAGGGTTTGCTTATATATTATTTCTTTTGTCTATCTGTTGCAGCTATATGGATGTAAACCTTTACGACAAAGTAAACTAATGCAATTAAGTTATTTATTGCTTACTCGTATATGTTGTGTTTTACAAATGCATAACAAATTACAAAATTTCAACAGGGATAGCGTAAGTGAATTCCACAATAAATTAGAAGGATTCACAATCATTTCTCAAAATTCCAAGACTAAGCAAAGGTTGTCTAACTAGGCAGTCAACTTTTGTTTTATATCCCGCTGGACGTACTTTTGTCGTCCAGGATTAGTCCGGACGTCCGTGGACGTAAATTGGACATTCACCCTATTTTAATGGATTAATCAAGTACCCAAAATCTGATTTAGCATTAACCGCCAAAATTTATTTCCTAAAAGGTCATAAAGTGATTTTGAATAATTAATATAAAATTAGATTTTGTATTTTTTGTTAATTGTTTTATTTAAAAAATGATCTGCGACGTTATTTATGCAAAATGCTGTACATCCATTGGATGTTTGTTTTTGTACGTCCATAGGATGACTACAAAGTATATCCAAATTACATCTGTTGGAAATAATAAGTTACGAAATTTAAAATGAATTCAATTTAAAAAATGTTGCGCAATATTTAAAAATTCCCTTGAAGAGAAATATTCGTTAGTCACCCTTAGAAGCCTTTGTGAAATCTTTAAGGAAAGTCAAGTCATTTTTCTAGGTAGGTCCAGCATTAACGCACTTTTAAGAAGGACCACCTTGTGCAATTTCTTGAAACGCGTGAGGTTTCCAACTCCTTGTCATGAATGATAACAATAAAGTTATAAAAAGGAAGGAATTATGGTTTAAAGGAATAGTTCTGTAATATATTTCGACATTTCCAGTAGTTTAATTATTTCTCGTGCAGTAATACTAGTAAAAAACCTCCTTTTAAAGTTGTAATAATTATTTAAAGCATTTTAGTAATAATTTCATTTTTATATTTCGATCATGTTTGCGTTTTATCTGTTAAAAAGAAACAATTTATCTCGTACCATTTTTATTAGTTTGATTAATCGTATTAATAGCATTAAAATTATTTAATTAACGTGTTGTATTTTATTAATAATAAGTGGGAGGTATATTCTTATTGTTAGTGAATTAAGGACCGTTTCTTGGCTGCAACTGAGGAAAAATTAGTAAAAGAGAGGTGAATTAATTGTCAGTAACACTATCCTGTGATACAAACTGTAAGAATCTTCTATAAGTAGTGAATAAGGTAAGTCCCATGGACGTCCAGTGGACGTTCGTTAGTTAAAAATTAGACCTCCATTAGACGTCCGTCACTGATATTTGAACTAGTTTGAACATCCAATTGGTAAACGGGACTGTTTTTGGAAGGATAGTAAAACCTGATATTTTTAAAAGTAAGCAACGAAATAAATCTTACTAAAGTTACAACACCTAATAAAAAACCTAGGATCGTGGTATACACATTGGAATTGTTCGCCTGAAAGCCGCACATTTCCAGGAAGACAGTACGAATAGAACCGTAACTCAACCCAAACACGGTCTGGAAGCACGAACAATTCCAATGTGTATTATAAGAAAAGAGTTTAACGATGTTGCACATTAGGTTCGTATATTGCAAAATAGTAACAAAATATAGTTTCGTAATAATGCGCGTTTACCCGATTATAATTTTAATGTACCTATCTATAGTTCAATTATTTCATTAACATTGGAATACTCAACGTTTCTATTTCTATGCTGACAGCGTTTAAGCAAACATAGCTTGAAACTTGAAACTTCACATAAAATAAAACTGTACGAGGCCGTAATTAAGGGAGGGGTACCTCTGGAAATTTTGATTAATTGTTTGGGTTTTAATAATTATATTTTTTTATTAGACCCGGAAAGGCGACTCAGCTTTGAGAGGAATATGTCTGGACTGCGATTTCAAGGAGGAATACCTTCCATGTTTGTTTTTAGAGTCTCAGCCCTCCTCCCTAAGTTCAAGAATGTAATCGTGATTACGGCATTGAAACTGTCTATCAACACAGATTATCTAGATAGTTAAGCCATGGATTTTTCTGAAAAAATAAAGAACACCAATAGATTAATCTGCAAAAATAGTTATGAGGTATAAAAACAATAACTAGCAGTCTGGACAGGTTTATTTTACTTTATTTCCTGACCGACATTTCGGTGATTAGGTTTCTTACCTTCACCAGGGCTTGACAATTATGTCGTGAATGTTGGTTTCGAGATTTCCGCAAAGAAATTGTTTGTTTTCAACTTATACGACTGAATGCAAAGACCACCTTGCTTTGAAAGTAACTTAGTTAACTCATTATTGTTTTGATATCTTATCTAATTTACTGGACGTGAGCAAAAACTAATTAAAAATAATTATAAAATAACTAACAGTTATTCATAAGTGTAGGTTGCGTAGTAACAAAATCGTACAAAAAAGGATAACTTCCCTACCGATTTTGCCCCACTTTAGGGTCTAATCCCAATTTTAGCCCCTATATTATATTTTCTGAGTTGGCAAAAGGTTGGGATTTCTGGTTTGCCCTACTTGGCCACAGAGTTTCTAGACTCCTAGTTCCCCGGACCAATCCGACTATTTCGCATTACTTTACTGCTGATTTCAGAAAAAATGTATCTTATCTAATTTAACGTAACTCTTATATTTTCTATTCTTATTTTTTAATAACAGTAGTAAGTAGTAGAATGGAGATAATGAGATTTATTAAATGTACTTGAGCTGAGCATAAAACTTGTGCACGAAAAAAATCTGGTCACAAAAAAAAATAAATAAAGCGAGTAAATGCATAATGTTTATATTTGGAACTAGTTAAACCTTAACTCGAACATCTCTTAGAACATAATTACAACAATTTTATACTAAATATAACCCATAACCAAAATCTTCGCCTTTGCTTCTTAGCTTACACATTAAATTTTGTAGTGTGAGGAGTAGGGGAGAGTAGTACACAGTGAGACGAAAATTAGATTTTTTGTCATAAAAGAAAGCGTCTTAATAAATTAAAATAAGTTGATATAGGTTATGAAAGAACAATCATTTGGGAATATAATTATCGCTTTATGGTACTGAAATTTATTAAGTAACATCATAAACTACATTGCAGAGAATATGTTCCAAATGTCTCACCGTGTACCAACTATCGTACAGACTGAGACGAGCTGGAGTACACAGTGAGGCAAGGGGAATAAACTGAAAAACAAACTATAAAAAACAAGAATTTAACAATTATTAATATATGTAATAGTGCAAACAAATCTAAATCTAGAATGGAACAAAAATGATCTTTTTTCTTAAACTTCTATAAATTCAGGTATTTCTTTAGCGCACATCAAAATTATTAAAACTAATATTAAATTTTAAATAGTTTGCCAAACGTTTATTTTTGACAGGGTTCGGTTTTGGAAGCACCCATTTTATTTCATTTTTTTGCACAGCAGCCATATCAGGTATTGCAGGAAATACAAAACAGCCCCCCATTTTTCTGCATTTACGCAAGAAACTAACTTCATATTCATTTCCATGAACAATTTCTGAAATAACTTTCGCTATATAAAATATTTTATTTGGAAATTCAACCAAGACGAAATCATTTATTTCAGGTTGCTTAAAGAAACCTGGTTCCTTTTCTACATCTGGGAACCAGTAGTTTTCATCACCTGAAGAGTCTGCTAAAGTAACACATCGTTGTCGCTATCACTGGAGTCAGAATCTTTACAGACATATGACTCGGCAGCCGGCTTTTTAGGCTTCTTCAATTCATCTGTATCCCAATCTGCTAGAGCACGTTTAGTCTTTTTCATGCCTTTTCTTGTGTTTAACTCTTTCTCCTTTTCCTTTTCAATCAATGCATGTTTCTCAGGGGAGTCTGTGATAATCTTGCTTTTACCCCTCTGCCGTGATTTTCGATTAGTTTTTCTGGATGCAGCTTTCGGAAATCTCTAAAAGCCTCAGGTGATACAAAATCAGTACTACGCTTTCCATCAGTCGTTTCAGTATTGTCAGTAGAATCACATTTAAGGTTAGTCTTATTGGTTTCTTTGTTTAAGTCATCATTCTTGCGTGCTTGAAATGAAGTCGATGGAGATTCAAGGTCTATAGGACGATCTGTAACCGACGCATTTAAGAAATCTGCCTCGGAAAACACTGATCTATTTAATGGGTATATTCCACTTCTTTTGAAGCCAGCGATAATATTGGCAGGTGTGAAAGCTTTCGGATGAGCCTCACCCATACACTCAGCAACTTGATATATCGTCATCGGAATGCCGGGATTTCTTAACATCCAAGAGTCCACTGCAGCATTGTAATAAGACTTAAAAGGTCCGAAGACACTGACGTCAAGCGGTTGCATGCGGTGGCTACAATGTGGGGGCAACGTCAATATGTTGACTCCGAACTTTCTAGCTTTTTCTACAGTGGTTAGAGAAATATGACTTTCATGATCATCATATATTAATAACGTTGGATTTTCAGAACAACTGTTGGTAAATTTAATAAAATGATCTAATACTTGAATAAAAAGGTCACTCGTCATCCATCCACTCGTGTTGGCTAGGCCAAGAGAACCTGCTGGGGCAACCGCAAGCATGTGTGCTTTGAAGTATTTTCTTGGGAACACTAATGCGGATGGTAGATATGTGCCTGCTGCAGACACTATAGAACATATTGTTACCAGCGCACCTCTCTCTGCACTCGTACATTGATTTACTTGGTTGGAACCTTTTTCTGCAAGTATCTTTCTTGGTTTGTGCGCTGTAGTTACTCCTGATTCGTCAAGGTTGAATATCCTATTTCCGTCGGCTACTTGAGGTATGCGTCTAAGAACACTCTCCAGGTTATCAAAAAACAAACCTACATTATAAGGATTGAAAGATGTTAGTCTGCTCAAGCTACATGCTTCAGGTTGTCTAATACTGATATTTCTACGCCTTTTCAAAAAAATGCCTCATCCATTCTACTCCAGCTGACTTACAGACGTGCCAAGAATCTGGAACTTTAATGTTATTTCTGATTGCCATTTCAAAAGCAAGCTTTCGGCATTCTTTAGTTGAAATTCTGTATGCCATTTTACTGCATTTGGTGATGTATTCACCCAGTTCATCTTCTTGTTCAGCAGAAACGATGCGCCGGACAGCATAATTTGGTGCCATGCCTGCTAAGGGAATATCCGGATTTCTTCGCTTCTTTGTTACATATCTGTGGAGTGTTTGGAATTTAATATTAAGTCTTTCAGCAGCAGCACGTATGGAATAATTGTCTTTTAATACCAAGTCAACAGCTGAGACAGTCTCACTGTGTACCATAGGAGTGTGTCTCACTGTGAACGAAGCCTTGCTTAGGAAAACAATCCGTATATGCTATGTAAAGTTGTAATAAACTAATATGCTTTTGTGGTTAGGTTAAAAATACATTAAAAAATTAATACTGAAAATATTTTTCAATAAAAACCAACTACTGTATGCAGACAATTAACGTCTGTAGATGCCATTTAGTAACGTCTTACCTTGAATAATGATTTTTCATCGATTATTTCAACCACGTTTGAAAGACACAAGCCCAACTTCGTCACAATGTCAGAATCTACATCTATTTTGTGTATATAGCACTTACTGGATCTTCTAGGTGCCAGATTTAAAATAAACTTTAATGTCTCACTGTGCATTATGTCTCACTGTGTACTACTCTCCCCTACCTGCCGGCCATGCTTTATTTCACTTTTTCTAAAAGTCGCTAAGATCCATGGCTTTTTCTTTTCATTTTCATAATTTTTGTTTCACTCAAGCTCAATATTTTTTGATAGCTCAAAGTTCTGGACAGTTGGGCGAATTATTGTCTTTAGGCACAAAAGTGATTTCATTTTGGCATAATGAACTATCGCTACATCAGGGCAAAAGAGAGTTGAAACCCTATGAGCTTTAAGTAATGATAGCAATATTTTTTTTCAACATCCTTTTAAATGAATTTCTTTATTGGTGATAACGTCTTTATTGAGTTTACCACACTTGCAAAATTGCTTGCTATACTAAAGATTTTCCAGTAAATTCTAATATCTTGTTTTTTTGTTTACATTTATCTCCGACTCCAAACTTGTTTGTACTAGTAAAGAATCTTTGTCTAGGGAGCTGTTGAAAGTCAGTTTTGACGTATCATCCATTATCACATAACTAAGTTTTGTTAAAAATCAATATATGTAGTTATTTTTGGTTTTTAGGTTGTAAACCTGAACTTGCTGTTTGTTTGTTATACAGTGCAGAAATCTGATAAAATCAAAGCCTATTCTGAATTCTGAAATTTAAAAAACGGTCTATAGGTCTTGTTTTTGAAACACGGTAGAAGTTTCTACGATAAGATGAAACAGAGAGTTTATAGGCATTTAAATGTAGCGATACGCGCAATATTACAAAACTTTATTATTTAATAAATACCTACCAAAATAAAACTGTTTTGAAACAAATACCTACGTAAAAAATTAGGTCTCGTTTTATATTGCCTAAAACACAAAAGCAAATTTCCAGTGTATAACTATACGCTGTCATAAGCGCGTATCATGAATTCATTATAACATCGATACGTCAAATTTATTGTAACTGTTTATAATTTTCGAGTTGTAAAGTACCAACTTTAACAGGCGGTCGTGCAAAATGTACTTTATCTACCTTTGTAATGTATCTACCCTTGCGCTTAAAGTGCTACTTACTTATCTACTACTTTTTGGTTGAACAAAGTGCACATTAATAATAGCTGTTATAGAGTAGAAGATCTTTTCATATGACTATTATACGAATAAAAACTCCTGATCCCTCACTTTGAAGGTTTTTGAATTTTTTCAATTTTTACGAAAGTTTTACCAATAAAGTATTTGTGATTAGAATGTATAAATTCATTTTTATTTAATTTGTTTTCCTTTATAGCAAGTAATCAAGAACTTTTGCAATATCTCTTTAAATGGGCAAATTTGAGTGGGAAAAGAGCATAATTATGTGTATTGTTTTTTCCGAATCAATACTTTTTTTGTTAATTAATTCTTGAATGCAGAAATTCAAAAAATACGAGTGAAAAATTGCGTTTTTCGAACATATTTTGCCCTAATAAATATTTGTGTAAGATTTTGAAACCACATACGCTTACGCAGAAAAAAACTATTATTAGAACAAAATTTGTTCGATCAAAATCTATTGGATAGTTTTTGAAATACGAACTACCAAAGTGAGGAGTCGGGAATTTTTACTCGAATTCTCTCCGCATAAGGGGCTATTTTTCTAGACTTTTATGGTTCCAGCATGTCATAGTAGATGGCGCGAACATTGTACCGATGTTCTTTTCTCGTTCTTGGGTCTGTATATAGAGGACTCACGTGTGATTATTCGATTATTGTCCAGTTCTGTATTTAGCTTTATCTGCTATCATAATTATTGCTAACGCTTTCATTGTAGAAACTAGAAAAACTAGCTAAAACGAATAGCGGTACTGGCACGATAAGTTCTCGCAGTTCGTATGATATGATTTGTATATTTTTTATCTCCTCCTATACTGTGTAACAACATATCACAAAACAAAATCTATAAGAGAAATAATAATCAATAGAACCAATTATCTACTACTTTAAATTTTAATCGAACATCACTAAACTAAAAATTACAAAAGCAATTAGATATTCCAATAAATATTGACATAAATAGCTATGCTTGTAGTACAACATTCCTCAATTCTAAATAAGTTTTTTATAGACGTGCATTTTGCGGAAAATTACTTGTATATTTATGTAAATTATTCCTGCACATTTACCAGTCGGCAAAATAAAACGAGGAAGAAATCGAGCCGATTAGATCATTCCTCATGTATTTCACGAAAATCTAATTTATCTAGAGTTTTACAAAAATCTTGGCCAAACAATAATAATCCACATGTTTACGGAATTTATATATTTTACGCTTACTTTGCGATAAACCACTTATAAAATAATCATTTCAAATATAGTATTCATTTGGTCAACTACAAGGTCGTTCTAAATTTAAGATTGTTTTCTTTTGTTTTCTGCGTATTAGCTCTATTATTCTAAAAATCCGGTTACATTAGTCTTGATTATAGCTTATTAGTTATGATGATTGTGAAATCTTATATCATTTTATACATGCACTAGGAAACAGCGATGTCTAGAATGCTAATACTACATGTAAATAAGGACACGATCAGGGTCGGATTAAGAATTTGGAGGCCCTGCGTCCAACTGGTAATGAAGGTCCTTCTTGTTATTTAAATCATCTAATATTCGTGTTTAATAAATGGACCACAGCAGAGGCACAAAAAACTTTGAAAGATGCAGCAGTTGTGAAAAATAAAAAACAAGAAAAGAACGAAGATTACCTACTCTTTGCAAATCAAATTGAGAGTTCTCTGCCAATTTTGTTTGTTACTTCTACAATGAACAGAACTATAACAACTCAGAGATATCAGAAAAAAGTCAAAAAACGCCAAATCAAAATTGTGTTAGTTGAACTTGAGGTACCCATGCATTTTTGAAACTTAAAAATTTCCTGCGGTTCTGATTCCCAACACCTTTCTTGCTTATAAAATTTCTAGCAGTGATACATTGATTAAGAAATTTGGATCCTTTCACTAAAAGTTGAAATAGACTATTTGCAGAAATGAAGAGCCAGATGTAGAAGTCAACTTAGAAGTATAGGGCTCCGCAGGTAGGTTTCCCTATCGTTTACTGTAAACGAGATAAAGCTAACGAGCTCCATAATTTATAAATTCTGGTATGTTTTGCCGTGAACACGATCCTAAACTTTGTTTGTTTCCAAGAGAAAGCGCGTGTAAACAAGCAGCCACTGCATTGGGCAGGGCTTTACCACCGTGGCATTTCTAGGCTCTACGCTCATTTCACAATGAAGATACAGGGTGATCACGCACTGATCATTGGGCACGTTTAGGAGCACTCGGGAAAAGAAAAATAAAAATTGTTCGTACCCAATATTACATTGAGCATAAAACTTATATCTGCATTAATTCCTGAAAATTTAGAACACACATCTGCTCATGATATAAATGCTTTGCACGTGTTTGCGCCCGATGCCTGGTATACCTACAAACATTTGATTCATGCATATTAATGGTTTTCAATAAGGTGGCCAACTCTATCAGCACTGGAGTGAAATAAGAAAAGGAGAGGGCAGAAATAGTAAACCTTTGTTAGTGTACCTTACTTATGTAGGTGTGCATTACAGTAAACATTATTATGCTGGCACATTAATTAAATAGTATTTTTGTCAGAAATGTTCTGCCAAAACCAGGACATATGGTCATCTTACTTTACAAGTGTGTCAGAGAATTGAGCCTATTTTTTATTTTGACGGCCCCAGTCTTACAATTTATACTTTCATAAGTCATAGAATTTGTGTTAAATATGCTTCATCATATTGAAAAATAAATGCGTTAGCTATTGCTCATCATAATAATCTTTTTGGTATCATTTTTCTAAGCGTTTCGAAGTTAGAAGTTAGATTGCTTTTGCTTTAGATTTTAGTTTTCAACAAATATCCTACCCATACCCACGTATTATTAACCTAATTGCTCATTAATATGGTTGAAGCGCCTATAGCCAACATTGATTAGTGATAAAACGTCGAAGCTCAATGGAACAAATATCTTAACGTGAATTTGCTCAAACTCTCTATTAATAATGACCGTTTTCTCGACATTCTCTTCAGTAATATGTCTGTTTGGAAGCTATAAAACTAAAAGTATTCAAAAATTAATATTTTCAAATGCATATTTATATTATAAACTGAAAGTCTCGAATGCGCCGTCAATAACTATATAAGAAGGAGCGGGAAATATGTGCAGATAGCAGCATGAATGTATCACTTATTGGTTTGAATGAATAATGGGCTTAGCGTACCCGTATAGATATTGAATACTTAGCGGGTTCATCTTAGATTGGTCTCCACCTCAGCAAGTCTGGTTATGAATCATGTGTTAAAATATTTTTTAAATGGTTATGATTACAAAAGATGGGTTGAATACTTTTATGGCTACGGTTGATTGGGGGGGGGGGGGATGGAATGTTCTTTAAGATATTCTCCAGCTCCAAAGGGAGATTGTTAAAATTGCAAAGAAAGATTGCTGGAAGGTATCTGACTTTTTTAGGCTTTCAAGAAAGGGAACCTGATGCTTTTTCATTCCGATATCGATCGCTCGATTGATATTACCAGTTTTGAAGTGATTCGGCACATTTGCAGAGGGAACTCAGTTTCAATTGCAGACCTTTGTGGTGTGATCACAATCTAGGTAAAGTATCCTCATTAGGGTTTCTGATTTCTCGACTTATTTTTTTCCCGGAGCTCGAGAATTCTCGACTAAGAATTCCCGGGAATTCTCGAATATTCGAGAAATATGTACATTTAAAAAATATATAAAATTTTTAATTAAATGCAAAATAAAACTACGCTTATTATGCAATAATCATCAACATTTATTAATTCTTCAGTCTTGTGAGTAGTTACACATATTTTTAAACAAAATAACTAAATTTAAGTATGTTTTTTATTAAACAAATAGTAAGAAATCGGTCGGGGCTATTGCAACTGCGGGGCAATTGCACCATTTCCATTTGGCTATGATTTTCGATCTATAAGGTTTATTAATAACGACATTTATTTAACGAAATAATGAGTATTTCCTCTACTGAGACCTTATAGAACGAAAGTTATAGCCAAACGGCGCAATTGCCCCACAGTTGCAAGCCCCAACCGACCTACCTAAGTATCACCTTAAAATAACAAGTATACTCATAGAAACAATCTTTAAATTAAAGTTGAATACTTACAGTATTTTTCTTCCTATAAATAATTAGAACTTTTAATTACATTCGTTTAATTAAACAAAAAAAATATAATCTACTAAAGGAACGTCATCATAATCAACTAAAGAATTTACTTTCAGTCTACCTAAAAAATCTAC
Source organism: Ignelater luminosus (assembly GCA_011009095.1). Taxonomy (NCBI): domain Eukaryota; kingdom Metazoa; phylum Arthropoda; class Insecta; order Coleoptera; family Elateridae; genus Ignelater; species Ignelater luminosus. Next base: position 393,383 of record VTPC01089954.1, on the reverse strand, counting down.
CCATAAAACGATTGACTACACACTCTTTTAAAGGTATGTAAAAACATGAGAATCTTCAAAGCAGACTAGCTTATTAACCTTAAAAATATAAGTGCGGGGCGCACTGCGCGGGAGGAGAGGGTGCGGACGCAAGCATAATCAAGACGCGATTTCTCGATTTCTCGACACTTTTTTCTCGTCTCGAATAGTCAGATTTCCCGGGAATTCTTGCTTCGAAAAGTCTCGACCAGAAACACTAATCCTCATGCAGATGGGCTTCTTTTTTAAATGAGTTTTTCTATGATGTGAAGTTTTAAGGCGCAGAAGCAGAGGAATCCGATAGTCATTCATCGAGCGGATGAAAGTTTTATAAGATGATAAGCGTCCGGAAATGGCAGCTTGGCATGAAAAAAGATTGAGATCCCTGGATTTACGCGTATAAAAATGTTTGCTATGTTCATACTTGACAAAAATTGTGACAAGAATAAGTGCATAACTTTTCGGTTGGCGTGCTCGAAGTCAGTTTTTACTTCGATCAGCAAAGTTTCTAAGTTTTTAGACAAGGAATATACCTACTGTTTGACAATGCCACCGGAAGTAATCAGACTTTTGCCATTCTTTGTTACAATAATAATTGAAGTCGTCCACCTGATAAAGTCATTTGTAAGGTGCATCAACTGTTCCAGTAATCTCGTGGAAAAAAATCGCATAACTTTAGTTTGGAGAAAAATCGAATTATGATTTGATTTTGTGTAAAGCAAACTTCTTATTAGATTGAAGGTTTTTCTCATTGACATGTGTGTACATGTCTTCCGATTAATCTTTCGACTTTGCCGTTAATCCCAGTAATATTGAGTAGCGTTTAGATCTCTAAGCATTGAGTTGCTTCGTTTAATTTCTTACAATTAGATTCAGTTCAAAGTTAATCGAAAGTTGATCTTAAACTTCAGTACCCTATCGCCTGGCAAGGAATAAGCTGCACCTGAACCTACTTTCACAATTTATTGGGTTGCCATCTGAGCAAAATTTTAACTTTGTAGTAAGATTCCAAGACTTCGATTTACCTGGTCTCGTTAGATCTTTCATCTTGTGGAAATTCCGAGGAATCTCGATTTTCTTCTATGATATGACAAGTAAAATCTATGTCAACTGTAACTTAAGCTCAAGACACCCAAATAGCAAACGAACATTCTACCACTATAATTGCAGCTATCACTAGTTATGTAAACGACTTTTATAAATAAACCGAACCTTTTTAACTGTTGGGTAAGTCTAGTTTAAGAAATCAAGATTAGCTAAAAATATATAAAATGGAAACACCCAAACACAATTATTTTCAGAAATAACCACCTCTCTAGCTTAATTCTTCTATTTTAGTCTTGATTCTGGCAAGTACCATTCTCCTACCATACCATCAAAGTTTTTATTTTTATAGTGAAAAAAGCCAGTTTTTTATGTTGCTATAAACAACTGATCGAGGCACTCGTGGTGATCGATCACTTCCCTAGCTCTACAGCTTGTTGGCTTATTGTACTTTTCACAACGTTTGATTTTAGATGTACAGGCTAGTTATCCTTATTAGGTTTAGTAACCTTGTCCCTTAGTTCTTCTGATGAATGCCTTTTTGAAGTTCATTTCTCCAAAAAAAGACTGTTCACTCCTCATCATTATAGAGTTTCCATATAGGGTCTTTTCTGAAAATAACCATTGCCTGCACATGTTTTTGGTAGGTTGCAGTTATTGGTTTTTCATCTTGTCAGTAGTCCAATTTTTAATCTTTTTAATTTCAAAATATCAGTAGTCAATACTTCTGAGGGTGTATTCACCATTGTTTATTTATTCTTTATGAATTGACTCAGTCAACCAGTTGCAAATTTAGGTTTTAGGAATACGAAATATTGATTCAGTGCCAGTAAATGTTGTTTTTTATACTTGTTTTGCAACCGTATGTCTCGACATTCGTGCAAGAGTCATTCTGTTGTGATTAGTTGCGGTTGTGGGGTTCTGTAAGCAGTCTGACTGTAAAAATGAGAATTTCTACCCGGATAGTTCTTTCTGGAATTCTCCGAAAGACAAGCATTTAGCGTAGATGTGCGATCGTCTTGACATCTATTATAAAAACGCATACATATTATCTAACATCAACGGTTTGTCACAGAATTCTGTGGTTTTGTTTTATAGCTAGTTTCCCGCTTTTTGTAAGAGTAGTTTTAGTTGTTTAATCACTATACGCTGCTAAATTCTACGAATAATTTTTGAATGACATGGTTTGTTAATTAATAAAGTTTGAACCAAATTTATATTTTGAGTATGAGTTTACCTAAAGAAATGGAAATAAATCTCGGAACATTGGCTACATCCAAGAGCGGCCAGAGATATTATCAGGGCTTTTGTTTCTCAACCACTTACGGTATCTAATGTGTCTCTGTCGACTAGCTTTTTTTGGTGACAATACTACAAACGAGCATAGAATGAGGCTCATTTTCGCTTGTGTATGTATGTTTCTCTACGATCAATGTTAAAGATGCCATAGAAACAAACATTCAAATCGTTACCTATTGTTTACCTGTTGGGGAGAAAGTCTTCCTGCACGGTTTGTCATAGCAACGCGTGCTAAATAAGAAATCGGCCTACTATGCCGAATAAAACAGCCAATGTTTTATTATTGTGTTAAATAAATGATTATTATTGGTCAAAGAAAGAGCATAGTATGCAACTTACAAGAATTAGCTCATTTTCGCACTATTTTAGCAGGGTTACCAGACGTGGGGAGTTTTCCTCACATGGGGGGGAAATTCTTGAAAATTTAGGAAAAAGTGAGGATGTGAGGAATTATACCTTTTATTGATGATTTTTTAAATACATCACCTTTTTGTTAATTAAGTTTTCATTTCATCTCATATTTCTATCTTGGTAATGTTTTTGACAAAATTTTTCCATATAATTTCACTACACAATTTCGGAGAATTCCCCGGAAATTAAAATTTGTTTGAAGTTGTTTTTTATCTTGCCGTATACATTCTTTTGTTATGTCTACATGACTTAATAAATTTCCAATAACTCAACAAGTTTTTAAGTGGGGTATCACACTATGTAATATAATATGATAGAATTTATACATAAAATAATGCGTACCGTTTTATTTTGCTGTTCACTTTTTTATAAAAGAAAAAAAGTCTTAAACAACAACTCTTTACGGATCTTATAGTAAATCTTTATTAGGGGAAAAAGAATGTTACATCAACAAAACCATGTATCATATTTGATTTCTACTTGAGTGGGGAAAATTGAGGATTTTTAATAGAAACTGGTGGGGAAATTATATTTTTACGTCTGGTTACACTGTATTTTAGTATGATTCCAGCACGATCCGTAGGGATCATCGCGACAGTCTACTCTATGCCGCCCCTTTGGTTAGCTGTTCTTGGTGATGTTGATCAACCAGCATACCTACATGCGGTGATTGTGTAATGTTCAAAATGTTCTGGTAAATCCGAGGGCAGACCTGGTTCGTCAATTTCCGTTACATCTAGACTCTTAAGCCGTTATGCCTTGTTTCCACCTTAATGATAATATATACAGAGTGTCCCTAAATTGCATTAAAAGCTTCAGGTAGATGTCTTCCTTTATGAGGCCTCAACTCAAATCTGCAACCAGAATTTTCCCTAGTTGCTTGTACGACGATGAAGAAGTTAACACATTTAACATTAAATTAGAAGGCATTGGGCAATTAAATCGAATGGAACATTTATCCATTCAATAGGTGAACTTATTAGAAGAAAAAATTACCACTATGAATGCATTAACTATTAACGTTTTCTTTGTGGGGGGGGGGGGGTGTTAAAAATAAGAGATTTAGTAAAAACAGATGTGACAACCACGCAAACACTGTTTACTTGGATGAATCTGAACAATTGTTTACATCATAATTCATCTGTTACATTTTGACATTTGTGGTTAGCTGGCGTTAGACATACATTTTGTAATTTGAGTTATTCTTGCACATTTGCTGTTTGGTGTTGAGTTTTTCCTTAATTATTTTCTATTCCGTTTCCGTTGTTTGTGTTATTGTTGTTTGTTGACTTTTTGTTTTTGTTAAAATTTTTATTCCGTTCTGTTTCTGTTTACTGACTTGCAGTTCCCGTTTTTTTTTTTTTTTTGTATGTATTAATTCTAGTTTTTGTATTTCAGTTTTATAGTTTAGTTTTTCTTTAGTTTTGTCATGGAATATGCAATACATGAGTATACCGACATGATTCTGTTTCTTGGGCAATGTAATGGAAATTACAATGACGCTGCCAGACTTTATGCAGAACGTTTTCCGAAAAGACGCCATCTAAGTCATAACGTTATTTGAAATGCACACCAAAGGCTTAGAGAATCTGGAAATATTATGCCGCAACAGTGGATTGGTCGAGAAGTCCCTTAGCTTGGCCCCCAAGAAGCCCAGACTTAACGCCCTTAGATTTCTTTCTGTGGGGACATTTAAAAAATCTAGTGTATCTAACCCCTGTTAATAATGAAGAACAATTAATAAATCGTATACAAGAAGCAGCAACAAATGCTTCAGCGTGTTCAACAAGCTGCGAACACGCGCAATAAAATGTTAAGCTGCCGGAAGACAGATTGAACATTTAGGTTAAAGCACGTGCCATTATTTAAGTTAAAATACATTTTATTGTTGCAAAACGTACAGGTACCACTGATATTCAGATTTCAATTACAAATAAATAATTAATTTTTAAAAATGTAGTTTTTTTCATAAATGTTATTTTTTTACATAAATGGTTACTTTACATTGCTTTAGATTTAAAGTATTTTAATAGCTAGCCTGATTTAATTTTTTTATTACGATCAGATGTTTGATTCGTCGCCACCTTTAGCTGTAAAGGTTAAGCCGCTTTCAGTGACTAAGCAGCGTTGCCAAGCTTATGTTTCTTTTTTTGGTTGGTGTGAAGAAACTAACTGCGTTAGAGAGTTCGCTTTTGAAGTTTTCTCATCACAATTGATTAAGGAAGGCGGCTACTTGAAGCTTTTAATGCAATTTAGGGACACCCTGTATATTAAAAAAAAAGGAAGCAGGCTTAATAGAGTTTGAATAATTGCCGTACTTCTCACGATTCCCGTCATGCAGAGGTAAACTATCGTAAGTTGAAATTTAGAGAATTCCAGTCTAGCTTGCCATACTGTCAATACCTCGGCAACCATAGGTCGTACCACAGCCGTATACTTACAGCCAGTGTAAGTTTTATTCATGGTTCGTATACTATGTGGTTGCTTCATACGCCGCCAGTTGTTAATTCGATGTTGTGTTGGTTGCAATGCCAAATTGTCGATGCGTTATCAATTAGTATACAGTGTGTCCTAAATTCGAGGCTCACTGTTGAGATCACGGTAACCGTAAGAGATACGAAGTAGATTAAATTAAAAAAGGTTACTTATTTTGGAAATCAATTTACTGATGTTTTTGTTTTTTCAAAAAAGTTTACGGCTTACTAAATATTCCCTAAAAACGAAAATATTCGATTTTCTTTAACTGAAATATCTCAAAAACGAGCAAAGATAGAATCACTTTGGTGGTGAAACATAAACGTAAATTTCTTTTAATGAAACGCCTACTTAATCTCCTTATTACTGAATAGCATGTTTTAAATGCATTCCAAGGATATAAGGTTTGGTTTGACGTAGCTATTATTTGTTATATCAAGTTATGAAGCGGAAACTGCTTTCCAGGTAGGGTGCCATGACATTAAACACATAAAAATGGTTTATCTTTGTCAAATAGATTGCATTTGTTACGCAACAATTGCTATCACAAAATAAAGACGCTTTAAGATTGCTTTACTATTAGGAAATACTAAAAAAATGTTTATTTAACGCAATTTGGGACACACTGTATAAAACTGAAAGAACCGCATGCTGTGGCATCAGAATAAAGCATTTTTTCTAGTTCATAATCATTAACTATCTGAAACAGTAATATACTGTAATTCGGCAACAGCCCTCTAGTATTCAATTAAGTCACGACATCGTGACCATGTTGTCTAAGTACCGTGAATTTTGTTGCTGTAAGTAATATCTTACCTTTCTTTAGTTTTCTGTTATTGTGTAAGTTCCAGACTAAGAAGAAGTTGAAGAAATTGAACAGTTTAAGTGGAAGTTCTTTGTGGCGCTCCAGCTTTCTACTATTTTTAGATCTCTTTGCAGTGTTATATGAGTATGGCAAAACTACACAAACACGGTCCAGATTTCTTAATTTTGTCTTAAATCTGACATCGTTGCATACAGCACATTTAACGTCAAAACTGCATTTAAAAATTTGACAAGGGAATATTTAAAACATGTTTTAAAAATCGTGTGAATTCTGCGTGTAAGAAACATGTTCTAAATATTCCCTTGTCAGATTTTTAAATGCAGTTTTGACGTTAAATGTGTTGTATGCAACGATGTCAGATTTCAATGACGAAATTGTAGTCAATTTTGAAGTTAAATTTAACACCGTATCAGACGGCCCTAGCAAAGGCAATTTTTTTACTGGTTCAATATTTAGTTGCAGCGACTGCGTACTTTTGTAAGACTTTTTCTGATTCTATAATTTGCAACAGATCCAAAAGATAACTTAAACGTTTATTAAAACTGAAACACTGCAAGAACAAGATTTTGATGCAACTTTTGAATAATTTTTAAAAAGTTAACTGTTACTAAGCAAAAGCAAATAACTATAAATATTTTTTGGTTGAAGTAGTAAAAATAATTTCTGCAGTTTTTGGAATTATTCTTTGTCCTAATTACTTCTTTGTCAACATGATAACACATGGGCTGAAAAGAAAACATAAAAAAAATCCACAAAATCGTTTTGAATGATCGAAAAGTGAAGTTGCGTGAGTTAGCTGACATCGTAAAGATATCAAAAGAACGTGTTGGCTTTATATTGCATGAGCATTTGACTATGAGAAAGCTCTGCTCAAAGTGGGTGCCGCGTTTGCTCACTGTTCACCAAAAACAAGAACGTGTTGATGTTTCTGAGCAGTGTTTGGCCATGTTTAAACGTAACAAACCGGAATTTTTGCGTCGATATGTGACAATGGATGAAACATGGATCCATCACTTCACTCCGGAATCAAAACGATCGTCATCTGAGTGGACAGCAACTGGTGAACCTCGTCCAAAGCGACCGAAAGCACAACAATCGGCTGGAAAGGTTATGGCCTCGGTATTTTGGGATGTGCGTGGTGTAATATTCATCGACTATCTTGAGAAGGGAAATACCATCAACAGTGAATATTATACAGCGTTATTGGAGCGTTTGAAGGCCGAAATTGCAAAGAAACGACCGCATATGGCAAAGAAAAAAATTTTGTTTCATCAAGACAACGCACCGTGTCACAAGTCAATCAAAACAATGGCAAAACTACATGAATTGAACTTCGAATTGCTCCCACATCCACCGTATTCGCCAGATTTGGCTCCCAGCGACTACTGGCTGTTCGCAGACCTAAAAAAATGCTTGCCGGTAAGAAATTTCGCTCGAATGAAGAGGTTATCGCTGAAACTGAGTCCTATTTTGAGGCAAAAGATAAATCGTTCTACAAAAGTGGTATTGAAATGTTAGAGCGGCGTTGGAATGATTGCGTTGTTCTTGATGGAAATTACGTTGATGAATAAAGCTAATTTTGAACAAAAAAACCGTGTTTTCTTTGTTAGGCCTGGGACTTTTCAGTCCATGTGTTAGATGCTGCATAAATACATTCACGTTGTTTGCAGAAGAGAGTTGGCCATGCTTTTGATCTGTTAAGTTAGAAGCTGCATGGTTACACTTTTGTTATATTGGAAACCATGCATGCTTTCCAAAATCGCGTTCGTTTTTGTGTTCCGTGCAACTCTTCTCGCTCGTTCGAGTCTGTTCGACTTCAAAAGTTGACTCCTTAACTCCGAGATACAGGACGGAACACTAAGCTAGAATGCGGGGAAATTCAAATATGTGTCAAATTTATTGCACCTTTTCTTATCACACTATTGTAAAAAGAAAACACCAAACAAAACATTTTATTAATAATTAGACGTTTGTACTTTTATATTCGAAAATGGAGTTTAATTTTCTCATTAACGAAAAGCTAGTACCTAATGTAATTTTCGGTGTAATTTTGAATTTTATGTAAACTAGAAAGTGATTTTTTTTCATCTTCATTACTTTCGTCAAAAATAAAATTATATGCATAATTAAGTGCAATCGCTGCACTAGAAACGTGTGTATTTATTTGCTATTCGAACTTAATCATAAAATCTTTTATATACAACCGTGAGATATATCTTATAAATTGCACTCTCTGGGATAACGTAATGTTTCAGATTACCGCACGTCTGCGGTAATATTTAGATTACCGCACACGTGCGATAATATTTTCAAATTTGTTTACTGTTTACACTGTTGCTAAGTACGTTGCTATCATTTTAAACAATGAGATTTAGCTGTTACTTTGAATTAATATTCACAAAGTCTTGATCGAAAGTAGTTAGTCCATGATTGAGAGCAGCAAAAATGGTTTCATTTGCAAAAAATTCAACGGTTCTACATAAAATTTTGTACACAATTCGTGGGATACACTATTATCGCACTCACATGGTTACGCAAAACTCGGGCCAACGCCCTCGTTTGCGCAATTTTAGTGTTCCTGCTATAATAATGTGCGTATCCCACTTATTGCGTAAATAACTATTATAACTCAAACAAAATAATGCTCCGAGTCGTTTGTTTATTTGTTTGCAGTTAGGAGCACTCCGGGGTCACGTGATCAAGCTACAAACTCTAGGCGTTTTCGGAAATTCAACCTGGTAATATACTGGGGTCAAGCATCTGACATCAGCAGGTTGATCGGGTTAATCGGGTGATACCCACATTTTCTGAACAAAAATGTACCTTGTGTAAAGGAGTAAAGTTGATGGGAAGGTAGAAGAAGCTTATGTATGAGGATATGTTGGGTTAATATGAAATAGTAAAGTCACGTGGAGGAATTTTGTAGTTGTTTATGTTCAGTTTCTTTTTGTTTTATTTGATATCTACCATATCTACATTCCTAAGCCCATTTATAACGAAAGGTAATTTTTTAAAGGTAACAAAACGTTGGTAGTATAATATTCGTTTATTTTTATCTTTTCTCATTTTTTTTAATTGATGAGCCACAACCATAATATTCTCTTAGTAATCTTTAGAGTCGCCAGAGAAAAGGAGACTAATAGCAATAGCTACAATCTTTTGCTTTGAATCCTTGCTGAAACAAATACGTAGAAAAATTCCTTGATGTTTATTAATCTTGAACTTTGTAACCTCACAAACGTTACAATTACTACCACACGAATTATTCCAAACTACTTTTAACCCATTCAACCCTACTTGTCGACCAGGGTTACTTTAAACTGACCGAGTAAGCATCCCAGTTACAGTTCTGTAGTTTTCCGAATGCTGCGTAGCGAACCGTGTCGAATAAACAAACGCTTGGTTATAATCGGGTTGAAACTTGAAACCCTATCATTCAGAGTGAATTTCCGAAAACGCCTTTACTCCGTTCCTGGAACAAATAACCGAACTCGCCTCATAACCTTCTTAACAATGTTGCCTTTTTGAGTTAATCTAGCTTGTGTAATTAAATTACTTCATACACGCTTCATACTTGTCAGACAGTCAAATTAAAAGATTTGACATTTGCAAATCTGAAAAGCATCTGGCAACATACTAAGCAATAAATGATGGAAAACATAACCTTCAAACTTCAAGAAGATATATCAGTCATTTCCACATAAAAAGCCTCATTTACACGATTTTGCATTCTATTCCATTCATACAGCTCAAACAGAACACTTTGATTACTCTATAACATTCAATCGAGAAAGGCGTTTTTGGATGTGGTACGTTAAATAAACGGTAACGTTATCGCATAGCAACCGGCTATTTGATTAGTTGTTACCACAGAGATAACGTTATCGTACTGTAAAAAATCGTTTGCAAAAAACTCATTATCTATTGCTTAGAAGCGTATCCTAACGCCAGCATTTATAAATTATAATCTACGCTGCTTTAACTGTCAATTACTTACCAAGAGAACCACATTTATTCATTTTTAACAGTTCTTGTTGTCAAAATCACCTTGGAAGCCTTTGAGAGAGATAATCATAAATGATTCGAATCAACTTTAATTTAGATATTGTGCGAACGTGGTGATGGACATTATATTTCGTAATTTTAGATAAGTATACGGCTTGCACTTTTAATACTAAAAGATCCTCATCTAAAATTACGATGAATTTCATTGCCTAGCAACCAATGGAACGCAATTCGAGCATTTATTACGATAAAAAAATGTACCTGTATTAAAATAAAAAAATTAATTCTCCGAAAACCAATTGGCAGATTTGATTTTTTCAAACACCACTACATTCTAGTATTGAAGATCTTTAATTTGATGTGCTACATGCCATATCATCCAATTTAAAATTTTAAATTGGGGGTAGAAGCTTAATCGAAAACTGTACCTACATAGTTTAGTCTCCCCCTCCCAGTATAAGAAAATGCCCTTGGATTTATTCGGATATCTTTTTTTGGTTTTCGAGATATTCAGGGTGGGAAGTTTTAAAATGATCACCCGGTATAGCCGACTCTACAGTCTACATTGTTTTCATTTATCATAGGTCGTTGTGCTTCATCGAGTTCTTCGATTAATAATTACTAAAACTATCAAAATTGTTTAAAAGTGCAATAAAAGATCAATAAAAGATCAATATCAATTAATTATGTAACTAAACTTAACCTGAAAATGCAACGAATAAATTAACCTTGAGCAAAGTTAAATAAACTAAAAACCAAATGAAGCATTCCGTTGATCTGCTACTGCATATCGTCTTAATAAAATTATTACAACAGCTGCAATTATGGCTAATAATAGCAGTAATTATATAAATTGAGAAACTGCACTAACAACAATGATTATCTTTTATTAATATGCAATCAAGAACGAATGCTGTAAGAAGCTTCATTTAACCATTCGACTTTAATTTGCTTGCCGACACTATGAAGTTGATAGGTTTCAAAATATCATCATTTAATAGTCTTTTCAATACTTATTTAACGATAAGAAATTTAAATAGCGATCAGAAATAATGAACAAGAAATAAGTAGGAGAAGATCTTCTCATCACATTAAAAGGTTATCACGAAGATATAAAATATACAATGTAGTAATGATACACGAGGATAATGTGTGTAATACGTTTGTAAGAACAGGAATAGTATTACAAAATTCAAATTATCAAATTATTTATAAAATCTTTGACAGGCAGAAGATTGCTAGGAAAAGCTATGGGAGTGACAACTAAAAAATCAATACGGATATTATTTAGATACATAGCATCTCTACACGTGAATATTAAATACAGTTACAGAAAATAAAGTCTGTATACTAAAACATAATAAGAATTTATGTAAATTTCGATTCAACCAAAACTTGAAAGTAAAGTGAATGACTAAATTTATTATAGTTTTGACTGTAAATGCGTGATAGAACCAAAATATGCGGAAGCAACTATAAGTTTAGAAAGAGACGATTCGGAAATAACAAGAACATAAGCAAATAGCAGAGAAACCTCCACATCAATGGCTAACATGGATAACTCTTTTTAAACCAACAATAATACCCTCGACACACTGAGAGTTTAATGATCATTAACCCTAAATTGGGAATTTATTTTGGTGTGTGTCACTTCATCATTTTCTTAATGATCATTTAAAACACCATTTATACGAAATGGTGATTGAAATTCCGATGTCGTTTCGAGAAACGCAATCTGCAGTTGTCGGTAAACATCGCCTTCATTTTTGAATTGCGCGGGGTGTGAATACTTATGGCCGCTCACACTCAGCGGATATACGACAACGTTCTGTGAGTTCAACGAGTGATAATATTACAAGGTAATTGAAATTTACTTTTTAATCGCTATTTTACAATGTTTTTAATTATAAATAAAAAACCCATCTGCGTCTATTTAAATTCAAATTGAAAAAACAGCGAGGTTAAGTTGTTTATATTTGTCAAAATCGTAAGTTGTCGCGCGCCAATGTCACTTCACCGCGCAAACTCACAATTTTAATACTGCTTAGTGTGTGTCTGCTAGCAAGAGAAATGGTCATTTATCTAAATGGTCATTTATTTTAATGACAATTAAACTCTCAGTGTGTCGAGGGTATTACTTCATCATTTTCTTAATAATCATTTAAAACACCAGTTATACGAAATGGTGATTGAAATTCCGATCTGCAGTTGTCGGTAAACATCGCCTTTATTTTTGAATTGCGCGTATAAGGATAAGACTAAATAGTAGAAAATATTAGGATGAATTTAGTAGTTGAATTGGAAAATTTCTATTGCCGCATGTTCATTGATAATGGAAGGTGAACTGTTAAAATATTTTAATGAATAGTTACTCGCGTGTAAATAAACATGTCGACTGCCGATATGGTTTGTCGGATAATTGTTTACTGTCGCCATGCCAAACAATTTCAATGTCAATTCAACAACTGGATGAATCAAGAAAAAACAGCTTTGACACAAGAACAAAAATGGAAATTGTACGCAAGACGAAGAAATGGGTAAAAGAATAAAGAAAAAAAGTTGTCTTTAATATCTCAAAAAGGTTGACTTACAGACAGAATTTGGCTATTCGAGATACTTGAATAAAATAACTAGGTAGGTGAGTACCTGCTGATCACAGAGCTCACTTAGTTTGAAGGCCCAAAGACTTTCAAGTATCGAAAGATCACAAGAGCCCAGGAACCTAATCCCTTATTGGCAAAAGCCTAAACATTCGCCATAATTAACGTCTGCAAGTACTTAGGACTTTGCAAAGCTATAGGTAGGTATAAGGTATAACCTAAGAAGTTATAGACAAAAAGGTCTACAAACACGTGTAGAAATGGAAGAAGTCAGGTTTCCAAATTTAAACTATGAGACATTTTTCCAAAATCTACTATTTACAATGCAAAACAAATCGGAGATTTTGGAGAAATTTTTGGACAGTCAAGCAAAAAGGATGTTCATTTGTTTATTAACTCAAATAATAATCTCCAATGAGATGGATCAGAGAGTTTTGGAATGTCATATTCAAGTCGAGGGGTTTATTCAAATAAAGACATAAAGGAGCATATATTTACTATCTGACTAGATTTTTATGAGATCTCATGGCCTTATTCTCTACTTCCACAGCCAGTCTCAAATCTGAAGTAGTCTTAAGTAGCCGAATTTTGTAATTTTTAATGTCGACTTCAACGATGTATAGTTGTATACATTTGGTTTAACCACTACTCGTCGGCTTTAATAAAGAATGAAGAAAATAGATTGAGAAAGGTAAGAAAAAATATGAAGATCTAGAATATTGATAATGATCTAACAACAGTTCTACCCTAGCAGAATGCCAAGTGGTGTCCTTACAAATCTCATGCTTCATTTTAATACGTTGTATACATTTGAGTTGCTTCTGAGATTTCATATCAAAATCTACGGAACGCTTCAGAATTTGTAACAAAGATGCAAAAATACTTTAAATAACTTTCAAAAAAAAAAACAGTATGAGAAATCTGAGCAAATGTTGAGACAAAAACAAAAAACCATCAAGCAAGTCCACTATACCCAGAAGATATAGTCCAAATTATTCAAAAAGGAAGGAAGGGTTCTACAGCAAAGACAAGAAGCATACTACACTTTTGTTAGCAAGATATACAGATATGGGAAAGGAATATTAATAAATCATGAAACCCATTTCGAAAATGGAAATTCGAGCCAAAAGATTGACGCAATGAAAGTAAGTCAAAGCGATTCATGGTCTTAAGCAAATTTTGGACAGGTATAGGTCATCCTGTGAATATCAGTACCTAGATTTCAATGTGGATAACACCGATCCTTCACAATTTCAAATAGGAGATTCAGTAAAAGCGCTAAAAATCATCTGGCTATAGACACAAAATTGGGCCCATTAAGAATTCACAAAACATGGACACTGGTCCTTATTAATCTGGAGACAGTACTATAGATTGTTAGGATTCTTATAATTTCATTGCTCTTTAGAGCATCAAATAAGGCGAGGGCCCGCCGAGAGATTGCTTCGTATCTCGGTGCTCCACCTCGATATTGTTGGGTTCCTTCAGTCTTCATTCCATAAAACAGCAATCCGGTATGTAAAAGATACAGACACGAGAAGATCATTTTTTATTCTTCCTTAGTCTACAAAATTGACTTTTCATAGGATCAGTTGGAGACTTCTTAAATATGTGAATTGTAAAAACTCAACAACTCTATTAAAATATACAAAAGGCAATCAAAAAGTTTTCAAACTACAAACATAAACTTGTCAGTGTTACAAGTTCTTCCTGAAACTTGTTCGGAACCTACGGATAATTTTACACCAATGGAAAATGATGAAATGAATTTCAGTGTAAGGTCAGAAAATCTCAAATACATTTTGGAGACTACACTTATCAACGTGAAAAACATGGCGGAATCGATAGAACGAGCAGCAATTTAAGTATTCGTTTTATTCTGGGATTATAGATCATGGTAGTTTACATAATTTCGAAATTTTGACACAACTACGAAATAGATAGAAAGAATAATAAATTTGACAAAATCTTCTGTGACAAAGGATTCAAGAATATGGAAAGTAAATTGAGGAAAGCTGAGCTTATTTGAACTCTAAATCTTCTTCGAATTCTAAATCTCCTTTATAATTATTGTAGTACGTAGCAGAAAATTAAATTAAGTCAGTTATGTACAGTAGTTTTCGGATTTTCTTTGAAACATAAGCGAGAGGTAATGCCAGTGTAGTGATTCCCACTAGATGGACGAAGGACTAGAAATAGAGGCAACACAGACAGATCTAATTTAATGTAGGAATCGCACTCTCCAAAATGAAGTGCCAACAAGAGAAAGAAAGAAAGAAAGAGTTTTGGTAAGGCTTCGTAAGTGTTTGCGTTACCTGCAAATGAGATGTCGAGGGGCCTATTGTTATGCAAAGAAAGGGGCAACTGGCTACCACTATTAAGTTTCTATAACAATAAAAGATAAATATCTGTGTTAAGGTTGTATGTATAGAGATGGAAGCCTCTTCATACTTTTGTGCGGATCGAAATCATATTTAGGTATAGGAAATGAATTCGAGATACTGATATTCAATTGAAAACAGTTCCAAGGTCATAAATGGAAAATGATATAAAAGTGGAAAAAAATTAAAAATGTTTATTAAGGCAATGAATAAAATAAACAGAAAATTCTCTCCTACCTATCAAAGAAATAATTCTCGTGATAACCTTCTTGAAGATACAAGATATTTAATCAGACGTCATTTACACTTTATCAGAAACAATAAACAAAAAAAAAATAAAATTTGTGATAAAAGATAGAGTAAAGTATAATATATTATACGATTTTAGTTTTCAAAATCTTGACGAAAAAAATGTAATATTACAATTATTCAGTTTGTCCAGTACATCTAAAAAATTGTTTACTATTTCATTCAATAATAAAATTATACGCAAAAAGTTGTTTGATCTTTCAATATTTAAGATAACTGATAAGAAAATAACATTTATGTTTGTCATACTCGATAAAAATAAAACGTATTTTGATGACACCAATAAGAAATAAATTGTTAATTCCATAATAGAAATTTATTTAAGACACGCCTATTTGTTGCCTTAGTTCATAAATCAGATTAGCATAGAAATCATAAGTAAAAATAGCTATTACTACTTTTTTTAGTGACAAATTTTAAACCAGTTCTGCTTCAATGAGCGTTGACATTTTTTCGTTATATTTGAAGGAGATACCTGTCCTGTTGTAATAGGGTTTACTGAAAATACTACCACCTGCCAGGGAACTTGAAAGATAACTCTTTTACCTTACCTTATCCCAAACTATTTTTGGAATCTCGTTAAGACTAGTTTTTAAATAAGTCGAATGATTTACAGTTATCTTTCAAGGTTACTGTTAGGAAATAGTTGTTACATCCCATTATTCGAAAAAGGCACGTTTGCTTAGCTCCTTATTATTAGTTTATCTATGCAACTTTGTAATACCACCATAATCTTTTTAAGGATTATTTAAAAATCTTCAAAGTTGGGAAAATACTAGTTTTAGAGTATGTATCATTATTAAAGCAACTTCGTTAAAGAAACTTTTACTAAAAACTTACCTGTTACAGTACATCATAATTAATGATTTCTGCAAATTATTAGAAACATAAGGCTAAATCTTATCCCTTATATAAGCGATTTAAATCCTGGTAATGAGTAGGCTTACAATGTAAATTTTCTATACATTTAATTTCAATAAAAAAAAAAGTTTTGTCAGTATTAAAATTAGCTGAATCGGTTGAAAATTATGTAAGTAACACTAAACTCGAATTTTAGGTTATCCTTATAATATTGTAATCCTCCAAGTTACAAATTTACTTGACATTAAAGTACCGAGCCGGCCCTGACATTCGTGGTGAATAAAATATCACGTCTAATAAATGTTTTATGGTGCGGGATATTCTAGTTATTTTTAATTAATGATTGAAAATTCAGTGAAGGTCTTTACACTTTTTTCCGAATTTTATTCTCTATTTTATACTGCATTTCATTTTAGTGTCCGGGATGCGTAGTTTCGTTTGTAGTCATTTAGTGCTGCCCTGTTGTCAAGGTCCTCATTTATTACTTTAGTAACGTGAATAACTTGGCTCAAACTTAAATAATATAACTTCACCATATCAATTTAAACAATCTAAATACTGGCAAAGGCGAGAAAGGTATAGTGCAATAATCCAATCCGCGGTCAATAAATTTCATTTTCTGGAACATTTTCAACCTAAGTTCGTACTTTGTACAGTTTTAGCACAACATGTAAGAGAAACTAAAACTTCTTGTTTGCAATTTATAATTTTAATAAATCAGTTTCTAAGTAGGCACACAACATATTCGCAAAGCTTTCACTGAGTACATTTTAATTTTTGAATTGTATTATTTCAAGTGCTACAAGAAATTTATTTACAATACAGTTGCCAATGTAAAATTATTTTTAACGTATTTTCTATTCAATTATGTGTGTGTGGGTACATTTCTGCTAGCACGTCATACTTTTTTTTTATATTTCATTTTTAATTGTCGATTTACCAAGTTTTTCCCTTTTCATTATTTTACAGCTTATTAACTTTTGCATATAAAAACTCCAAGTTTCCAATTTCAGAATCAATCATCATTTAATCACATCTACACCTCCGTTTTTAAACAAATTCAAGTGAAAAGACAATAATTGATTCACGAATAGAGTAAGGTAGCCATTTTGTGTCTGACGGATGTAACGTTACATTTTTATAACCGATTACCAGTGTTCCTAGTCTATTGTATTTCATTCTTTTCAAAGTATTTTTTGTGATATCGATCGTTGTAAAATGCGTAATTGCTTATAATCGTGTGCTATGTGCGGATTTATGTTCACAACGTCGTTATAAAACCGTTAATCCGGAAACTAAAACAAAAGCCAAGGTGTGCACCGCCTTTGTTTCCATTAGTTGATATGCACTTTCTGTCAATAACGTAATAACATCGTAAAAACTACTAGTGGGTGAACAGGAAACCAATTCAATTAATTCTCTATCGTCGAGAAAAGACTCCCAAACGGGCAAGGTAATCTTTTACATTTTTCTTATGTATTTTTATTGAACGATGCGCTAGTATCTAGAATTTAATTTAGTTGGCATTTCGGTTTGTAATTAATTCTAACTACTCCCATTTCACTACGTGACGTCAAGATTTCTTTTTATTTGTGCGCATTACAAATCACACAAATATTAATTGCAATTTGGATATTTTTTACACGAATTTACAAAGAACATTATCAACTTTACGTAGTGAAACATCACATTAGTCAAGGAAATTAACAAAAGAGCATACGTGTAACAATTTATTATTTTCATTAATTACATATTGGTGTTATTTTGAGTTTTATAATAATTTGTAATAAAATGGTAAGTATACACTTCCGTTTAACGAATTAATTTAATACACTTTATAGTAGAGAATATTGTAGAACCGACGATGAAGTGGGAAACGTTATCTTACTGTCGATAAACATTTAAGACATTTTGCACTGTTCATATCTTACAAAATTCGTATAAATTTTACAATATGTTGCTAATAAACTAAGTTAATTTATTAATCACACTTTTATTTACTGGATTCTAATACATGTAAATTATTATTTCACTATTTATACGATACAATTTTCTAATAACTGTACAATACCTACAAATACACTTCGCTATGACTATACAACACTAAATGCTGAACGACTGCTCGACAAAGCAATTTAGTGTGGACAGCGATGGCTCATAAGCCATTCGGTTATCTCCGATTCCTCACGTTTTCCGAACAAGCGCACAACGTATACCTTTTCGCTCAATCTCTAATATAGGACCTATAAGCCCGCCAGCCCGCCATAATATTTTACAAAGAAAGGTCTATGCTTGGTTGGTAGCGTCCTTTAGGCACCTACATATCGTTTTAACCGAAGCCGAGCAATACGGATTAATACAATCGTTTTTACAACGTTTTTCATAGTAATTAGTTAGTGTTTAATGTGTGAAACAAAGATACGTTAGTTGGAAATGAATTTTAATAGGTGATCGTTCTATTACACTGTTATTACGATAAGTAAGAGGTAAGGAAGTTGCTTCGCGTTTAGATTTTCTTTGTGAATTTCGTCATGTAATATTGAATCATGGCTGGACCAGCCCCTCGAATAGTGAAGTAATATAATATGCTTTGCTGCAACGAACTTGGGTCGATTGAAATGTAACTGTCGCGTACATTTAAAATGTAAATACGCAGTATTGCAAATTTAATGAAATTGTATGTAACGAGTATGCTACAATTAAATGAATAGATAGAAGAATGTGAATGATATTTTTATGAAATAACAAAAATATGGTACGATTAAAATTTCTTTACATATTGGAATGCTGATGCTTGTGGTACAGAAATTTGATTATGTATATGTACAGTTTTCCTATAAGATTTTATTTAAACAAGCTACACAAAGAGACTTCTATAAAACGTCGTCGGCCTTCGAGATGAGTGTGAATTTTCTCGGAAAAAGGAGACTTTTAGTACCGTTCATATTCGGTAGAGGCGTTTTACTCGTTACTCCCTGTTGGTAGCCATATTGAATACTGTTAATAGCATGAACTAACGACGTAGTTAATGTATAATTTATTAAAAGTTACAATTTGTGGGTCGTCGATGTGTGAAATAGAAGAGAAAATAATACAAGTGATAAAGTAATCAGTTGACCTTTCAATAAGCAACAAAAAATAAAATTTAAATTTTATTTTATCGACTACAAATTCTTAACTCTCTCGCGTGGGTTGGGAATACAGATATATTCGAAGCGACCTTCACAGAAAAAAGTGTTTCGGCCAGTAGAATTAATGCGATAAAATGAAACAGTAGCACCTGGCATACTTTGATTTTGTGTAAACTAAGTTCATCTAGTTTCTACAATAAGACAACAAATAAATAGGGAAGAACATTTAAGCTATTTAATCTTGTTACATGCTAGTAATGGATCTCAGAATGGAGGAAGATGATTGTGTCAAGATGCTGGATCACCTCCAGCAATATGTACCGCATTTGGAGAAACTTATAAGTCAACTGAAAGACCCGAAAAGAAAGAATCGAGAACTACAACTTAACAAGCTTGAAGGTCTCCACACGATGATAACTGATCGAAAGAAAAAGTGAGTAAACAGACAAAGACATTCTTGTATTAAACAATAAAAGTAAATTTGTTAGCTACTCTTATCTGTATAGTTGATAGGTACCTAAGTACATTCTTCTCGTGCCAATTAACATTTTACATAACCATACTGTAGACATATGGAAATTTTATCTGTAATCTATCTTCTAACTTACTTATTCTGTTTGGGATATTTTTTTGTAATATATTAGATTTATTGTGAATACTTAGGCATATTTTGTTTTATATAACAAAAACCTAATTCAGAGTAGATCGATGGTGGTGCATACCATATTGCACAATAAATTTGGCATACCATATGGATATTTTTTGAAATGTCTCGCATAGTACTTGATTGTTTTAGTATGCTATAGCAACTTGATCTAACACAGAATTGATGAAATATTGATTATTATCATTCTTGGAAATGTTATCTACACCAATTTGCAATTAATATTTTTGTGATATCTCATAACTTCATAGTGTATGTGACTACAGACACATAAGTATGTTTTAAATTCTTTCCTATAATTATATAGTTTTTCATTTGTTTTTTTTATTGTGTTCTACTTGATGTTTATTGTGTACTGTCGCACATTGATAATTCATAGCAAGCTAATTATCCTTTAATATTTATAATCAGGTTTTGTGTTATTTATTTTTAGTTTATTACCTTAAGTATCTTTTATTCTTGAAATTTTTACATAACCGATATGTTTATACTGGCTTGTACTTACCTCCATCTATAGTGTCATGAATTTAAATTAAAACAATAATGGAAGATAATAAGCAACCAAGTCTAAATATTGAAAGGATTTTAACCTTGATATTAATATAATTATGAACTCTTTATAGCTTTTCAACTTCTAAATAATTCAAATACCCGTATCAATTTTTTTTAGTTTCCTTTATCTCTTATTTCTTTTTTACACCTGCATAATATATTGTGCAGTTTTTTCTATTAGTTATGAAGACATTTGGTATCCAGGAATACTCAACATCTATAAATATTGTAAGAGAAATTTTAAATTGGGAAACTTATATCCTTGCATTTGATACATTGTTATACAATGAAGAAATACAAAATTAAGGTAGACTAGAGCCATTTCTTAACAAGTCAAGTCTATCGGGGACATTGAGGTATTAAACTTAATCTGTTTGAATGCAATTGACAGTTTTCAAGTAAGTTTTTCATTCTGCAAATTGACTTTGATTTTTATTTTAAAACGATTTGTTTTTACAAATTATGGGCCATGTTAGCAAGTTCAACGATGAAAATTTCAGTTTAAGTCAGTCAACCTGAAGTGCTGCCTATCAGTATTGATCAGTTTCAATATTAAGAATCTTTTATTTTGTTTCAATTCTGTAATGTCTAATAATATTCAATAAACTCTTTATGAACAAATTAATTCTGAATACATAGAACCTAATTCAAAACAAGCGAATCAACCTAGACGCCATTTTCTAATTTCGTTGTTTTCGTAAGAAAAACTTAGCAGATTCTTGCTTCTCAATAAATATTGTCCCATTATGACTTGCCGAAATCTAATTTCTAGAAAAGCACTAGAAATGTTGAACTTTCAATTTTCATTCCGTGAGTTTTACACGGTTTTTTTATACTCGAAGACAAATTATTTCCAAACTGTTTCCAAAGCTGGTACACTTGGAAGATGGGTATATCAAACCATTAGAAGTCGGTCAGCATATCAAAATAATATCAGTTATTTATTGCAATTATTGAATTGGCTCTAACTTTCGAGACTTAAGTCTATAACTTAAGTAAATATCTCCCAGTTTTTTAACGACAGCTTTAGCAAACTGATATTTTCGAATGGAAGACAATTCTTTATAAAATGGCAGCACTTTATTTAAACTTCTTAACTTTCTTACGGGTGCTATGCTCTGAAACGGTTTCGCTCTGCAATGGGCCACCCATAGTCGGACTTCACATAACAGACAGTGCTTTGATTTCGGTAAAATATGTGCGTATTATTCCAATGACATATCAAGAAAACTGAAAGTCTCCTAAGGAATATAAACAGATCTGTTAGGACAATTCTGTTCGAATGATTTGATTAAGGCACAAGACTTGCTGGTATTAAATAAGAATAAACCAATAATGTTAACGGTAATTAATAAAAACTGGACAGTATTCAAAAACTTGTAAATGGTTGCAGAATATCAAACGAAGTCGCCATTCCTTAATGGTCCACATAGACTTGGCTTTTATATCTGGGGTGTTGAGTGAAGGTTAATTTAAATTTTGGTTTCTATGATTAAAGGAGAGGCGGAAAACTGTCTTAATCTAGTCAATCTAGGAAGAAACGTCGAGGGAACAACAAAAGGCAATGTCGTTTCTGATTCACGCTTTGGTTTCCCGCAGCCAGGAATACCGCTTACGTGCAAAAGCAACCTTGACGAGTGCGCTATTCCTATTATAAGTGCACCCCAATTGATCCGCGACGCCAATATACCGATCGATCGTTAGTTTCGTGTGAGGTTTATATGAGAATTCTTTTCAGGGATCGGTTTTTGTTCTTGAATCGTTCTCCCTGTTTTAGCCAGGAAGAAATAAACCATTTTAAGCTTTTGATGAAACTTTTTTTTTTGTTACAGATGTATTGTTTGTCATCATGAATATCCATATTGAACTACTTATCACTAAGGACGATTTCCATTCTTCACCCTTGTGCTGATTGATGTTCAGCTGCTTTGTAGTAGTTCTGGCTTTGACTTTGCAACTGTTTGGGGTTATCTAACTTTGAGAATTTCGCTAATCTACGCATTTATCTTTAATCCTTTTGGTAGAGCTGGTTTTTTGGAGATTCGAGGAAGCGGTTTTGAAAACCGTGCTTTATTTCTCGATCGATTTCGAATTAGACTTGGTCTTCTAGGCTTTTGTAACAACACTATCCTAATGTTTGATTAAATATAGTACGTATCTTGTACTTGTTAAAAATGTGTACAGTACTTTTGTTACGGATAGTTACATCATTAGGTGATGTAGGTTGTAGTTGAATTCTCTTTGTCGGTTCGAGAAAATTATATCAATTAGTATGGCTTGGTATGGGTACTTGACGTGATCTTGTTTTGGTAATTCTGGTATTCACTTTCAATACATAGACTTTTTATAGAGTCACTTATACTATGTATCTGGTCAATAGGTGTGTGGTGGAGCTCCATCCTAGATAAAGGTAACATTTTGAGTTCGTTGATTACGACTTCGTAGTTAAATAGTAAGAGTCTTTTAACATTTCCAAACACCGTTCGCTATTAAACGCTGTTGATACGTTCCCAGGTCACATCATACCAGTCGATTTGCTAATAAAGTGTGCCAAAATTCACGCAGGATTTGAATTTTGCGCCATTTCTGCGTTAAAGTGTTGCCAACGAAAAAAAAGATAGTGTGACAGCTGATAGTTTAGGGTTATTAAAAATGGAGCGCTACACGAACGAACAACGCGACATGATAATCCAGTTTTTTGTGCCTAAATTACATGATATGGATGTGGACGACATGTGGTTTTAACAAGACGGTGCCACATGCCATACAGCCCGAGAAACAATTCAATTACTGCATGAGTCATTTCCTGGTCGTGTAATTTCCCGTTTTGGTGATCAGAATTGGCTGCCCAGATCATGCGATTTAACGCCGTTAGACTTTTTTCTTTGGGGTTTTTTGAAGTCTAAGGTTTATTCCAACAAGCCCACAACCACCCACGCCTTGAAGGAGGAAATTGAGCGCTGTATCATCGAAATTCAGCCACATTTATGCAAAATCGTCATGAAAAATTTCGACAAAAGAGTTCGTATCCGATATGCTATTCCATACATAACCCTATACTGTATACTTTATGAATCAATAAAAAATTAATTAAAAACCTGTGTTTTCTATCAAAATTACTTCTTGCGTAAATTTTGGGACACTCATTAGTAGAACAAAACCGCGTTATGTGTGTAAGCTAAATAAAACTTGAAACGACATGAGATATACAAGGCGCTTTATGATAGCTACTAATCGTAAATTGCAAAAGAGAAAGTGCACATTTACGACTACTCAATTACTGTTTACTCTGAAGCATTATTGCGATGACTTCAAATTCCCATAGTTTTCCCAGATTAGATATACTGAATTTTAGTTACTCAAAATTCCTATACTGCTGTTAAACGAATATTTATTCATATCGGAAATGGCCTTGTGTACATTTGAAGATATTGGAATATTTCTAGATTTTGTTAATTTCTTATGGAAAGTTTTGTTTTTAAATTAAAATTTTATCAATTAAGTTAACTTATTATTATTTCGATATTATTGTAAATAGATTATCGCTGTTTACAATTCTTTCTTGTGCACTTACGCTTTTATCATTCAGTTCTTGGTCTTTGTTTTCCAGTCATCGTTCAACTATCGTATGGTTCATGTGTCTAATATGAAAATGTCATCAGTATTAGATTAACTCACATCCTAAGAAACATTCGGGAGAATTAACTACGGATTTAATTTAATTATATCGTAAACGGCGAAATGTAGGGTTTGGTTTCCTTTAACGTTTTCGAGAGATCTATACACGGAGACGAGTCAGGCTTTTTGCCCAATTGCGGTGGCCTACAGTCAGACTTCGTCGTCTTCCAATTTTCTTGATCGAGAGTATGGATCGATTTTTATTCAATTTTTCGATTTTGACAAAATACTAAAAGCTGCTCGTTATGGGTAAATTGTCCTCACACTTTCTCAAATTCTTAGCTTAATTTTATTTTCCAGTCTTAGTCTAGCTACTGTGACTTAGCTTCATTGTTCCCACAACATTATCGACTTTCTAGCTACAGTTTATTAATCTTGACTCACCAATTTTAACAAGACCTGATCTACATCCAGCCTTTGGACTTGCTTTGAAAACGTATAATCAAATTTTCGGGTGGGCCAGATAAATCTTTTAGAACATGTCTTCCGACTCGAGCTGGATTTCTTGGAAACTGATTAATATTTTTCCATGCTGCTCCCTTTTTTATTGTTGGTTCAGCAACGTTGAATCTTCAGTGAGTCATCCATGATCATTAAGTTCCACCCGGCTATAGAATTGACCCAAAAGCAATGTATCAGGTAATATAACTGTCATCAGCGCGACACACCTCAAACTTTTTTCATGTGGAAAATTGAATCGGTAACCGATGTCCAGTCTTTAGTGAAACAATGCTGATGAGGAGTTATCATGCATCCTCCTTCATACCTTTTATCTTTTTTTTCGATTAATGAACTTGTTGCTATTTAGTATTGTGGAAATCGTTCTTGCTTGTACCCTAACAAACAAAGAATTTCAGAGATTTAACTTTAATATTCCTGTATACCCTAAAATATTATGTAATTATTGTATAGTGTTACCGACCGGAGGTTCATCTGGCAAGATCCTGAGTAACTTTTAGGCATTGGCGAATTCTTGACGTCTCTCCTACCTTATACACCTTAAAATATTTCGAGACACTTGCAATTAGATCTTTTTTTCTCGGTATATTGATAAACACCACTGCTGAGTATTGACGTATTATGATTCTTAATTATCGGATTATATACAGTATGCCCCCGGATTGAGTTTCTAAGAGGAAAAACTTTCATTATTGATCTTAGAACAAAATGTCACCCTTATAAAATTTTCTGCTTGTTTCAAAACTTCCAATAATGGTAATATAATTTCGATGTTACCAACAATAATGAAGAAAATGTAAAAAAACTCATTATTTTAGAATTTACTCAAAAATCAGGTTGCCATGTTTGAAGTGCACCTGCATAAAAGCCAACACAATTTTTTAATTTAATTTAGACGCATTGTTTTTCAATAAAAAAAGTGACTGAGTTTCAACATGGTAATCTTGATTTTCGAGTAAATATTGAACATAGTCGGTTTCTTATTCTAAAATAATGCGTTTTTTTTACATTTTCATCATTGTTGTTGGTAATATCAAAATTATATTATCATTATTGAATGTTTTGAAACAAGCAGAAAATTTTATCAAGAGCGACATTTTGTTCTAAGAAAAATCCTCTTGTAAACTCATTCTGGGACATACTGTAGATCTAACCAAGTTCAAAGTGTGAACTGTTCAGTTCTCTGCAAGTATTCCTTGGATATAAAATATTTTTTGGCAAGCCTATTTGTTGGGGGGATATGGTCGTTGGGAAATGTGTTATCAAATCTGAGATCAAAAGATTATGTTTGATTTGAAATTAACCTCTCCAAGGCAAAAGCCTTTTGATGATTAAAGGAAACTTATAATTTATTTAATGAATCTCATTTTTAGCTATTTTTAAATGTGATTTAAGAAATATTTTTAACTTTTGTGTTCGAGATTTTATAATAAGTATTTTTTACAATTAACACTTGTTATTATAGATGTTATGTAATGTTAATAACATAAATAATAAGTGGAAAATCATCAACCAAGAGATGGCGCTAAATTCCGTCAAGATGGCCGAAGAAAGGGTGATCATCAGCTACAACCAACGTTGCCACAGCTGGCTATAAATCTCCAAATCTGAAGATTTATAACATTTATTATGGTTTTTGACTATATGTTTGTGTACATTGTGGCAACAGTGTGATCACCCTCAAACTAGCTTTTAGATTTCCAATAGAGGTCGCGGCGATCGTGTTTTTCTTTTATTAAAAGAATAATTCAAATCTAAAAACTAGATGGTGCACCTGATTGAAACAAAATTTAAACAAAAAACAAATATTTGGTAGCACGTTGTAAATGTCGCATTTGATGTTTGTGTTTATTAAAAGTGCCAAACTAAAATCATAAATAAATCACTCTGTAAAAATAATCGTGAACAGTTGAAACTATTTGTAAGTTCCTATGAAATCTTTTTAGCTAACTTTATTGCTGTTAGGTATAACGTATTTTTTTAACCGTATTTTATTGGCGGATTGTCTTCAGATCATTGGGTGTGGCGTCGTAATTGCATAAGTAATAGTATAAGGAGAATGTTAAACTAGAATAATCATTATTAAATATACATAGTTTCATATAATACAGGGCGTTCGACAGTTGGTGTAATAGCTTCGTGTAGCCATATTTCCCATGTAAAACTGAGACGAAAATATTTATCGAAGAAAGTTTTTGCATGCGTAATTGTTCCTCGAGAAAGCAAAAGAACTTTAAATCTGACAACATACGAAGAACATACATACAATAGTTATGAAGATCCAGTAATCAAACAAGGCTTACTTGATTTATTTAAGATTTAAAACAAATTAATTTACTCAAATTGATCGTAAAAACTAAACTTGTTTATCAAACGTTCAAATTGTTCTCCGTTGGCTTTCAGGAAGGCGTATTGTATTATGAACATTTCTAAGCATTTGTGTAATAATTAATTGTCCACTGTCCATTAGTCGTCCTTGCAAGTCTTGTAAATTTTCTGGAAATGTTTGGTAGACTTTTCCTTTAGTAAATCCCAAACGATTTAAGTCAGGGAACCGCTATGGCCATGATATAGGGTCGTTACGACTTATCCAATATTTCAGAAAATTCTCGTTTAACCATAAACATAATGAGCTGGAGCGCCATAATGCATCCAGATCCGTCTATTTCGCAGATAGAGTGGAAAATCGTCATATCAGTTCATTAATAGATTGAAAATAATTTTATCCATTCAGGCGTTGTGGTAAAAAGTGAAGTTCAATAATGTTGCCTGTTAGTACTCCCGTCCAAACATTTAAAAAGACTCTGACCTGGCTTCTAAATGGTCTCATACAATGTGGATTCTCGTGAGCCCACTGACGCATATTGTGACAATTAAAAATGCCGTCTTTTGAAAAAATGGCTTCTTCAGTCCGCAATATTTGCTTATGGAAATTTTGGTTCAAGCCGATCTGTCGCAGTAGCCAGTTGCAGTAGTTAATGCGACATTGATAATCATTAGGTGTTAACGACTGAACAGTACGAAAGTGGTACGGATATAAAGAATCTGCTTTTAAAACATTATGCACGGTGGAATTACTAGGAATATTAAATCGGCGAGCAACTCCTCTTGTACTACTTCCAAGTTCTTCAGAAACACTTTGTAAAATTGGTTCTTCTTGTTCAGGGTTAAGACGAGTTCGCAGAGCACCAGTTTTAATTGTGGTATTATTTGACCTGCCTCTCTCTTTTAAATATGTTTTGCCAACGGTTGACCATGATTTGGAAACCTCAAGTATTCCACTTTTGCGGCATTACCATTTCCTTCGCAAATCCCATTAACTCAGTGCATGTCAGCATGTTCGTTGAAACTAAACTCCATTACGTACCAATAAATGGTTCCGATGAGAAACTAAAATGACGAATTCGGAATGACAGCAGTGATTGATAGTGATAATTTGTCGAATAAAAATTTCAAATACGAGTCGGCTCAAAGTGCTTGTACAGCGTTGCCAATAATAAGATTTTTGCCGAAAGTATCAATTTTCAGTTTAATAAAATACAAAATTTTAGAGTTCGCTGTTATTCTACAAATTCTGTTAATGATATCCTTTCATAATATTACAAGTGCGACGAGTAATCAATGCCGGTTTTTTTATTTTACCGAGTATTTCTTGTTCAAGATTTCCAACTTTGATTGGCTCGTGAAGAAAGAGGAGACATCCACGAACATTTTTGTGCAGGACTTTTCTTCTCTGTTTTAGTCAGGGAATTTTTTTACGTGAAGCTGTTCCGTCAATTGCCAATAAACATTCTTAACTCACGTGGTTTATATGATATTTTATTTAATTTTTATGAAGTAGTACCAATAATAGTTGTTAGGCATTTAATTTTGACAAAATAAAAAACTGATCAAGTAATCAATTAGTAGTCAGTCTGTGACAGTCATGGTCGCTTAGTTGATGTGGGAACTGTTTGTAATGCATTTTCTATTGCTGAGAGTGATGTAAAAAAATTATTTACTAGCGAATAAACAGTTGCTGATGCGGTTAATAATGATAGTTTAAAAGGTCAAAATTGAATACAAGTTAGTATTTTATTCAAATTGCAATGCATTTGTTTTAACAAACTTTCTTCGAGTAGCGCCACCTTGTGGCGATCTAAGTCGATATGGCATTAAAGAGAATTTAAACGCATACCCATTCACACCTTTTGCAAATAGTAGGCTATGGAGATTTCTAGGTTTTAACTGTATCATCGAAGCACTTCTAATTTTGACGCAATCTTTTGTTTTGAAGTAGTGTCTTCTTATTAATTTAATGTTGGAATACATGACATTAACATCTGCAAATGCAATGTTGTCATATTTACACCAAAGATAATGAAATCTCTTTTAATTCATTTAATTCTTAGCATTTTCATATTTTTCATTTCAATAGATTCTAGTTAGTTTTCGGATGTTTTAGTGAGCACAGTTAAAATTCATGGCCTACTGTTTAAAGCAAAGGTGTGAACACATTCTTCCAGTTTTTACTATTGACTGTGCTTGTACACCTCCAATTAAAAGGAATTATTAACACAATTAAAATAAAACTAGCTGTTAGATACTTTATAATTTCTTTTTTTATTTAAGGCTCTTTCAATATAAAATATACTCCGTAAATGAATGAAGTATAGTTTATAACAAATTTCAATGTTTTTCAGATTGAAGTTGGACACGCTCAGAAAATGCGAAGAAGTTATATTAAAAATACTCAATAAAGTGGTAAGCTTTCCATATTATTTATGAGACGTTGCTGATTCTATCGTACGTATTTAGTTTGTATTCAACAATAAGTGAAGTAGTGTTTATTGTTATTTTTAAGGTAAGTAGAATTTTCTTTTTATTCGTGATTAAGATAAGTTTCGAGAAATATAAACTTCTTCTAAAATATATAATTGAGATTTTGTATCCAAATTGAAAGAAAAAATTCATGTCGCAGCGGATATCTGTTGAATGTATACGAGGTTTGGCAACAAAATATTACAGCATTACGCGTAAAATAAGTGAGTAAAATAAAATTTTGCAAATGTTGAAGTATTAAAATCTCTAGTTCTAGATAATTGAAAGAAAAGGTTGCTAAATGGTGCAAAGCGTTTAAGGGACGTTTTGTTGCGATATTTACTAATGAGAAGTTTAAAGATATTGGCAACATTGAATAATTTTGTTAAATATAATGCTGATACTAGAGATAATATTAACAATACATGGAATAGTTCTAACGTAATCACCACAATGAAAATTCTAATGACGTTAATGGCAAGCATGACAATAATGAAATAACTTCATGTCAAGGTTTTGACGTTTGCAATCTCATTGACGTGAATCACAGATATAATAGGTATGAGTATTAATGATTCCGGTTCAAGTTGCCTCTTTCTATATTTTAAATCTTGGTCCGCTTTTTAACTTTACAGAAAATAAATTAATTGTATTTTTTAATTTTGTTATATCATTTGCAGATTTTAAATTCAACATAAATATGTACATATTCGAGCATTATTAAAATATTGTGGTTTACAATTATTTGTGAGTCATGCATCTAACCTAGAGTAAAGATGTAAAGAAAAATTCTTGAATCTTCACTTTGTTCAGCGTATCGATTGAGAATCAAGATTCGTATGATAACCTCGCATGAGCGCCCGCCGCGACGGCAGAACATTTTCTAATTATAAGTTTCTCGTGACAACAGGCTGCAATCTAATTCCAGTTTGTTTCTGTGCATTCAGCAATATTCTAATGAGTCACAATTTTTCGAAATCTGGGACAGTACCAGTTTCTAAATAAATTCAGACACACAACTTTCACTTTCTATACTGCGTGGTACTAACACGCAGTGGTTTCTAAACTGCATGATTCTTGTATAACTCGATGTATACGAATCATTTTAAGTCGCAACAAGTCATCTTAAGCTGTTATAAGCTGTCAACAAGATTTGGTTGCTTGACCACCGCCATCGCCTGATCTTAGCCTCCTTGGCTACTATCTACTACCCTACATATGAAGAGTATTGTATACAGAAGAGTCACACAATAGAGATGAACTTGTTCTAAGGATTATGAATGCCTCTTCATACATTCTCCTTGTACGAAAAGCTAGAAGTGCATAGAAGTAGGAGAGGGACAGTTACTGTAATTCCGTTAAAACTTTTCATTAATCAACTTAATGGATTGATATTTTTTTCCTTCAGATGAGGAAACCTAGTAATACCTTAAAGTGACTGTAATTTCGTAACAATTGATTTTCGAATAATATGTTCGTCAAACATTTTCAACTTGACATGACCCGACTAATACGCGTTTAAGCTATGACCTTGTAATGTATAATAGATTTTATAATGTTACTACTAATTACAGTTAGTTATCCATAGACCCGAATTTTTGGGTTACAGAACTGGGATGCTGTCAAAATTTCGACGGTTTTCCTTAGATGCGTGCGAAAATTGTGAGATAGATTTACTGTCTCATTAATATTGATGGTGTTAAAAGACGTGAGAAGAGATATTTGGAAAGAGTTGGATTTGGTCGTATTTCTTAGACTAGACTAATTTGATTTGGTGCTCTAAGTTGGTCATTTTGAGTACTCGTATGATACGTCAGAAAGTGAATTCTTGAGCACGCGAAATTATTTTAGTGAACTAAGAATGCTGTATTTAGTTCGATTTATTTACTTACCAGCTTACAGTGGGGCAGAATGTTAATTCAAGCCACCCATCTGTTAGTAAAGCTGTTGGGGAGGTCGTAAGAGCATTGAATAAGTCCGAAATTTTTAATAATTGTTTACTTCTCAAGATACTTTCAGAAATTCCAAGAAAAGCGAAGTGAGTTTGTAGTATGATGTATAGTTCCACGATTAAAATAGCGAAATAAGGATTTTGATAGTTAGCTGTGAAATTCTCTAAGTCATTTCTGACATAGTTTCGAGAAATTCAAAATTCAATCTTGACATCTCTTGACACTGACTTCTACTAATTGTAAGTACTAACAAATATTGTTAAAAGTCGCTATCTGCTACATAAATACCGCAAGTGTGTGTGTACAAGAAGACGTTAATGAAAGTAGGAGATGGTATTTTACAAACAACAGAATCTTTAATGTGGGATGTATTTATCTACACTAACTAATACTACACATGAATCTGAAAATCTCGGCAAACTATCAAAATTTTTATTTCTCTCTTTTCATCAGCAAACTATACATCTTCCGTCCTCTGTAGAATTCTTAGTAAATTGACGCTACTGCAAGATTTTAGAGGGGTTCCATACACTCCACAAGAAGAGTTTTTTGGTTCATGCTAAGCTTCTTGTTGTAATTTCTTCGTGGCGATATCCATAATTTAAATTTTTAAATATACACAAACCACGTGGACCCTCGGCGGCTCTTGATAAATACTTAGCGCGATCTGGAAAATCGCGGCTTTAGAAAAGAATCCTCTAAGTCTTAACGTCTTTTCGGCAATCTAAAACGTGAGCCTTTTTTATCTAAAAGCAAAATTTGTTATTAAAAGGATCTTGTTTCCTGCTTTATTTTAGATCGACATTAGATATTATAGCCTGGTTTTGCCAGGTCCTAATCGTGTAGTCTTTAACAACCCTCTTTCCCCGCCATTACATGAAGAATTTGATCTACAAGCCAATACATTTAAGAAGAAGGCTTGAAGCTCATATCCTAAACGCTTGGGGCGGAATAAAGAATTCTAGTTTTTTTTGATTGCATGTTCGGATAAAGCTTCTTTACCAAGTTTTCTGAAAACGAACAAGTTTGTCTACTTCAATTGGAGTTCTAGTCTTTGTTGTGCTTACCTTGTTATGTGACACTTTTAGAGTAGTGGGTTCTTACGATTCTTGTTGCGTTTGCATTTTTAAGATCTTAAACGTGCGGCCTTCATTTGAAGTTTTGGGAGGGTGATCATATTGTGTTCAACAACAGAACAAACAACCATGCAAAATAATTCCAATTAGGTTGCATTTACTTCTCTGCCTATACTGTGGTTCACCCAAAGGTTACCTAAAATTAAACATGGAAGAGATCTGGAAAGGGATATACAGAGAAAACTTTAAATTTAATAATAAATGGAAGTTAGGGATATAAATACATTCACGGTATGTAGGTACTATAGAATTGTATAGAGGGAGATAAGTAAGTATAGATAGTCACCTTAAGTTAAAAAATTGGTTTTATGAATTTATTTGTTTGCTTAACATGTGCGTATATTGGAGAATATCAAAAGTACTTATGGTTTTTTAATACAATTTTAGTATCATACCGGTTTCGACGTTGTTGCCATTATCAGTGATCATTAGACGTATATCACTGATGATGGTAACAACGCTGAAACCGGTATGATTTTAAAATTGTATTAAAAACCGCAAGGAAGTACTTTTGATATTTCTCAAAATAAAAAGTCTTAAATAATTTCTTTATATCACGTTCTCCTTACTACCTTTACCAATAGTCCGTTAGTCAATGAAGCTTCAGGTATACTCGTAATATGAAGGATTCGCTCTTGTTCGTCTTATTTCAATTTCCTTTTTTTTTGCAAAGTAGTTTATAGGTTTGTCTTTCAATTGGCATTTTTTACTTGAAGAGCCTTTTTGGTAGAAGCTTAAAATATTTCTTAGAAATATAATGTTTACGTAGAAGTTGGTAAAAAATCAATCCTGATACATTTGCTATTAATCTACAAACAGTCTTTTAATAGTAGAAGTAGCTATTTTCACCGTTTACTACGAATATATTATAATTGTGTATTTCATAAAAGGAAGAATTTAGTATAAACTTTCCGACTGTTCAGATAGATTTGCAATAGAGTTTTAGCCATTTAATACAAGTCTTCATAATTGACATTTTTATAATTTCCTTTTTGTAATTTGGGCATCAACTACTATGGGATATGGTCCCAACGACATCAGAGCCGAGAAATTTCTTTCCGTTCTAGACTTGAACTCACGCTGCGTTGTACTGCTCCGATAGTTTCGCTTTGTGTGCGTCTAATTTATTACACTAGACAAACTAGGTGACCAACACTTCTTAAGAAAATCTGCTTTTATCAAACAGTGTAGCAGCATCATCAAAAGAGTATCGTTACTGATGTTTGTGTTTACGAGGGTCGTTTGAAAAGTCCGTGCAAAGTCAGAGAGATGGCACTACTGGCGCATATCGAGGTTATGTTTAGTTAGTAGCATCTCTTGGAAGAACACACACCAAGTTTCAGCCAGATCGGTCTATTTCTTTGTGTTTGGTATTCGTTTGAATCGAGGAAGTCGAGTGATTTTCAAAAAATGGACGAAAAAGAATTTCGTGTGTTGATTAAACATTACTTTATGAAAGGCAAAACGCCTTAGGAGACTAAAGAGAAGCTTGATAAACATTATGGTAACTCTGCACCTTCGATTAAAACAGTTTATAAGTGGTTTCAAAATTTTCGGAGTGGCCATATGGGCACAAGTGACGCTGAACGTTCTGGACGCCCTGTTGAGGTTACTACTCCAGAAATCATTGATAAAATCCATGATATGGTGATGGATGACAGAAGAGTGAAGGTACGTGAGATTGCTAGTGCTGTAGGCATCTCGAATGAACGGGTACATAATATTTTGCATCAACATTTGGACATGACAAAGCTATCCGCAAGATGGGTGCCGCGATTGCTCACGCTTGACCAAAAACGAAATCGTGTGAAGTGTTGCAAGGGCGGTTTGCAGCTGTTCCAGAAGAATCGGCAGGACTTTAAACGTCGTTTCGTCACTGTGAATGAAACATGGATACATCACTACACTCCTGAGACCAAAGAACAATCTAAACAATGGGTTACCAAGGGGGAATCTGCGCCAAAAAAGGCGAAGACCGTTTCTTCGGCCGGAAAGATTATGGCGACTGTCTTTTGGGATTCACAAGGAATAATCCTCATCGACTATCTGGAAAAGGGTAAAACTATTACAGGTGCATATTATTCATCGTTATTGGACCGTTTAAAAAACCGAGCTGCAAGAAAAACGCCCACGATTGGCCAACAAAAAAGTCCTTTTCCATCACGACAACGCACCAGCTCACGCCTCAGCAGTTGTGGTCGCAAAATTAATGGAAATAGGGTTCCAACTCGTTTCACATCCCCCGTATTCTCCAGACTTGGCTCCCTCGGACTACTATTTGTTCCCCAATTTGAAGCAATATCTGGCGGGAAAAAGATTTTATTCAAACGAGGAGGTGATTGCAGAAACGAATGGCTATTTTTCAGACTTGGACAAATCCTATTATTCAGAAGGGATCAACAAACTAGAGCAGCGTTGGACGAAGTGTAAAGCCTAAAAGGAGACTGTGTTGAAAAATAAAAAAGGTTTACCCCAAACAATTAAGTAGTTTTTATTTTTGCACGGACTTTTCAAACGACCCTCGTAAGTCGTGCCAATGAAATCGTCAAGATTGGTACGTAAGAAACTTATCACCTTGTTTTTTCCCACAATGAATAGAATCGGTATGAAAATGCTGTGTTGCTGTATAATAGTTCACTCTGCAAGAAATCTCTTGTTTCATTCAATTTCCTTCATCCACTATCTTTGAGCATTATGCCAAGAATTAGAATCGAGATCACTAGAAAAGCAGGTTCCTATGCAGAAATGCAAATCCAGTACAACATAACATAATTTGGAGAAGAATCATCTTTTATATCTTAATGTGTTCTTCATGGCTTTTCATCATCCTTCGCATTTAAGGGAAATCAATTTGTGTAAAGGTTCATTTAGACCGAAATCGAAACATGTAAATAGCATTCGATCCGCAAACCACATCTGAACGATCTCTATCGCAGAAAAAAGTAAACCTGACACTGCGTCGAAATGGGATTTAATTCTAAGATTGTTCTTCGTTTATCTTTAGAACAAAGAAATGAGCAAACCGTCGACATCACCATGAATTTGGCAATCGTGTTTTCTATAATCTACAAGCTTTTGTGCAAAACTCCTTGCAGCCATCTTGTGTAAAATTCCTCTTACTTAAAACTTGATTTATGATATTCAAAAAGTGAAATGAGAGCGACGCGACGACGATCCAGTGTTATGATCTAGTGCGCAGATTCGCTGACTTACGGAACTGGCTTCGAAGCCCGAGAGGAACCTTCATCAGATTTTTATCCTTGATTTTCCTTGGGAGACAATGACAAACCACTAAGGAAGTTTCCTTAAATAAGAGTCTTCTGATGTTTTTGATGGTGTGGAGTCCTCTTTAAACGGTAGAATACCTCTACACTGGTGTTTACTAATCCATACAAGACGAGCGTAAAAGAGGAATTATCGAACGTTCTCTAAAGGACATGATATTTACAAAAGGAGAAAGAATAGAATGGAGAATCACAATCTTCCATAGTTATTTCATACCTAAGCTTCGTTAACGTTTGCAATCTAATAATTGAAAATTTATGCAAACCACTACCAAATACATATTTGATATAAATTTTTTAGCGCTTCTGACGCAGGAATTATAAGAGTTGTTGGTACCATCTTCTATTAATATTGTGATCATCGGAAAGGCTCGAACCTTTTGGTATGCAGTTTTTTATAGGTTATAGTTTTTCTGTTTTCTTATATTTAATTGATATTATAGCATGTCTAGTACTTTATTGGATTTAACCTCTTTAACACTCTAGAGAGATGTAATTTACATAGATGGCCAATTTTGATATATATTAACTATTCTCTTAGATGATGGCTTGTTCAGACTCGATCATTTACCTAATTTCTTCATTGTAAAGTATCTTTACAGTTTTGTATTGCTCACTATGGGCGGCTTTCAAGTTTGGAACGAGCAGAGCAAACGATAGAATCAGACATCACTTGTAGATTGTACCATACATATAGATATATGGCGTATGGTTGCTGGTTTTTTTTTTGTTTATACTTGAATTCTAAACTGTGAATTACATGATACTGTACATTTTCTACTTTGTACCGCTCTGATAGATTTGGCACTACTTCTAAATACCTCAAATGTCTACTTCTAATACATTAGAAAAGGGGGTAGCTATGAACGTATTTTCAATACAAATATGTTTGTTGCTTGCTTTCGAAATGGCGTTCGCGTAAATGACGAATGGACCTATAAAACACGGGCGTTACATTTTTGGTGGCGGATTTTTTTAGTATGGTAAGAAATTGTGTCCAGTTGTTCAGAGAAAGAGGAAGCGTGCATCGTAAGGATGATAACGGCTTACCAACTATTCGTACCTCTGGAAACATTGAGAATGTCCGGGCATGCTTGAACGAAACACCAACTTTGTTAAGAAGATTATCTCAGGAAGTTGAATTGTTTTATGGAACCTGCAGAACAGTAGTAATAAAAGGTCTTGACCTATTTACATATAACATGCAGTTTTAATGATGAATTATTGCCTGCAGATTTTAATAGACGCAGACGGTAGATGGTTTAACGAATACATTGCAAATCTCCGACGAAACTTGCTTCCACTTGTCAGCGTACGTTATTCCCAAACGATGAGATTGTGGAGTTCACAAAATCCGCTTATCTATATAAATATAAAAAACGACATTCTAGAATAATGAAATTAATAAAATACTTATACATACATGATCTGCAAATGTAGAAATTGTAAAGTCGCAGTATCAATTCTGCAACTTTATTACCTTACCTCGTATACCTTTATGCTATATGTTGAACTGTACATAATATGTTAATTTCTTTAAAACTTGCTCGTTTGTTTTATTTAAATCGAGGCAGGAATAATAAATATAACACCATTTTTTCAAAACTCTCATTTAATAATTAAATAATGTCAACATTAAACACAAAAATAATCATACATTTAATTACCACTTTTACGGCGAAAATCAAATAAAAGTAACCAAATACTACGTCTATTAGTGCAGCTTATTAAACTTCATCGGCAAACACGAAAGGTTCAATAATAAATAAACAAGCTGGAACTGTTTATGGTGTTGCTATCGCAACGCAAGGTTTGCGTGAACGAAAGAATTGAATGTCTGCTTTGTATTAGATATGAATATTTATTATTTTAATAGACTTTTTTATGTGACTCTACTATTTTAAATTGTATAGGTGCATTTTAAGTACATATACCAACAACTTTTAGTACAGTTACGTTTTATTAAAACAAAAAACTAGCCAATTAGTGACAGATTCTTTAATGTGAAATCTTTTCAGTAGTACCTTGTTTTGCGAAATGAAAAAATAATCAGAAAGAGAGACGAGAGAGAAACACTGCTGAATTAAATATACAAGGACAAAACTACCTTTTAATGTGAAAACGAACGGGGTGGTATAGAAATGCGTATAATACTAATAGTAACCGTCAATAAAAAATTAAGTATTATCGAAAGAGCAATTTATTATTTATCTGTACTTTATACGGGAATTTAAAACTGCGTAGCAACATTGTATACATATACAGGATATTGTACGTCTTCTTGAGAAGTCATTATCTCATAAACTATAATAGGAATATTAAAATTGCTTTTAAGAACATTCAGAATTGAGATATCGTTACACAAATCTATCAAGATCTTCAGATCTATCACGGTACATGAAATACCCTCTAGTTTCTATTCTGTTTAAAGATAAGAATGAATTTATCGGTTTTTTTCTACCGTCTTTTAATCAGTGACGTAATTTTAAATCAAATACTTTATGGACTCAGTTTCAGCGATAACCTCTTCATTCGAGCGAAATTTCTTACCGGCAAGCATTTTTTTTTAGGTCTGCGAACAGCCAGTAGTCGCTGGGAGCCAAATCTGGCGAATACGGTGGATGTGGGAGCAATTCGAAGTTCAATTCATGTAGTTTTGCCATTGTTTTGATTGACTTGTGAGACGGTGCGTTGTCTTGATGAAACAAAATTTTTTTCTTTGCCATATGCGGTCGTTTCTTTGCAATTTCGGCCTTCAAACGCTCCAATAACGCTGTATAATATTCACTGTTGATGGTATTTCCCTTCTCAAGATAGTCGATGAATATTACACCACGCACATCCCAAAATACCGAGGCCATAACCTTTCCAGCCGATTGTTGTGCTTTCGGTCGCTTTGGACGAGGTTCACCAGTTGCTGTCCACTCAGATGACGATCGTTTTGATTCCGGAGTGAAGTGATGGATCCATGTTTCATCCATTGTCACATATCGACGCAAAAATTCCGGTTTGTTACGTTTAAACATGGCCAAACACTGCTCAGAAACATCAACACGTTCTTGTTTTTGGTGAACAGTGAGCAAACGCGGCACCCACTTTGAGCAGAGCTTTCTGATAGTCAAATGCTCATGCAATATAAAGCCAACACGTTCTTTTGATATCTTTACGATGTCAGCTAACTCACGCAACTTCACTTTTCGATCATTCAAAACGATTTTGTGGATTTTTTTTTGATGTTTTCTGGTGTTACCGCCTCATTTGGACGTCCACTGCGTTCTGCATCATCGGTGTCTCTACGACCACGTTTGAAGTCAGCAAACCAACGTTTTATTGTTGTTTCTGATGGAGCGGAGTCCCCATAACACTTTTCAAGCCATTGCTTCGCTTGAACGGTATTTTTTCCCATCAAGAAGCAGTGTAAAATTAAAACACGAAATTGTTTTTGATCCATTGTTTTGAAAATAACAAAAGTAGCGTCACTCTTAGCACAATAATTCACAAAATAATGAATAGAATATCATGAAATTTTAACAGCTGTCTTTTGAAGGTTAGTACTAACTGAAAAAGCGGTGAATGCAATAAAACTAGCGCCATCTATTTGTTAGGCCTGGGACTTTTCAGCCCATGTGTTAAGTATGAAATTGACAAAGTGTCATGTTTGAAGACCACTTAATTATGTTTTGAAGTGGAATTAGTTGAAAGATTATCAAAATATAAACGAAAATAGAATTGCAAGCAAGCGATGATAGATTCGCATAAAGAAAGCATAGCATAGGCCGATCCAAGAAAAGATGGGAGTGATCTTGCTATGATGATTGAGAACAGGCCAAATATTTAACGCTGAACTGTGGTGAAATCGATGAGGCATCTTCGAAGTTCAGTAGAGTTTAGCGCGATCAGTACTTAGATGGAACCCGCTAAAGGCATTAAACTCACCGTTCGTCTGTTTCAAGGGGGGGAGGATGGAAGACCAACAAGAGTTGAACTTGTATTTCATCATAATAATTTGTATAAAACAAAGATTATTATTATTATATTGGACCACAATAGGATGTGTGAGTTTTTTTTCTATTACATAGCGAACTATTCCTTCCTATCACTGCGATTAGATGGACGAGTCGAATCAAGTCTAATAGTGCTTATTTCTGCTACAAAGCAGCATTATCCGGAATAGAATAATGAATGCCTCTTGAGCAATGAAATAGATATAAACGTGAAAGTTCAATAACATGAGTATAACTTTTGAAGAGAGAAAATGCACACGCGATGTCTGGTCATTGGTTGAAGAGGAAAGTCAAGATGGAAGCGATAGTGCTTAATGTACTTCTTACCTGAAGCACAGCATAGAGCCTTGCGGAATCAGTAATTTCACTTGTCGTCGGCGGCTTTGATCTTTGTGTCCAAAATTTTTACTGCACATTGCCACCACGTACAGCCCGCATAGACGTACGAAACGTTAGTGCGGTTTTTGCAAGATTCAACACAACAATTGTACGCCACTGTTTACTAAATTTTGTTCAGTGCGCAGTCACCACGCGTCGAAAAACACGTAACAAAATCTTTATCGAAGTGAAACTACTGATTCCGTATAAGCTCTATGCTGTGCCTGAAGGTACTAATTACTACGCACAGTGTCGATGTTAGTTAAATCCTCTTCGACAGCACATTTAACTTAGTCAATATACAACGTTCACGATGTTTCTGGGTCGTAACAGGCCATGCTTTCACTTTGTTAGGTTGGAAGTGTTTCTTCTTTTACGCGATCAAAAATTTTGCATAAACGTTTTAGTACCGATTAGTTTTGCTTTGTTAAAAGAAGATCAATTTTTTTTATATTTTGCATCTATTAATGCCAATTAAGAAGAATGCCAAAGATTATAAATAAAAACATAAAACTTTGATTTATAAATAAAGGGTTTTCCAATAAGAGGTGTTATTTTGAATAGCCCGCTATTTCGGTAGATGTCACTTTTGAAGCTATCATTTTTTGACATTTGACAAGTAGAAACTACGCCATTAATAAATATGGAACGATACACGCTTCAACAACGCATTGAGATTATTAAAATTCACTATAAAAAATGGTGAAAATTTGGCAGAGACGGTTCGTAAAACTCGAACATTTTTGGGTCACCGT
Source organism: Ignelater luminosus (assembly GCA_011009095.1). NCBI lineage: Eukaryota > Metazoa > Arthropoda > Insecta > Coleoptera > Elateridae > Ignelater > Ignelater luminosus. The sequence continues at coordinate 352,361 of VTPC01089954.1, read as the reverse complement.
GAAGCACCTTGTCGGACCGCAATACAGAAATTGGTGAAAAAATTCGAGCTCTTGGGACAAGTTAGTGATGTGAAGAATAAAACCCGTGCACGTCGCTCAAGAACAGCCGAGAATATTGCTGTTGTAGCCGAAAGTGTTAAAGAAAACCCAGGTTTGTCCATTCCTCGTCGTTCTTTGGAATTAGCCATTCCACAAACGTCATTACACCGTATTTTGCATAAAGATTTGGGTCTTAAGGCTTATAAAGTCCAGTTAACACAAGAACTCAAGCCGGCCGATCATCAACAACGTCGTGTCTTTGCTGATTGGGTCGTTGAAATGCATGAAAATGATCCAGAATTCTATCGAAAAATCATCTTGAGTGATGAGGCCCATTTCCACCTCGGTGGCTTCGTCAACAAGCAAAATTGTCGGATCTGGGGCTCAGAAAATCCAAGAGTTATTGTTGAAAAGTCTCTCTATCCTCAACGTGTGACTGTTTGGTGCGGTTTATGGTCCGGCGGAGTCATTGGACCTTACTTTTTCGAAAATGAGGCTGGAGCAACAGTTACGGTGACTGGATTGCGCTATCGAGAGATGATTAACGATTTTTTATGGCCGGAATTGGATGGTATTGATCTGGACAACGTTTACTTTCAACAAGACGGCGCTACGTGCCACACAAGCAACGAAACCATTGATCTTTTACGGAAAAAGTTTCCGGACCGTGTTATCTCTCGAAGAGGTGATCACAATTGGCCACCGAGATCTTGTGATTTAACACCTTGCGACTTCTTTCTTTGGGGCCACGTGAAAGAGAAGGTCTACGCCAACAGCCCAGCGTCGATTCAAGACCTCAAAGATGGAATTCGTGAGGCTATCGAGGACATAGGGCAGCCACTTTGCGATTTGGTTATGGAAAATTTCATGAAAAGGATATTGTCCTGTAAGCGTGGTCGTGGTGGTCATTTGCCTGATGTTATTTTCCACTATTAACGGCATACCTTCCTCTTTATAATGAAATAAACATCCGATCATTTATATTAAAAAATGGCACTTTTCTTTGAATATCAAAATAACACCTCTTATTGGAAAACCCTTTATAAAACATCTGGGAATGCAAAGCATAACCACATTGAACTCCGTTTTGTTACTTTTTTTTCAAACTTCGGCGGCCATTTTGATTATGTTCGCGAGGTGATATAAAAAAACTAAAAGTATACGTTTCTCTTATTTTTTTGACGTAGAACACGATTCTAAAGTAAAAAAAAAATTGAAGATTTTTCAATTTTTGGCGGCCATTTTGACCATGTTCCCGAAGAATTATCAAAAAACGAAGATACCACGTCATCTTTAGTCTGATGTAGAATCCAAATCTGAAGTCAAAATTACAAAATTTGACAAAAAATGTGGACAGACATACAGACAGACTTCGCAAATTCAGTAACGACTCCTTCGGAGTTCGTTGATAAATAGAAATCTTCGTGAAACAATCTTTTAGCGTAATCGATTTACAGAAAATGCAACAGCGTGAGTTCAAACCACAGATTCAGATATTTTACTCTCTATACTACCAATGTTCCTATTTTCTGTCTCTGCGGATTTACATTTGCAGCTCTGAGAGTTTACCGCAGCTACTCTTTTACGCGCGTTTTATGAAAAGTGCATACCACGCTGTGCTACTTGCGCAGTACATGTCAAAATCGGAAGCTCTGGGAGTTGCTTGGAAAGAGAGAGCAATAAAATCCACAAATCTGTCGAAGTGAAACATCTGACTCGAATTTAATATATGGTCAAACTGTCATGAAATCGTAACCTTAAAGTACATTAAGCGTCAATAAGATTTTAGAAGGTGAGTCAATAGATAAACAGCCCAGTTTACAATACTCAAACTGTCATTCTGCCACGGTCATATACGACCCAGAAACATCGTGAACGGTTTATACACGGCACATAACCTAATATGACAGCAATGTGTAATGTACGCTAATTTTTTTAAAATTTTATAGAAAAATAAAAACGGAAACTACCATTAACTACCGGCGCAGTTGAAATTCCTCGGCTGACTGTTCTTGTTAAAATGTTTCGTGATTGTGGTTTTCCTTAATGGTGTAGGTAAATACTAATTTCCACTGATTTGATTACCTCCTATCCCACCCTTACTCCCACTTTTCTTAAAAGTTTTCGTTCTTTGCTAAAAAGGAGTCTCTGAACTTCTTAAGCAACCCACTCTTATGCGAGGAAATGAATTTCTTTTCTTTTTTGCCTGCATTTTATATAGAGATAATTTGCCAAATATGTTGTAAGGGCAGTATTTTCTAATATATCACAGAATCAGCAACGTCCAATATTTGCTTTATTTTTCTATACTTAAATTCTATAGTTATATTTTTTTTATAGAACCCCAACATATCAAAGCAATTAAAAGAAAAACCAGATATGCAACCATCTAGTATGATCAAATTTCTGTGTCGGGATCCACCAGAAAGAAAACACGAAGTTAGTATTATTAAAGATGATAAAGATTTGAATTATGCTAGATTTCAAGCAGCTAGAGCCCGTTTAAGTGAAATTGCAACTCCAGCTAGCCCCAGTCCGCCTCCAAGAGAACCTGTCAAGCATACACCAATTGTTATACCAACAGAACAAGTTAAGAGGTACGTGTTTCAGACTAATATTTATAATAATAATTATCTAATTTATAATTGCAGGCTTGATCCAAATCCAGATGAATTTCAAATAGCGAATTGGGAAAACACATTTGAAGTACAAAAACGATATAATTCTAGCAGTCACTATAAGACAAACAAGCCAGATCTTTACAGTCAGGTAGGGGAAACGTTAAATTCAAATAGTGGGAAAGTCGTCTTTGAGAGACTGGGAACTAAGGTGGACATGTCAGTACCTCCATTGTCTGAAAAGGATTTGGAATTACTGGCATCGCCAGAAGAAGAGTGTTTTGTTGATGATCCACAATCATTATCTATACGTCAATTACAGGATCTTAGGCAAGTAATTCAAAGAAAGTTGCAACAAAACGGAGAGAAGAGTAAAACACCTGAAATAGCTGACTTACGAGATAAATTAAACAGTAATAAAGAAAGTAATAAACTTAGAGAGCAAAGAAATCAAGCAAGCCCAAAACAGCCAATTTCTTCATTTATGTCGAAGCCTAAAAGTCCTCGTGTTGAAAAAGTATTTAAAGATCCAGACAGCAAATTTGGAAGTTTACTGACAAGTATTGATCAACAAATCTTGGGTGACGGCTCTAGTAAAAAGAAAGATAAGCGAGATGATAAACATTCAAAAAGTGACTCAAAACATAGCAACAAAGATCAAAAGAAAAGTTCCAAGTCTGAGAAAAAGAGTCATAAAGATGATAAAAGTGAAAGACGAGAGCATAAAGATGAGAAGAAGGAACACAAAGATGAGAAAAAAGAACATAAAGATGAAAAGAAAAAACACAGAGATGAAAAGAAGGAATATAGAGATGAAAGCAAAGAACGTAAAGATGAAAGAAAATGGCATAGAGATGAAAAGAAAGTAGGTAAAGATGAGAAGAAGGAACATAAAGATGAAAAGAAAGAACATAAAGATGAAAAGAAAGAACGTAAGGATGAAAAGAAAGAAGAGAAGGATGAGAAGAAAGAACAAAAAGACAGAAAGAAAGAACATCTAGATGAAAGGAAGGAACAGAAAGAAGAAAAAAAGGAATTTAAAGAGGGCAAAAAGATCTGTAAAGATGAAAAGAATGATCATAACAAAGAAGAACCTGAAATACTTGTATCAGAAAAACTAAAAGAGAAGTCAAATATTGAAAAAAAAGTCGAAAACTCTAAACAATTAGTAAATGAAACTAAAATAAATGTATTACTGACAGAAAGTCAAATACAAAATTTTGAAACTATTACTACCAATGTAGAAGCAAAAGATACTCCTGTTTATAGAAGATTGGCTGATAAATATAATCCAAGACCTCGCAAATCTATTGAAATCCTCGATCGAAGAATGGCAGAAGAAGATCAGAAATTAATGGAAATTAGTCATAGAATGCCACCACTTCTTGATGATTCATTAGGAAATAACTTTAATAATGTTAAAGAACTTCATGCTTTCAATAAAAATACAATGGAGATCATTAGGCAGCATGATCCTAGATTGCAGAATGAGGTACGACAAAATATTATGAGAGCAAATGTTCCTCCTTCACCATGGTATGAAACAAGCAGTCCTAATTTTGAATCTTCTCCGAACATAAACTTAATGAACAGTATGATGTCTAATAAACATGTAAAACAACCACTTCTTAATACTCCACTTCAAGGAAGTTCTGTGATAGGTAACCCATTCCTGCCAAATTCACCTGCTCAAAATACTATACAAATGAACTTTTCTCCAAATACTATGGGAATTAGACAACACGACCATCATCATCAATTTATTCCTCCACAACAAAACATGCTACCGACACCTAACCATGGCGGTGGTAATACATACATGAACACATTTATTCTCCAAAACAATGTAAATAGTAATATACCTCATTCTGCATTTAACAATCCAGCACAGAATAATTTCCACAATAGTCAAATTACACCGACTAAAGTATTTCATCCGTATGAGCCTATAGATAATAGTGAATATGACCTGAGTAAAATGCAACCAACAGATTTCTATTCTCCTAGTTTTTCAAAAACTAAGCGCCCTTTACTTTCACCACCACCATCTCAACCAAGTTATGGAAACCGTAGTTCATATGGAACTCAGTTTCCATCTCGAGACCAACAGCGACCTCCATTTGTCAGTCGAATGGCTATAGAAAATAAACCTCAATGGCAAGATAAAAGTCAATCATGGGAAAGAGACAGAGAAAGGGAAAGAGATAGAGAAAGAGAAGAAAGTTACAAATCATTGCCTACTCGTGATCCCAGAATTCGTGCCAGAGAAATGAAAGAAAGATCTAGCAGTTACTCTAATGCTCATCAAATACAATCACGACGAAAATCGATTGATGCAAATACATATTCCGAACACAATAAATATGATTCTTTGTATTCGAATATGGATCGTGCTGAAACTTTTGCATCACCTCTTGATAGTCTGTATTCCGCAAGTGAAGTAACACCGAAGGTAACAGGGAAAGGATATGGAGTTCAGAAGTTTAGAATTCCGAAGAAAAGAACTGAGAGTATTGAAAGACAACAAGAAGATGACAGGGAAAGAGATGTGAAAAAGCAGCTACCAGAAAAAAGCGTGTCTGAAGAAATAGAAAAACAAAAGACAGCGACTGAAAAGAGGGAAGAAGAAATTAATACACCCACTCAAGAATCTACTGAGAGTAGTGACATTGATGTTTCAAAGACAGATTTAGAAATCAACCAACCATCATCTTCAGATGCTAATAAATCAGTACCTGTTGAAGAAAATAAATCACATGCAGTTGATTCCGGTAAAGAAAAGAGTGAAGCAACTGAGAAGAAAGATGAAGATAAAGCTTCTGCAAGTGAAAGTGCCATTCTTGCAAATTTCCTCACAAAACTTATTGCAAAATCTGAACAAAAAGAAATATTAAGTGTTTTGATTAGTACTTTCACCGATACTATATTAACAGATGAACAACAAAAGAAGAAATTCAAGCGCATACAAAAACTTGTTGATTCTTCTGACAGTGAAGAAGATGAAGAAAAAAAAATTGAAAAGACTGATAACAAGGAGCAAACTAAAGCAGCCAAGGATGAAGCAGAAGCTGCTGATAAAGATGAACAATCACACAGGCATGTAAAAGAAACAAATGAAGATGCTGAGGCCAAAGATAAATCTGAAAAAGAAGTAGAAGCTTCTGAAGATAAGGATGATGAACCAAGCACAAGCAGTGAAAAGGAAAAATCACCAAAAGTGAATAAGAAAAAGAATCTTACAAAAAAACAAAATTTGAAGAAGAATATTAAAAAGGCAAAGGTTCAATCAAAGAAAATTAAACAAAAGGTTCTCAACAAGAAAAAAACAAAACTTAAGAAAAATATAACATCAAAAACATCAACAAATGAAGAAGATAGTGTTATTGAATCAGTAGGTGAAAGAATTAAAAATAGACGCCGTAATATAAAAACTCCTGAGCCACCAAAAGCACGTAGATGTAAAACGGAGTTAGATTTACTTCATGAAGACATAAAAGAGATGTTTATACGAGATGGAGTACTCACAGCTACAGGTAAACGTATGTGCTGTATGTTGAAGACTGATACTGAAAATACTTCACAAACTGATAAGAATATTAAAAACAAGTCTGCAGCTAATGAAGAAACTAGTGTTGTTTTAGACTCGCCCAAGAGACGTGCTAGAGCATCCAATCCAAAAGTTGTTATAGAAAAAGCGGATTTATCAAAACTGGTACCCACTAAACAATCTGATGATTCAGAATCAGAAAATGAAATAATTGCAACACGACTTAGAAAACGTTCAAGAAGTGCAGTTGACAGAACAAAGAGTTCTATAGATTCTAGTAGCAATGCTTCAGATTCCACATTTTCATCTCCAGTTAGAAGGGTTCCTGCAAAAAGAGCTGCAAAAGCAAAACCTAACTATACAGAGGAAATAGATGAAGATCCTCTACAACTTTCAGAACATGAAGAAGTTAATAAACCTACTTCTGCTGAACCAGAAATGGATTCATCTTCATCTGCATCTGCACCTCCTCCTACACCTGATCCTCCTTCTACACCTGTACCTGATAATGTTCCTATTTCTACATCTACTCCTAATTCAACTCAAAAAGAAGTGACACCTAAGAAGAATGCAGTGAAAAAGAAGAAACGAGGTCAAAAGTGGGCATCAGGTGTTATTACAAAGGAAAAGAAAAGGAAACCTAGTTCAAACCCTGTAACACCTACTCCGCCTATTGTAGAAGAAGAGAAGAATCCTGCTGATCAGATTAGTGAAAAAGCAAATAATGAAACACCTTCTCGAGACGCCAAGAATGACATAGAATTTATTAAACCTGATGCAAACTATTACTTTGATCCACAAGATAAACCTGAGTGTAAGATATGTTCATTTAAAGGAAAAATGATTGTACAACATTATAGAACGGCACATCCGAAGTATGAGGTACTTATTTCTAGAGTTTCACCTGATAATGCTAAGAAAGCAATTGATGAATGTCTCGAGAAGAAATATCAAGAAGTTATTATTCCAGAGGTTACAGAAACAAAGATTCGAAGGAAACGATTTACTTACCAGTGCAGGTTGGTATTCTTTTTAGTATTATATGAATTGCAATTTTACACCTACACATACAGACTTTAGAGACAAACAAATGAATGGCATAATTATAGTCATTTCTTTTTAATATCAAGTAATCTGGTAAATAATGATTACTTTGCAATTTAGAAAGTTTTAAAGGAAAGACAGTAGTGTTTTTTAAATTTGTCATTTGTTATTTAAATACTAATCATTTTCAAGTAAACTGAAAAGCATTAGACTAGACACTAGACCGATGATCCATAAAAAATGAAAGAAGTGATGTGCAATACTTTTTGTACCTGGGATTGCTCTAACTTATTTTTTTAGACAAAATGCATCTTACTTAATAGATGTTTGAGTGACTTTTGAAAAATACACTTCAAACCGTTTGTCATCTTCATCTTAACCAGCTGAAATCCAAAATTAAAAATAGTTCTCCAGGCCAGTTTGACTTTGCATGCTAAGCTAATTTAACCTATAAAAGTAACAAACACAAAAGAAATCTTTTTTACTCTTGCACATTTGTATTGAGTTTCACTTTGCTTATCACTGCACTACGGATCGTACCATACCATACTCGAGGCGTTATAACTGAAAGCGCCATGATTACGATCCACACACCTTATGTCACATATCATTTCCAAAATATATCTAAATCGTGAAGAGATGAGCTATCTAGAAGGAGGACCGTCTGTATCAGTTTTATGTCTATTTTAATTGAAGGTTTCACGCCAAGAGACAGTTTGTGTAGAAAATAAGCGCAACGAAGTGTTTTTGCAAAAGGGACAACAAACTCGTTGGCGTTGTTACAGTGATTTTGGCTGTAACATTAACTCACACGCGAAGGAATAGTAATTAGTAGTTGTTTTGTGCTTTATTTCCAGGGTTAAGACATTTATCTTGTTTGGAGAAAACATTATCTACGCCGCTGCTGATGTCAGCCATGTCGAACTACCTTTTATTGTCTTAGAACTTTTGGCAGTAAGGTTCATGTTTTTAGAAGGATCTTCTCTTCAGAAAGTTTAATCCTCCACGATCTAAAATTATTTAAAGTTGCAGTAAATTCCGAAAATAAGAAGCCTGCTCGACCGTTTTAAATTGAGTCGCACATAACCCATCTTTTAAGCGGAGAATGTATCATTCAACTTTGGTTTGTGATTACAATTGATATAAAAGTTGTTTCTTAGACTTGAGTGACATCTGTATTAGTACGTTTGTCTACAATCCTTTCCTTTGTAGTTCATCTAATGAATCAAGTACTACTTATAAGATGTGCGTGCTTACTAGATGTAGTACACAGCAGGTATACAACGTATACTCAAGTGTTTTTGTTTGGTGAATGCACATTCTCAAAGAGGACATGGCAAATACGGGAGTATATGCAAGTTTATAGCATCACCATGATCTACATTCTAAAATTGGATTATTTCCCATTTTAATTACACATGCGAACTTATTGACTTGATAGAATATTTGATGACTCAATGTGTTGCAAGCTTATCTCCATCTTTTGTTATACATAAGTTTATCCATACAACATACACATTATCACAAAACCGGACATACGATTCTTTTTGAGGAGCAATGGAAATCCATATATCATTCGTAATAACTCCAATTAGAAAATCAGGGAATGGTAATGGAACCCTCTTCGGTTAAAGACGATCAATGTTAACAAATTACTAGACTGTTTCAAATTCGCGTCTACAATAAAGATGTCCAAAAAACTATTAGAGAAACGCAAGGTCTGTCAAATTGGAACATAGCAGGACATTAAGATGAACATCAGTATAATCAAATATTATTTATGTATGCAACTAGTACAAAAAGGAGTTATATTTTTTGTACGAATATGTAAATTACTCGAATGTTGCAAACGAGACTGAGAAGTAATTGTGTTTTCATTTAGTATGCAATCTATTTGCTGCAGATTTCTGGCAACAATAATAAAACAGCAGGTGTATTATACAGGATGTTTCAAACAGTGTGACAACCAAAATGACCTTTTTGAAAGCACACCTAAGCGATCTCTTTTATAGCCAATAACAGGACGACACTCTTAAGTCTTTTGCAAACACTTCAAGAAAACAACCAATGACGTTTGCTGGCTTTATCGGAATTTGTAACAGAAAGCATTGCGTCACCATCTGAACACTCGATTTTAAAGTTTAGTTCCATTTACAAAACGTCTCAATATGCCTTCATAACTCTTCTGGTTTGCTTTCCACAAGCCAATGAGTATCCAACATTTATTAATTCACCCAAATGCACTATAAGGAATAAGAATGAATGAAATGAGATCATGATTAGGTGATCAGTATATAGACTTCAACTATAGAAATATTTTAAATGCAGGTTCTATAATAAATTTTGTAGAAAAAACGCTGTGTCTGGTTAGTGGTCCGGGAGAAATGCCATGGTATCTGTCAGGGAAGCGACACGTCCGTCGGTCTGGGGGAGTACCAGTTCACGTCACCAATTCCTCCGATCCCGACTCGAAAACAACCACGTCAAACGTGGCACTTCTGCTACGAGTGTACCGCAACCCACTGCGCACTACAACTTGGTTTCTAAACAGGAATAGATTGACACTCGTTAATAATAATCCTAATGTTTGATGCATGGAAATGCAGTACCTACATTTTTCCAACATAAATATTTGGAAGCAAACTATAACACTTGAAGTTGATCTTAATGTTCGCTACAAGACTTAATGTAGCTAATATAGATGCCTGTATGATCATTTTAAATTGTTCTCATGTGTAGTAAAAAAAAATATGTCTAAATTACGGCCCAAAAATGGCGGCTGTTGGAACAACCTGTGCGTCCTGTATAATTTTGTTTATAACTTTAACTCGTATCTTGCTATAATAGTCATGTGTCTATCAAGAATGTAAGATACACGTTTAGCGCTCAAAATTGTGAAGAACAGGAGAACGCTAAACGCTTTTTACGTCAATGGTATATACAAAATTCTATGCACGTTCGGGAAAAAATGTCATCAATTGTGATGGGAATTTTTCAAATTGGCCGATAATGACGATTCAAACCACGTCAATTATGACTGCATGACTTTCATTTATGTACATAAGATTTTACATTGATTTTTGGACGTGTCGAGACAAGAAAGCAAGAACAACATGACAATTAGAAACACACACGAACCGCACAAGAATCACGTATGTACCAGTTTTCTATCCAATAAAATTTGCAAAAATCACACCAGGGGTCGTATTCGAGTTTGAGTTTTCCCTGTAAGGTATCAGTTCATCAAATAAGAGTCGCAAAGAAAATTATTGCAATTTAATGCTAATAAATTCAAAGCAAGGGAAATCAGAAGCAATAAACTAAAACATCGATGACAGTTACATAACTAGAATATAAGAATCTAGAATTTTAGACTATACTATGAAATTATGTCTGAATATGAATATATTTGTGGATATGAATGAAAATACATTGGGAATCATATTTACGTACCAAGGGCTATAATTGTAAGATGCCATAAAACAATCTAACAAAACCAATAAATTCACCTATTGCTCAAGGTGCGTATATCATTCAGAGTACCCATCAACCTGAAAATCCTGGAAAAGCCAGGAAATTTCTTTATTCAGTAAAAAGGTCAAAGAAAAGTCGGGGAATTTGCCCAAAAACAAAAATGTCAGGGAAATCCTAATGAAGAGAGCAAACTTAAAAATTTCAAGAAATTCAAGATGTAGGATTGTTATTTAAATTCAAGGAACTTACTGGCAATGAAAGACATATTTTATCAAGACCTTGGTATCAGTCTCCAGAATAACGTACTAATACTATTTTACGTTGATAGAAGTGATTGAGATTGGAAAAATCCAAAAATTGAAGTTAAATGAGTCGGTTTCTGCTCTTAACGTTAAAGATCCTGTTTCTACTCTCCTCTCTCCAACTATTGAAACTTCTTTAGAAATTTAAAGAAATATAGCTTTATCTGATTTTAACAAGAAGAAAAAGAACAAAATCGGTTGCCATTGTAATTAGAGAATATTTAGGTTTAATGACGAGAACAGAGATTTTGTTATGCTCTCCTTATGCTAACTGAAGTGTCAACTACTGGTTGAAGGTTAGGCATTGGTCAGTTTACTTTACCTGATTTCGTCTGTGATTCACTTCGTTTATGCCACTTTACTAGTTCAGTCTTTTGTTTCTCGTTTTTCATTTCTCTCTATCGTTCTCAGCATATAAAATTCAATACATAATACTTTTAATGTCCCAGTGTTCTTCTCATTTAGTTATTTTTTGTTTTTTACCTATCCGAGTTCTCCCGTTTATACGGGTTATCATTTAACATCTTTCGATTGTAATCGCAGAATCAGTATCAATTTCCACTAGATGTTTTATATGGCATGATGGTGATTGTGATTTACTACACTGAATTCACTCTTTCAAGCGCCAAGAAAAATTTTGATGAAAGATCCTGTCAATTCTCCAATCCTTTCTGATATGGGAACCAGTCGCTGTATATTTTAAAATAATTTGTCTTTGTCGAGCTGCTAAGTATGGAATCTTTTTTAGAGATAGGCTGGAAAAGTCAGGGAATCTGATCATTGATCATTTTTTCTACTATCCAATAGAGAATTCTGTTTTAAATCGATTTCTGAACTGTGATAATATTGCTGCTGTTGTCTTATGGCTGGCGCTTCGGGTAGCGATTCCCTTGGACTTCCTGGTAATTACTACATCCATTTTATCGCCAACTAGATTTTAGCCGAACTGAATTTCTAACGTGCAGCTCATTGTAATCACACAGGCTCCACTGCTTTATATCCCTTCTGGGAATTCTCAGGTGCTTGATCCCAAAGTAGGTGACATCTGGCGTTAAAATTAGAAATATCATGTCAACAGGGAGATTTACAATTGACGTTCTAAATACGATAACATTAATCAAAATGCAAATGAGAACGCTAGAAAAGAGACTTGTCAGTTATTACATCAGGCGCCATACCGTTAAAACAACTTAAAGATTTATACAGATTTATTTTCTTCGTGTTACTGTTTGCATCAATTCTGCATCACCTTTTCATTGAAAAAACGCCATTTGTTGGTTTGTGATTTTCACGAATTAGAGTCACGAGCACTGCCTTCTCGATTCGGCCAGTTGTCGCTTTTTTACGCCCGCCTGGGCTTTTTAAGGTTTTTTTATGATAACCGCTAAAATTGCCACTTATGGTCAGTAATGCGCCAAATTCAAATCATGGTTCGTCGCTTTGCTAATCAACATGATTTGGCATTTATGTAATTTGTTACAGCTTGCCTGAAAGTGTAGTTTTATTTTCTTCAACACAATCACATTGCGAGGGATTTCTTTGAAAAAAAGTTTGTGCACAATGAAATGGATCAATTTTACCCCAGGGTATTCTTCCAGTTTACCACATTTATCGATTATGCGTACAAAAGCATACAAGTAATTGAAAGAACATATTAAATTTTGCCAGTTGAATAAACTTCATTTATGAAGGTTCATCCAGTTAGTTTATCTCGCGTTATATACATGTGCATTTCTTTGTTGGTAGTGCTTTTTTATATATTTTTTGTTTGTGTTGTTCTTTTTGATGTTGAAGTGGTTACTGCGTACCCTACGCTTATTCCAAAGGTTATGTTCCTAATTGTATCGAAAAAATCTTCATTTTTTTTAGTGAAGGGATTAAACAGTGATATACCTTTGAAATCAATTTTAATACCTTTCAGCTCAAATCCTCTTCCAGCTCTTATAGTAGTAGTAATAACAATTCTCAGAAATTTACCTTCAGACTGCAAACCCATGCTTCATTATAAAGAATAAGACAATTATATACAAAACAGTATTATCTATATAGTTTGCTAAAGTCCCAAGATTTCCGTAAGAGTCTACAAGTTTTCTTGCCTCTTTCCACTTTTGTACAATTAGGGCGCGTTGGGGAATACGACTGGACTCTCTCAGGATGCTCCTTAATCGTTCGAAAAATCCGTCAGGGTGTACGCTACTGCTGCCCATCCAAAACGATGGTTAAGATTTGCCCTACATGCGTAATAAGGTACTCCTGTTGGGAGATGAATAATATTCATTTTTTCGTTCATTTTTCGCGCCAAATTGTGTATAGAAAAGTTAAATCGCGTTAGTTCTGCAGTGCCTATCCATTACCCGCATCCTACATTTACCCTGACTTTTCGAACACGCCCTTATTTGTGTTAAAGTTGTCAAATAATTTTTGGATAACCTTAAAACTGAACTCCAAAATGTCAATTTGCAGCATACTTACTGTTTTAAAACTAGCCCAGGCTTTTAGTATTATAGTCCATTCAACGAAAGGGTTGCAGAGGACATGGAAGAGGGGAAAATTTTTCTCTTGAGGAATGTGTTGGGGTAGTTAGGAGGCAAACATACTAAAAGTCCCCGTCTGACGACCTTTCTGAAAACATAAGGCTGAGGAGTTAAAAGGAGAAGTTTGACGAAGAATGTGAGGCAAAAAAAAATTATCGATTTTCGCTGGCGAATATCTCGGAAACTATAACACATAAAAAGAAGGAAATTTAATTGTCTTTTATTTTGTAAGGGGCACGTTTTACCGTACGACGCACCGTTTCCGAGTTATAAGCAAAATACCGAAAAAAGGGATTTTTCCACCCCCCCCCCCTCCTGAAGCGACAGGGCTAGGGGCGGGAACTTTTAGTATGTTTGCCTTCTAACTACCCCCAACACATTCCTCAAAAGAAAAATATTTCTACAACCCCCTTTTGGGCATTCATTGACTTTTCTTGCGAAATCACGAAATTTATCCGAAAACTTCAAATTGCTGTAACTTCTGACCTGTCGAAGATAAATAGTAAACGTTACATATTCTTGAAGAAACTTCAATGCTCTACAACTTCCTGTCAGACAACTTTTTTGTAAAACAAGGCTGAGGAGTTAGAAGGACAAGCTTGACGAAAAATGTGAGGCAAAAAAAGTTTTTCTAAAATTATCGATTTTTGCTGGCAAATATCTCGGAAACTGTAACACATAGGAAGAAAATGAATATAAACATTCTTGTAGGAAATTTAATTATCTTTTATTTTGTGAGGTATACTTTTTACCGCACGATGCACCGTTTCCGAGTTATAAGCGAAAAACCGAAAAATGGGACCTTTCCACCCCCCTCCCCCCTGAAGCGGCATGGCTAGGGGCGGGAACTTTTAGTATGTTTGCCTTCTAACTACCCCCAACACATTCGTCAAGAAAAAAATTCTCCCCCCTGCCATGTCATCTACAACCCCCTTTTAGGTATTCATTGACTGGACTATTATGCTTTATTCGAATGCTTTAAAACCTAAATATCCATGTTAAGTTGCGTGACCAGTACTTTTCATTTACTAGTTTTTATGTTTGTAAGTCATAATTACTATTTGACAGTTGCATTGCTGTATAATTGGTTTGCATGACGCCTTATCATTTATTTTGTCCTGTTTTTTTATTGTTTTTTAAATAGAAATATGCAAGGTATTTTTATTGTCCCAGAAATGTAACGTGTAGGACAACTTTATGTCCATACGCATCAACATCTATTAGGTTACTCTTTAAAGTTGTTTGTAACTAAATTTTAATCCCAACTATCGGTAACAACACCATATTTTAAATTTCTGACGCCAGCGCATATGGAACGTATATTATATTGGAGGGAGAACGTTAGGAAGTGAGATGGACTGAGGACTAAACTGACGTATGCGCTTCTAATTGACTGGAGGCCAAATGCATTGACCATGTGTTTTCTGTTATTCGTGGTGATTTGAACAAAGCATACAAAACGATGAAATTTTTAAGAATACCCAGGCCGTGTAAGAGTGACACCTGGCCTGATCAAGAATGCCGTGGCCACAAGATACGAAATAAAGTTGGATTTTTACCCTTTTGGGATGACGTCACAATTTTCCTTCTCGTCTTGTTTTTAGTTAAACAACAGAAATAGAAAACAAAACAAAAAAACCACCGCGTATATTAATTTATTAATTGACAACTTGAGTGTCAAGGTGTTAATGCTTTTTCATTTTTAGTTTCAAGTTTGTTTCTGATCTAATCTAAGGCGTACGTAAAGATACCAAATAATGACGTTATCAAAGGGTAACAATTGAACTTTACTATTGGTTGTTACTATGGAAACGGCGCCTACTTACAAGAGCAGTAATAGAAACAAAAACAGTTTCAATTTGACGCATGGCGGTGTGTTAGTAAATAAAGACGGCAATGATTTTTAGAGGCGGCTGTCAAAGTACGAAGCTGACTATCGAGACTCGACAGACATTTTGAATTCAATAGTCATTTTGTTAAATCAATTTTTTTCTACGAATATTTTAAACAGGTAGACACAAGACTGAAGGAATAGAGTTTTCAGTAAGTAATGGTTTATTAATTCTGAAAGGCTGGACTCGATCACATTAAGCGCTTTGCGATATAGTTATCCACTTTTCATCTAGAGCGACATAACCTCCAACATTAGTTTGAAAATAGTTGTCATTTTGTAGATGTCGTTTTTTTTTTACTTTACTATTACTATCAAGGTAATTGTTAATTATTATTATAACTATAAATAATTCGGTTATGATTTTAACTCTTCAAAATTGCTTGTTTTTGTATTGTGATTGGTCGCATTCGTAAGACCCAACGCTACCGTTCCAACTGCTGGCGTCTTACGAAAACAAACATTAGAGCGGAATCATTATATCATGCGCAGGCATTAAATTTGCTGTTTCCGCCAGTAAACTCGACAGTTCTCGCAAATGTAGCGTACCTTAAAAGTGCTACAAAACATGGCCGACCGCTCTCAAAGTAGCGCTGCATTCGTAAGAGAAATCAGTAACTGTTCTGCAACTGTTGGGTCTTACGAATGCGACCATTGATGGTGCAATTCTATTCCGCGATTTCGTTTAATGTGAATTCAATCTTATAGTTAAGGGATTTCATTGGCATGTAGATCTAGGAGAGTGCTGATAACATGTAGAAAGTTGTTAAAGACAACAGCTTACATAGCTAAATCTTTAAGAAACACATCCAATTACCTATATTCAAAAGAATTCAGACAGTAAGTCATGAAACTTTTGATATTCATATTCTATAATGGATAATAATGAAACCAGAATAAGAGGATCAAGTTTTCATTTTACTGTCCCATCAAGATGGAAGTTTTTTTGTTGTACAGTCTGTAGATAGACTACAATATTATGATGATGGTTTAAATGATTTTTTATCAAAACATCTTACATCAGCTAATAGTCCAATTGACTCCAAGAAGGTCATCTTCAGAATAAAAAACACAAATGAAATATTACAGCATAAAATATAGAAGACATTTTTATTTTTTTTTTAGTGTGACATAGGTAAAGTAACAGTATTCTCCTTTCCCCACATTCAAGAAAAGTATGAACTAACTATTCTTTTTGGATTCTTCTGATTCTTTTCTTTATATTTTAATTTTGTTGTATTAAATAAATCAGTATCACCAAGATCTTAAAAATGCTGCAATATAGGTATACACGAAGTAAGAACTGGCGTTCATCTATCTTCATTTACGGCACCATTTTATTAGTAGCTCTGTTTTTTTTTTATGCTTATTAGTGTTACTTAGCTTACAGTGCCTCAATGAAGATGGCAATTTGACAGATAACTGTCAAGGTAGAGTGAAGACGCGAAAACAAAGTGAATTAGAAGAAGAGGGAAGTATGGTATTCTTTTACTGCCCTGGTAAAGGAATCAAATATACAGGGTGATCATTTTAAAACTTCCACCCTGAATATCTTGAAAACCAAAAAAGATATCGGAATAACTCTAAGAGCATTTTCTTATACCGGAAGGGGAAGACTAAACTATGTACAAAGTTTTCAATTAAGACTCTACCGTTAAGCTCCAGCCACTCCCACTTTAAAATTTTAAATTGGATGATATGGCGTGTGGCACATTAAATTAAAGGTCTTCAATACCAGAATGCAGTGGTGTTTGAAAAATTCAAATCGGCCGATTGGTTTTTGAAAAATTAATTTTTTTATTTTAATAAAGGTACATTATTAAATTCATCGTAATAGCTGTTCGAATTGAACTCCATTGGTTGCTAGACAATGATAAAGCCTATTTTATTTTACTTATTTAAAATTACAATAAATTTTATGTATTATTGCCTAGCAACCAATGGAGCACAATTCGAGCGTCTATTACGATAAATTTAATAATGTACTGTTATTAAAATAAAAAAATTAATTCTTTGAAAACCAATCGGCCGATTTGATTTTTTCAAACACCACTGCATTCTGGTATTGAAGACCTTTAATTTGATGTGCCACATGCCATATCATCCTATTTAAAATTTTAAAGTGGAGGTGACTGAAGCTTAAGGGTAGAAGCTTAATCGAAAACTTTGCACATAGTTTAGTCTCCCCCTCCCGGTATAAAAAAATGCCCTCGGATTTATTCCAATATCTTTTTTGGGTTTCAAGATATTCAGGGTGGAAAGTTTTAAAATGATCACCCTGTATATTTCTGCACTCTTTTAGTAAATAAATTTGCTATTAAGGTTATTTATGGTTTTCAATACAGTGATGAAGTTTCATCTTTTTTAAATTTCTACAGAATAAACAAAACAAGATTTGTAGAAGTTTATTTTACATTCTATTTATAAACAATATTGCTATTACATCCCTGCATTAATTTACTGTCTTTCAATTCTTCAAATTTCTCGTAGTCTTCATGTTTAACCATGAATGCATGCACATTTTTTATCATAAATTACAATCATAAGAAAAACAAGATATTTCTTTAAGGTCACAAACTATGATTCTCGCTGTATTTTGCTTTAACCAACTATAGCTTTTACATGTTCTACCTAAAAAGCGATTCAAATGAGGATTTTTGACTTTTTCTTCTCAGGTTTTAAAATTAAATGTTTGTGTACCTTAAGAACACTATTGACATTACAGAGTTTAAATGACCGTCATTTAAAATAAAATTTCATATGAGTATAACGGTTTGAAGTACTGGAAA
Source organism: Ignelater luminosus (assembly GCA_011009095.1). Classification (NCBI taxonomy): domain Eukaryota; kingdom Metazoa; phylum Arthropoda; class Insecta; order Coleoptera; family Elateridae; genus Ignelater; species Ignelater luminosus. The sequence continues at coordinate 334,123 of VTPC01089954.1, read as the reverse complement.
TATGATTCTTTAACCAACTTCATGCTGTAATTAAACTTTAGCTTATTAAAAATACAGAAAGAGTGTATTTACAAAAACCACAATTTACAATTGAAGGGGTGGATGGATAAATGTGCTATGTGACATTTTTGAATTGTGATGTTAGCCTCTTTATTCACACTAATTACGCAAGAATTGTGTTACATAGCACCTTTATGTACTTCATATCTTATACCGGAATTAGTTAACGCTTGACTGACTAGAAAAGGTATACCATAGGTTACTAAAGCACATCATAACATCTTTATTCACACTGAAACCTCAAAAAACGGAAAAATGTCACATAGCATCTTTATCCATCCGCCCCTTCAATTATCTTGACTGACTTTATTGTTTGAGAAATTTTTGGAGGTACATGCCTTTGTATTTATTGAAGTGTCAGCCATTTAATTAATCTAAAATACGAGAAACTCTAGCTTGGCTCAAGTCCAAACTTTCAAACTCATTATCCTTTGAAAGGTTTTAGGTGACTACTGTAAGCATGTTTTATGAATTTAATTTGCTCCTTCCTTACATTTCTTGAGCCCACCTACAAATAGAAAAATGAGACAGCAACCTACTTTTTTCACCTTTTATATACATGAAATAAAAACAAGCTTTTTCGTATATCCCATGTCTCTTTACCACATGAAATTTTTGAAAGTCTGTACTGAATTCTTAAGTTTAGGACTTATTGGATTATAGAATACAAAAATCAATATCAACCACACCTATATCTTACCTAAATACATATTTTGGTCTTTTATTTACTAATAATTACTTTTCTTCTTTTTACTTCAAGGTTCTGTCAAGTTTTCTTCAAGAACGAAACTTCAGAATACTTTTTCGATCATTTAACAAGTCACACAGGAGAATATAGATTTGTGTGTAGTTTCTGTACATTTAAAACTGCTAATGCTAAATCTTTAAGATCTCATTTTCATTCTTCACATAATGCAAGTGCTGAACAGGGAGTTACTGTACATCCTACTTACCCACCGCCACCAGATTATCACATAGTATTTGGTTACATATGCAGCGAATGTAATTTCATACAAATGGATAGAGCTGCAATTCAAGCACACATGGAACTGTATCATTCAGGAGTTGATAAAAAAATCTACAAGATTAACATGTCAGTGATCGAAGTAAGTAAACCTTTAGAAACTCCCGAAATATCAACAGAGATTAATCCTGAAAAACAGACGAATGTTACTGAGGTAAAACAAACAGAAAAACAAAAACAGAAAAATGATGAAATGAAACAAACAGAAAAACAAAAACAGAAAACTGTTGATGAAATGAAACAAACAGAAAAACAGAAACAGAAAGATGTCGATGAAATAAAGCAAGCAGAAAAAGAAAAACAGAAAAGTATTAATGAAGTAAAACAAATAGAGAAACAAAAAAGTATTGTTGAAGTGAAACAAGCAGAAAATCAAAAAAGTATTGATGAAATAAAACAAATAGAAAAACCAAAACAAAAGAGTATTAATGAAGTGAAGCAAATAGAAAAACCAAAACAAAAAACTATTAATGAAGTGAAACAAATTGAAAACCAATCTAAAAATTTAGAGGAGGTTTCTGAAGTAGATTCTACAAAATTACCAACAGCATGTGTTGACACCAACAAGATAACAGAACCGATTAAAGAAGATCCAACTGTATTCAAATGCATTGGAGATGAGGGAAAGGAAACTAAACACCTGGAAGAACAGCAGAAGCATGAAAAGATGAAAGAAATTAATTTAACTATTATCCCTAAAAAGAAACCAGCTTTAAATTTCTTAGATAAAATTAAAAGCAGATTGGATGATAAGAATCAGCCCATAGATTCTACAGGACAAAGCAATAATTCTTCATCGTGTGAGGACATTAATAACATACAATCTGCTTCTTCAGATAGTATCAATGCAGCAAGTCTTAAGAAGAATGCTGCTTCAGAGAATTCTGAACCGAAAAAGGCATCTAACAAAGTAGAGGCAAAGATAAATAAAGAAAACAACTTGGAAAAACCAATTAATAATAAAAATTCGGTGCCTATAAGTAATATTATTGAACGTTTACAAGGAAAATTAAATGTGGATTCTACACAACCACCACCACTAATTCCTCTAAATGAATTTAATCTAAATAGTGTAGAACCAAAAACTGATGATATGGTGATTCAAGTAGGGCCTATTGCAGCACGAAAAAAGAACATGTATATTTTGTATATATGTTACATGCAATCATGCATGTATTCTTCAACAAGTGAAGTTGATTTTGAAATGCATTGTAGAACTTTACATAGTGATGACGGGTGGAGAGGAATTTGTGATATATGTGGTCAAACTATTGATTCTTCAGAGGTTATACATGCCTACAATCATTTAATAGATGTTCATAAAAAGGACATAGCAAATGAACTTGAATCTAAAGAAAATGTAAAAGAAGTAAAGTCATATTTACGTATGCGCAGATTAAGTGGTGATAAATTGTCTGAGATACATTCTGACATCAAAGTAACTAAAGTAGAAAAAGATGATAACATACCTACCATACAAATGAGTGAAGATGCTCCATTTAAAATTGTAAATGTAACTTCACAAGCTGAAGAAGTAACTGAAGAGCCTTACAGTTTTCCATTTCAAATTAGTAATGTTATGTCATTAGCTGCAGAAGAGAATGAAGAAGCAAGTAATTCATTTACACCTACAACTGTTTCGAATCCTGAAATGCCACCTTTAACGATAATTAATAGTACTGTAGGTTCTGGTAGCCTTACTACATATTCCACTCCAGCTACTAGTACACCTATAACATTTCCAATTCCATTATCAGCCAGTAACAGCGGATACAGTTTTGTTTTCCCCATGTTGTCTTCTGTGAGCAAGCCGGTAATTTCTGTAAATAAATTGCCAAATCTTACCGAAGGTAAAGTATAGTTTTTGCCATTTTGAATATAATATTTATTGCAGTATTGTTACAGTCACACCACCAGCAACACCACGTAATGTAATGAAGCCAAATAATAAATTTTCAAATCTCAGACTTCTACAGCCAAAACCTCAATCAAAGAAGATTATGCTGAAGGACACGCCATTACATCCAGAAGAATTAGTAAAACCTCGTAAGCATAGAGCAGCAATAAATTCTCTTTTAGCAGAACACAAAATCATACATCTTTATAAATGTCCAGAATTCAAATGTAAATTTTCAACAGACTTTAAAAAACTGTTTGAAACTCATTTAGGGCAACATGAAGAATTTAAACCTGGTGTACAGATACCTTGCCTGTACTGCAACTTTAAGACTGATTTCGAGTATTTTGGAGTTCATTGTGATATTAGACATGGTCGTTGTCAATTCTGTTGTGCATACTGTTTCTACCGTGCCATCAATCAAAGCTATGTTGAAATGCATCAAGAGAGAGATCATGCTGGTAAAATAAGACGTGTTTTGGTGGTGGGAGTAAATCAAGATGCATTGATGAGTCAAGCGCAAATTCAAATGCCGCCATTACAGACCATTGTACCATTATATGTTTGTGGTCAGCTTGGTAAGTATAATTTTTATTGAAGTTATAGGTTCATAAAGAAAATGAACTTTTCACTTAATATCATGATTTTAAGTGTATGTCAAACAGTTTATAACAATGTAAGTGATTGACATTAAAACTGAATTTATTTAGCATAGTCTACATTTTTTCCGAAACAATTGCCTAACATTTTTCACACATTTTCGTGATTATCTGTTTTGTTTGTGGAAATAATCCCATTGTTATTTATATTTTTGAAATCAAGCTACAGGTGTCCTATTTTTAAAAAAATCATTAAGGATTGTCCACAAAAAAAAGTGGTTGAGTTTGCTGTGGCGAAATTCTGTTGAAACAAAAGATGATCAATTGTCACCTTGTCAGTGCACTGTATATGAAGTGTAAATTCTTCTAAAGTTAAATTGTTGTTTTACAAACACAATTTATTAAAATGTCGTCAAGACAAGTTGAAATATGGAAAAAGATAGTGTACACTTACAACCAAAATAACAATATGTCGCAATTCAAGTTGGCAAAATCAACGGTTCAAAAGGTTCTGGCGAATTACAAATTAACATTGTCAGTTGTAAGAAAAAAAGGTTTGAGAAGAAAATCGGGTCCAGTAGATAAAACGAAGGCGAAAAGGATTATCAAAGAGTTTAAGAAAAACCCAGGCCTCCCTGTTTGTGATGATGCAAGAAAATGTAATGTATCCAAATCATACGTATAAGAAATTAAACAAAATGAAGGATTACGATCTTACAAAGTGTCTGTAGTTCCAAATCGCAATTCCATTAAAGAACAATTGTGTAAAACATACAAGAGTGCTTGGAAAAATGTCTCTTACCATTAATTCGAAGTCACAAAGGTTCAGTGATATTTTGGCCCGACTTAGCAAAGGCCCATTATGCTAGAACCGCTCTGAGTTGGTATTCTACCAATAATATAGAAGTTGTACCCAAAACTGTTAATCTTCCAAATTGTCCGGAATTGTGTCCGATTGGAAGATATTGGGCAATTGTCAAACGCAAATTGAAGAAGACAGGAAGGATCACAACAGACGAAAGGAATCTTAAATGAATGTGGGATGCAACGTGTGATAGGGTGACCAATGACGATGTACAAGCATTGATGCGAGGTATCAGAAGAAAAGTTAGGGCCTTTTTCCAAACTTAGCTGCTTCTATTATATTCTGTTTTTGTTTAAGAGTTTGTTTATTTGTTTGTTTGCTAATAATAAAATAAAGTTGTGTTTGTTCTTTATTTGCTTGATATTTTCATTTTGTATTGACCAATTTTTTTCGTGGACAATCCTTAGTTGTCACCACAAAAAGACCATAGACTTGACCATGATACCAATATGAAAATTAATTTTCTCATATTTGGTAGTAGTACCTCAATACCAACTTTGATACCAATCGTATGATTACTTATTGAAGTAAGGAATTTATGTGGAACTTGAGATTGTGGATATTTGCTTTGCTAATTATTTTACAATAAAACCATAAAGAAAAAAGTTGTAAAGCTTTATTAAAACTTGTTGGAATACTATGTATATGACTGAATTAGGATAATTATTTGCTGTTCTGTTTCAGGTTGTAAAAGTAAATTTATTTTTGCTGACGCATATAAGGAACATTTAAGAACAACTCATAAAGGTATTCCTATAATGTGTTCTTTATGTCAGTCCAATCCAACTGATCCAGATAATGCCATTAATCATATGCAAACTCATAATATTTATTTATATCATTGCCGATATTGTACATTTGGTGCATTAAATACTGAAGAGGTCTATAAGCATTTATCACATCAGCACTTTGCCCTTAGTCCTAAGATTGTCACAAGGCAATTTGTGCATGATGGAAGTGGGGTAACTATTTGGAAATAGTAAAATAGTAAAATATATAGATTTTTTATTTTTACAGAAAGGTTGGGCTGATTGTAACCATTATGATCCGAAAAGTTATGAACACCTGAAAATAATCTCTGATGAATATAGTAAATATCTTACACCAAATGCTCGATTTGAAGTAATACCACTTCAAGAAGTGAAGATAAAGCGGCCCCCTAAAGGTTTGACTGTGACAACTACATTATCTCCTATTTCTAGTTCTCTAAGCTATACTGTACCTAAAGTTCCTAGTGAATTAAATAAAACATCACCTAAAAAATCTAACTTGACATTAAAAATTATAGAATATAACGGGGATAAGGCAAAAAACAATATAATGAAGAGTGAGAATGAACACGATAGTGATGTAGAGATCGTGCATGTTAGTGATGAAGAAACATCTCCACCAGCTTCATGTAGTAAACTGCAGAAGGCTTTAAATGAATCACCAGATAGTAAAAGGCCGCAGTCTCCAATTGTTCTTAACAAGTATTTGTCAACCAACCGTGATCTCTTAACATTGACTAAAACATTACCAAGTACAAAAGGAAATACTACAGAAATAGAAACTAAATGTTTGAGTTCATTAGCATCCCCATCAAGTACAGTGATTAACCCTAAGACTTCACCCAGTGCTGTAGTGCAGGTAAGTTAAGATTTTGTTTTTAGCATCAAGTTTTAATGGAAAAAACTGTTTTAGAATAAATCCTCTAGTGCAGTTTTGGACGAGCCATTATTGGATGTAACAAAGACTGCAAGTGATGATGTTGATCCTCTAAAGTTAGACTTGGAGCCTCAGATAACAATCTCAAATGACAACAACACGAAAGAACAATCACAGACTTCTACAGAAAATAAATTAGATGGATTGAGTTTGAGTTTTCCAGAAGACGCAGCTGTACAAGAATTTTCCGATTTGACTGTTGAAGAAGATTCAATTTCTGTAGATGACACAACTAAAAAGCAAGGTCTCATTGGTAAAGATTTGTTTAAGTGTGGTTCCTGCAAAGCAGGTTTTGAAACGTCCAATCTGTTTAAAACACACGTTGGAAAATGTGCAAATATTACTAATCAAACTGGAAATGCAAGACCATTTAAATGTGCTCATTGTATAAAATCATTCAAATCTATCGGCACATTGTCAGATCACGTTCGTTTGCATGGCACATTACGATTTTCGTGTTCACTCTGTGATTTTAAACATCAGCACCAACTTTATGTGCGATCTCATTTAAAAAGTAGGCATAAAATTACCAGTGTTGTTCTTACACCAGTAGATACAAGGAAACGTAGTTTGGATGAAGATGAATTTGTTGTACGTCCTAAAATTTATAGACAAAAATCCATTGAAGGTAATAATGGCAATAAGGATTCTGCCACAAACAGTGGTGATGAAGCAGCTTTCAATAAATCTCATAAAACTTCTTTTGGTCCTGATCAAATCTCTGATGTGCCCCTTCATCCAATATTTAGTCAGCAAATGATGTGCTCATCATGTGGTTACTTAACAAAGGTTGGTTTATTTTTAACTTGTTTATAATTGTAAACTCATTAAGGTAATAATTTAGGTGAGGGCGAATCTTGTCAGACATCTGCAATTCCATGTTACTGGTAAAGAAATGCCAGTACCAGCTGCCGCTCCTGTCAATCCGGTTCCATGCCTAGAAAAAAACGAGAAGATGTTTGATAAAATGACGAATTTGTCGCTTAGTTCTTACAATGATCAGATTCGTATAGCATCAACAAAAATCGAGAAAAAAGAAAATATTGGTCTTTCTAAAGAGGAAGAAGCTCAATTACCTGCTTTTGTACCTTTAAACAAACGTTATGTCTGTGGGGCAACCTTCTGCAATTACTTATGTCTAAATGAATCCATGTTCAGGTATTTTATTTTTTAATTCTTTTTTAACAAAAATTTGTTTTATAAATTTTGTTTTAAAACAAGTAACAGTTACAATATTTTATTAAAATGTGGTTAAAATTTTTTACAGATGTCATTTATTAGCTTTACACAGTGATGAACCATCTTACAAATGTGTACATTGCGAAGAAAAACTTTCAACAGAAAAAGGTGCAATCAATGTAGATTATATTATAAAACATCTTAGATTACACGAGCTACATTTGTACAAATGTAAATATTGCAAATTCTTGCACCATTTAAAACACAAAGTTGATCGTCACATGACGGAGAAGCATCCAGATAAACCAGCTGTAATAATTGTTGTGAGAGAGTTAGATCATGAACCTGAAGAACGGCAGGAGCAGCATGATGAGATTAAGGAAATTAAAGATACAAAACCATGGCGTTGTGGTATGTGTAAATATAGATGTACAAATAAGGCAGAAGTTGTTTCGCATGTTTTTAATAAGCATGATGTAGAAAGTCAGTTTAAGTGTGCCCTGTGCCAGTTTAGAAGTAACGATAAGTCTGCTTTTCCATTTCATTTCGAGAGTAACCATCCTGGGCAAAGCATAGATGTTATAGATGCTTATTTTGAGGTTGAAGAAGTACAGACAATATCAAAGACTCCTCTAGAACTACCAAGTTTTGATACTACTCCCATTTGGCAACGAGATAAAAATAAATTTAAACATATTAGAGGCATTCCACTAGATGAAACAAATAAAATACCAAAGAGATCTCCTGCAAAATCATCTAACTTCTTAGACAATTTGGACAAAGCTATTGATGCGGTTGTAAGTGCTTCTTCAGAATTTCCAGAAAAAGATATTTCCAAGACACCTGTACTTAAAAAACCAAAAACTTTAAAAGAGAAGAAGATGGAACTAAAAACAACATTAGAAAATAGAGTGAAGGAAGCCAGCAACGGAAATAATACTGCAAGACTTCCAGAACCTGTTATTCCTAAGACAGAATCTTTAGAAGAATCATCAAAAACAAATCAAAAAAGTGTCAATAAAAATGAACAATTACCAGTAAATCAAAAGTGTAAAACAGACTTATCCTTGCAAGAAATTGAAAGGTTAGATATTGAAACCCTTAGAAATAGTGATTTAAGTGGTACCTATGGACCATTTGGAAAACCTTTGCTTAAGCAGTATTTGTGTCCACTATGTAGCGTATTTAAAACAAAGAAGGTTCAAGACATTACTTACCATTTATATAAAGAACTGCACTATTCTAGGTAATATATTAGTTTTGAAATTCTACTTATTTGTTAATTTATGTTTTTCCCTTTTCAACAGATACACATGTGGAGTTTGTGAAACAACAGGTATAACTTACAGTTTTTTACATAAACATTCATTGCGAAAACACAACATTGAATCAGTTATATCACTTCCTTTAAATCCTCAAATTGAAGACTGGGTTCAGAAACTTCTTGCTATACAACGTCGTTTAATTGACTCCAATAGCATGCTTCATAGAGGTGCTAATGCATCAGATGCTTCACAAAGTGATACAGGTAATCAGAGTGAAACTAATGAAGTAGTAGTAGAAAAGAAAACCGATGTTAATGAAAATGCGAAGAAGGAAACAGAAGTTCCCGATTCATCTAACTCAGAATCAGAGAATGGGGCCGCAAAGGGAAAACAGATTCCAAGTGTGCATCAATGTCAGTATTGTAGTTATTCATGCAAAGCTGCCAGTGATATGAGAAAACATGAGAAACGCCATTGGGTACAGAAACCGCTGAAATGTGGTCATTGTGATGTGGAAGGTAAGAAAACTGTTGTGTTCATGTGAGAGACATGCCTCAATAAAAAACTTATAAAAGAAATAATAGAGTTAGGGACAATGTTGACTGAGTTTTTATTCACACACTTGTCTTAGTCTATCCAATTTTTTTGATTTTGATTCACAACTCAAAACACTCCTCAGTAGTTAGTACATAACAAACCAAAAAAAGTTAACCAAACATTTGATGTTGGTTGATGTAGAAATTGGTAATGTAGATTTAATGAATTTAGCATTCCAAAAAGAAACTTGAGCCAACTCCTTTGGTTATCAGTAGGAGGCTATTCTAAAGTAATCTGTTTGTTGGAAATGGATCTGTTGAAAATAAACAAATCATTTATTTTTGTTTGCTATTCTGAACAATCTAGCCTCACATCAATCTAATGATTTAGAATAACGGACAAAATTAACTGGGCTATTTTTTTATGAATCCATTTTAATGATCAAATTACGCTACGCAACTGTTGGAATTAATATAAACTATTCTATTAAAGAATTTAAATGTTGAATAACCATGCTACATCACCGTGATATAGAAAATGCATCATTCAGAAATCTTATTTTTTAATGAAACATTTCCAAATATTAGATTTAGTGAGAAATCAAAACACTGGAAACTCAAAATAAAAACTTGGTAGTGAAAACCGTGGATGTTTTTGAAAAAACAAAAGTATCAGTAAATTGATCTCCAAAATAGGCATGGTTTTTCTAGTTTAGCCAACTTGTTTTGTTCCATTTTTAAACTCATTAAGTTAAAGGTTAAAACAAGTTAATGGCGTTTAGATGTGATTTATGTACATTTAACCCAAAACCTACAGGTTGCATCAGCAGGAAATACTTAGGTTAACCTTGAAACAGCTGTTGGTAGGATTGGAAAAAAAATCGATTTTTTTTAAAAAATCGTGATTGTTTTGATTTTTTCGATTTTTCTGTGTATTCTTAATTAGATTGAAATAAAACCCTTTGAAAGTAAAATCCAGCTAAAATTATGGCATTTAATTATACCTAGTACTGCCATAAGTCTTTAGACAGAAGTTTATGCTTTATTAATCAGGTTAGCTTTGATTCCAGCGATTGCATTTTTATTATTATATAATCATAGTAACCTGTCACACAAACATTCGATCACCAAACGTCAAAACTCTTTTAGTTGCAAAAATGTTTGCAAGTAAAACTACCCGTGTAGCTACAATAGAACTATTAAAGTGGAGAAAGAAACCATCTGAAATTTTCAGTTTTAAAAAAACATAATGTTGCTTGTAGTGTCATATACTACGGCATTAAATGCCGCCAGGAAACTGACAGTATTGAAGACCGCAAAAGGTGTGGGCGTCCATGTTCTGCAAGGACTCCAAAAATAATAAAGATTGTGCGAGAACGTATAAGAAGAAATCCATGTCGGACACAAAAGAAAATGGCTCTACAGGTTGGAATATCAACAAGATCCATGTCCAGGTTATTAAAAGATGATCTTCATGTAAGAGCTTATAAACGGTATACATAACATTATTTAAATAATCATTTAAAAAAACTGAGACTAGATAAATGTAAACGGCTACTTATCAGACACACGTTAACCCAAGGACAAAATATATTATTCACCGACGAAAAAATTTTTACAGTGAAAGAGTAGTTTAACAAACAAAATAGCAGGGTGTGCTAAATCTTTTCAGCTGGTTCCTGAACACAACAAAAGGGTTATTCGCGGTCACCATCCTTCCAATGTGATGGTTTGGCTTGGCGTAAGCTACAGTGGCATTACAGATGTTCACTTTTGTGAGAAGGGTGTCGAAACAAATGCCAAAAATTATATGGAAGAGATATTGACGCCAATTGTGTTTCCCCTATCCAATACCATGTTTAAAAAATCAAAAATGGACTTTCCAGCAAGATTCGGCTCCGGCTCACAAAGTCAAATCAACTCAGCAGTGGTTAACCGTCAGTGTACCAGACTTTATAAGTACGGAAGACTAACCTGCATCTAGTTCGGATTTGAATCCACTCGATTATAAAATATTGTCAAAGCTGGAGCTAAGAGTGTGTTTTAAACCTCATAAAAATCTGGAGTCACTGAAACGAAAATTAGTAAATGAAGCACGGAATCTTCCTCTTGAAATTGTTCGTGCTTCTATAGACGATTGGATTCCTCGTTTAAAGGCTGTTATAAAAAACAGTTCAAGGTGTATTTGTAACTTATAGTAGTTTAATAAAATGGATTATGTTTCAAAATTAATTTCTTAGTTTCTGTATTATCAATTTATATACTTATATAAGGATGCACAGCATAGGGATCTTGAAAACGGTAAGAGGTACAGGATCGGTTAAATGGGATGAAAGTTGACTATTTATTGGACCTTTTTGTTGGAATTTGCAAAATTTAGATTTCTCAATTTTTGTTTTTATTTTTTCTTTCATTTATTTGAAGAGGTATCGGAAAACTAAAACTACTTTTCCTTTGCCACTTTTTGTGCTAACAAAGCTAACAAAATTTCTGTACAACGTTTTGGTTTCAAATAACCATCATCAACCTCATTTTTTTAAATAGGTAGAAAAACAATTGAAAATTGATGATAGGGTTATTTTGGTTTTGTATGCTATAAATTAATGTATTCTGCAGTACCCTGGCCTGCACGATCACCTGATCTAACACCATTACATTTTTTCCTCTGGGGTAATATCAAGAATCACGTGCTTAACCAAAATTTTGAAGATGAACAGCAACTATTATAGTCAGTTACAGCAGCATTCAACACAAAAAATCAAAACCGAAATAACCCTATCATGTTTATTATTATTAGAATTAGAAGAGCTATCTAAAACAATTTTCAATTGTTTTTCCGCCTATTTAAAAAAATGAGATTGATAATGGTTACTCGAAACCGAAACGTTGTACAGAATTTTGTTAGAGTATTTTAATAGAGCACAAAAAGTGGTAATGGAAAAGTTTCTTCAAATAAAATGAAAGAAAAAATAAAAACGAAAATTGAGAAATTTTTTTAAATATCTCAGAAACTATCCAAGATATCTAAATTTTGCGAATGCCAACAAAAAGGTCCTATAAATAGCCAACTTTTATCCCGTTTAACTGATCCTGTATGTCTTACCATTTCCAAGATCCCCATGCTGTGCATCCTTATCTTGAACACATTGTATTTATGCATTTTTATAGCACTTGATTGCGATTTAATAGTGTTCTTAAATTCTTCACATCCATAAGACCATAACCAAAGATTAGGGAAGTAAACCCTAATCTTTGCCATAACTGTAAAACATTCAAAAATACATGCATCAGCAAGTTGGGAAATGCATGGCTAGACAGCAGTATTCCTGTCATATTCTGTCCATACTTGCAGTGGCTGTAAGCCTATAAAAGATTGGAGCTCTGAAAGTAGATTTTATTTTCTATTTCTTGCAGAAATTTTATTGTAGTTGAAGTGTCCAAGATTTATTTTAATTTAAAAGACAGAAAACATGAATTATATTTATACTAATTAAAAAAGAAAAATTAATAAGTATAAAAATAAAAATGATTAAAAGAAATGATTTTTTAAAAAAAAATCACTTGATTTAAATCAGGCCAACCCTGGTGGCTGTTAGTATCCACTTTGGATCCAGAGTTAATCCAAAATCATCTTTTGTAGACACTTGCAGTAATACGGTCCATTTCTAATTAGTTTTGTTTGTTGTTTATTTTTGTTGATTTATTTATCAATACTCAGGTGCTTTCAACAACACTGCCATTTTCAAAGAAATGTTCTAAAGATAATGGTAGTACTAGAGAAAATGACAACACACCCATACAGGATGAATCCATGCAGCATCTAAAGAATTTTGAATAGACTATAAACAAATTTAAATTAAAAAATACTTATTCAAATTAATAAGTCATTATTATATTTTCCTTTTAGGTGTAACCAAATATGAGGTGATACAACATTCAAAAAGAGCCCATCCCAACATCGAACCTGTAGTTGTACCAGTGCCAACTCCTAGTAAACCCACAATTAAACCTATTACAAGAAAACGAAAATATCCCAAAAGTACAACAGTGAATGCTTCACCCATTTCAAATGTTAATGACGAAGTACCAGTGAAAATGCCTGTAATAGAAGCAGTTGAGTCAATTAAAGAACCTGCAGGGAATGATGAAATGGAAATAGAAGAAGATGCATTTGCCTTTACTGAAGCAGATGAAGAAGAAACACGCGAAGCAATTATATTTGTTTGTAATTATTGTCCAAAACGTTGTAATACTGAATCTGAAATGAAAGTACATTGGGAACTGACACACAAATCTAGACAGCTTCCATTTAAATATAAAAGGTTGATGCGTACTCAGATTACCAAGAAAGGCACCATCAATTACAAATGTCCGTACTGTAATTTTATTGGACATTTAGAAACGGTCAAGAAACACTTTCAACTCAAACACCCCAATCTTAATTTTTGGGCATTTCGTTATAAGTGTGGATATTGTAATGAGTACTTTAGAAATGTGGAGAAAATTAAAGTCCACTGTAAACGAAAGCACGATGATGCTGAATTGCTTTATTCAAATATTGAAGATCCTAATAAAGATACAAAAGATAAAGAAATAGAGAAACCAAAAGATTTTATTTGTGAATACTGTGATGCAGAATTTGATATACGTAGTGACCTTGTAGATCACCACAAAGCGCTGCATTCACATTTAGAATTAAATTTACCACCTGATCTTACACCACAGAAAAATATTCAGCAAGAAGAAGCAACAGAAGAGTTGAAAGCATATATGTGTCCACAGTGTTCACATACTAGTAATAGCTATGCTGCCATGAGAGATCATTTGCGAGCCCATGCTAAACCTTTCGAATGTTCTTACTGTCCTCTTAGATTTACATATCCTTCACTTGTAAAGAATCATCAAGCCAAAGAGCACCCTAATTTAGAACATAAGTATAAAACTCTAGAAGATGCCTGTAAACTAAATGAAGATCTAAGAAAAAATTTATTAAAACTTACTGAAAGTGGAGTTTATGAAAAAATATCGGGTGTTAAATGTGTGAAGCGATTAAGATGTGATCAGGGAAATCAACCTAATAAAATTAGGATTATTGAAAATGATCTTGAACTTGAAAAAAGTGCTCCTGCACTCGCCCCTCCAATTATTGATATCGTTGCAACTAAACCAATCAAACAAAAGCAAACTGCAAGAAAATCAACTACACACTTTGTTAAAGATAGTGAAGGATATTCATATTATGGCAGTAAACCAGATTTAACTGGATTGGATAATGTTAAAACAACTGTAACATTTATGGATTCATTAGTGACAATGCATATTGCTCAATTTAGAGGATTCCTAGATATCTGTCCTATTGTTCTAGTTGCAGACTGCATGAAAAGTAAAAACCAACTTTGACAAAATTGTGATTATGATAGTTTAGCAACAAATGACTCTTTGTCGTGTGTTTTCAATGATGGAGAATTTTGTGATGAGCTTGAAAATATTGTACCAACAATTAGTGCTCTGAATAGCTTACAAGATCACGAGTATTGGTTTTAATCATTTCTTTTATAATGTACAAAGTACAATATTTACAAACAATATGAGAGTTGTTATGAAGGATATTCTAATTAAGCAGGTTCTGATAAATGTTACGATCGTCAAAGCTGCTAGTGTTATAAATATGTATATAGTTCTAGCAAGTTTTATTGCTGGATAGTTTTAAGTACAAAGCAATCATCCCATTATGTTTTAATATGAAAACTTTTAATTTAAACTAAATAATGGTTAAGTTAATTTTTGTGTAGTCTATGTACGTCACATACCATTACAGTTCACATATTTTTATACATAAGTATCGTTAGCTTAATAAAATTCCTTATAAATTGTAATCTTGGTTGTTTTTATTTTTCCTCATGATTATTTTGAAAAGACTTCACATCTGTTGTATTACTTGAAATGATGTTATTTGATAACAGACTTGTTCTTGTATTGATTATTGTAAAATAATCAAATACAAAAATGTATGATTAAAAAATAAAGTTTGTTGAAGCAAATTATTTTTCCTTCCATCGTTTTTTAACTGTCTTCGATTTTAAAAAATGCTTTTTTATGTTTTGTTGCAAGGACTGTGACAACTTTGGTACCCATGCTCATTCAAAAAATATATATCTTTTGCATGTAGATGCTATTTTGAAGTGCTAATTAAATTTGACATATACATATAAGATTTAGAATCCCTTTTTGGGGTCCACTCTAAAAATATGAGCTAGTTACATCCCTGTTTTATTGTGAACTTTTTTTCTTTTACAGCAGCATTTTTCAAAGTATCCATCACTGAAATATAATATACTGGAAGAGGCGCTGTTGTAGGAAACGCGATCCGAGAGAGAAACGAATCTGCTCAAAAACCTTTACTATATTATATTTCAGTGATCCTATTAGAACCATTTTCAAAAATATATCTTACTTTTATATTTTATAGAAATGTTTACAATGCACAAAGTAATAACAAATATAAAATTGAAAAGAAAAATAATGTACTTATTTTCAATCATAAGGCTACTTTGTATATGTAATAATCAATTCAATAATAATTAAGTAAATATTCTAGCTGTGTGTAAATTTAAGAATGAATAAGGTACAACCTTTGACGCAGCAATTTTTCACCATTTTAATGCATTTTAAACTTTGTTATAATCTACTGTCAAAAACATAACACATCACATCGGTCCAGTCTAGGTTATGATATGACAAGTATGACGATGAACTGACAAACTTTTCGATAGACTGTACAGCACATGAAAAAATTCTTATTGCATAAACGCAGTAAAGTTAGATGGAGACAGATGGCCCCTTCGGTATCAGTCTTGTCTCGAAATGCTTTCCACTCATTGCATGATATTCGAACGCACCTTCCAGTATTATTATATTTCAGTGGTATCCACCTGTTTACTCTTCCTAAATCTCTTTTGTCTTTTATGATCCTGGAAACAAACCATGACGAGCTAAATTTTATGAATATGATCTTAGTGACTGATTTTGCTAAATTCAGTTGCAGATTAAAAAAACAGTTTTTCAAAGCTATCATGATAAACCAAGTTGAAGTTTCTAGGAATAATTTATTATTATAGAGCTATGTTAAAATCTCTTTCATTTCTGTGATCTGGATAGATATCTGTCAGTAATTTGAGTTGCTGTTTCAAACAAGTGGCTCCCCTTGCCCCCCTCCGGGCGCCCTAGCTAGAAGTTAAGAGAAGGTACCCAAAACCAAATTTCGCCGCAATGTTTGCCAGAGACATTTTTGTACAGTGTTTCTTTGAGATTCATAGTTGTAAGCTAAGTAAATGATTTTGTTTGATAGTCCAGGGAATCGAGGCTGAAAAGGGGGCCTTTGCTTGCAAAAGGTTATGTAGTTCTAATTTTTTGATATGTGGGTGAAATATAATATGTATCTCATTGCATAACATTCCAAAAAAATTCGATCTAAGAGACAACATTAAGCAAAAAAACAATTATTTCTCATTTCTTTTGGGTAAAAAAATAACATTTTTGAAAATAAAAAAACCACCCTAGGAATTTTTTTAAAATTTGTTGGAATAGCATATAAAAGATGATAGAAAAACATTGGCTGAAAAATTTTTAAAGTGGGAATCATTTCTATTTAAATCTTTTAAAACTTACCGTGATGTCTGATCCAATTTGGATTTTGCGCGTAATTTGATGCATAGTTAATTGTGGTATTAATGGTTGGTTGTTGGTAGAGTAGTGCGTGAAAAATTGCCTAATGCATAATTATAAGTATAACCTTACTTCTTTAATACATTTCGTATAAGGTTATAAACGTTATAAATCGATATGCGAAAGAATATCTTGCGCAAATTGAATAACGTAATTCATACAAAATATGTAAATGCATACAGAATCATGTAACAGTTAATTAGTTATGGAGCTTCCACCGAAACCAGATGAATCTGATTGCTGTAATTCAGGTTGTAATCCATGTATTTTAGATGTTTATGAAGAACAACTTAGAAAATATAAAAATAAGACTTTGAATACCAAAGAAAGCACTAAAAAGAATTGTATGTCGTTGACTACATACGCAACATTCGAATTGATCAAGAGAGTAGAACATACAGCAGATACATGTCTACTTACTTTTCAATATGTTGATAAAGAGAACATTTACTGTAACAGTTGTGAACAACTCCATTTAATTTACAAACCAGGGCAGCACTTTTTATTAAAAGGTCATTCATATTATTATAAAGACAATCAATTTACACGTGCATATACCCCAATACCAGTTGAAAATAATGATCTACTTTCATTTACCATTATTGTTAGATTGTATGAAGATGGAAACATGTCACGATTTATAAAGAAATTGGAATTAAATACACTTACATTATGGAGAGGCCCTTATGGTGATTTTGAGATAAGTTATAAATTTAATTATATACTTTTAATAGCTCAAGGAACAGGTATAGCACCGATCTTTGCTGTGATACATGACATTTTAAGAAATGAAGAATGCGAGACATTCTTAAAACTGTTTTTCTGTTGTAGAACAGAAAGAGATATTTTATTACGAAATGAATTGTATGAGTTTAGTTCATTTTGGAATTTTAGCTATGAAGTATTTTTATCAAATGAATGTAATGTAAAATGTAAATATAACGAGGTTATTCATTCAAATCGTTTAGATGTTAATGCAATTAAAACATATGTCGAGGATAAATTGAATAAGAATGTTCAGATTTTAGTATGTGGTAGTGAAATTTTTAATCAAGATATGCTAGAAAAGGTACTTTCTTGTGATGTTGATAGGGAGCGAATATTTCTATTTTAGAAGTGACTTAATTAGCAATGTTATATGGTTTTATAAATTGTCTTACCTAGTTTGTGGTAGCAAAGACAAATTTACAAGGGTAGGCATCATTGTAAATATATTATTTTAGAAAATATGCATTAATTTATATAAATTTATTTGAAATAAAATATTTTTGTTATTGTACATGTATTTATTATAACAAAATTCTTTACAGAAATTAATACAATATTATAAGGGACATGAAATATGCTGAAAAAAATTTGAATATTAATAAAATAATCTGTTAACACTAGTGATAGTAATTACGTACCTTTTCACAATTTGGGCATTGTCCATTTAACTCATTAAAACTTTGCTTAGCATTCACAGAAACCAACCACTGAAACAAGAATAAGATTTAAACATAACCTTTCCTATAAATCTTGCATGCAGAAGGGTCAAAGTAGAATAGCCTTTTCCAAAGTTGTAGAAAGAATCTTTTTGCACGACCACCTGCAAAGTTGACACTTTACAACTCGTCAATGTCAAAAGTTGACATAAGCATTTGCAATAAATTTTACGTATCAATGTTATAAAAGCCACATTGATGTTATAATAGTTATTTATATAACAAGAGTGTAAAGTGAAGTTTTTTGAATGAGTAGGAAGTTTGTGGCACTCGCTGTCGCTCGTGCCATAAACCCTACAAATTCAAAAAACACACTTTACATTCAAGTTGTATACAATATGTCTTGCATGAACATATTTTAAAGAAAATAATAAAGAAAAACCATTGATGGTAGATTAAAAAAATGAAGTTGGCCAAGATCATAGGTACATATAATGATTTCATTACGACATCAATACGGCTATTATAACATCGATACGTGAAATTAATTGCAAATGTTTAAAATTGTCAACTTTCGACATTGACAACTAGTGGTAAAGCGCCAACTTTACAGGCGGCCAAGCAAAAAGAATACGTGATATGCACTTATGATCTTGGCCAACTTCATTTTTTAATCTAGTGTCAATGGTTTTTTAAATTATTTTCGTTAAAATACGGTCGTGCAAAAAATATTGTATATAACTCGAGTGTAAAGCGTCCTTTTTTGAACTCGTAGGGTTTATGGTACTCGCTGATGCTTATACCATAAACTTCCTACTCGTTCAAAAAACCTCACTTTCCACTCATATAAATAACTATTATAAAATTCTCAGAATAGCAAATGCAAAATCAAACTACAGTAGCCTTTTACCAAAAGATCAAGTAGCCTTTCTTAGCATTGGCATTTAATAGAAAGTTCTCATATTACTGTTGAAATAACATATCAAGCGGTTTTTTACTACACTGTGGGTGGATCAAATTCTGTATAACTGCTCATTTACAAAATTTCAGGAATGTGCCCTAAAATAAACTAATATCGCAGATATCCTATTGCTTTTGTTAGAAAACTTTTATATTCTCTATATCAAAATACATAATCATAAAAAAATCTCATTCTATTATGCATTCACAGTTTTTTTTTATGAGGGTTGGCCATGAATCTCTTTTGTTAGGTTGCACTAGTAGTGTGCCTTGATATTGTTTTATTAAATGTCATTTTTTTAATGGGTAGAGTATGGACACACTTGTCAAAGAAGAGAGACCAAAAATATATGTTAGCTCTCTAGTCGCACAGCAAGTGTAGAGGATAGAATAAGAATTTACTGTTAAAATTTTTCTTTTTTACTTTACACCCAGTGTGAGCAGAAAGCTAACGTATATTTTTGTCTCTCTTGTTTGACAATTGTGTCCACACTCTCCTATTAGAAAAATGACATTTAATAAAACAATATCAAGGCACACTAGGTTGCAGATAATAAGTATTTTGATTGTTATTTCGTTGTACAGCTTGGATAACTTCAAAACTAATCATTGTCACTGCACAAAATACAATCTCATGCCCTACTGCCTATTTGAAATAGAAATATTTAAACAGGATATCTTGCAAATAGACTATTACCACAACAATTTGATATTATTTCTGTTATTAGATCTAATAATAATAATAACTTACTAAATGGAAGACATCAAAATTACTAAAGATGTTAATTCCATTTTATATAAAACTGACAACATTGCGTTTGTAGGTCTTCTGTCATGCAATCTAACTTAAATTCATTTAAAAAGCCCAACCATACATGTTAGACCAGTTTAAACTGAAAAACTAATTTGTAGGTGTAAAAGGTGAAAAACTAATGTTCATAATGCTAAATTGGGTGAATCTCCATACCCAACTCTAATGCAAAAAAACTGTGACCACATAATACTTATTTTAATTTTACAAGCAACTATGATCTGTATTTTCCAACAATTTTCTTCAAGTTAATGAATGCCACCCACTATATACAGTATGGTCCAAGAAGTCTTCAACTAATGGGAAAGATTTTAGCCAATTGTGGTACAGAAATGAAAGTACTACACAAAGTTGGTGCATGTCTGAAACCGAAATTAACGTCAATCAAAATCGGGAAAAGTCGTATAGCATGCAGGGAAGATATAAAAAATCGAAAGTTACTCAAGAATAAAGTAACCTTAATTTAAGAAATAGAGCAATATGTTATTCTCTGGTTGTATAAAGCGTTTTTAAAATCATTATTAGCTAATGCAATGTTAACTTTAAAATCTAGCAATTCGGGAAATGTAAACTCGTATAATTTATTTAGATTCATTTTCTCTAAATAAAAACGGTATTTATGCCACAATGGTATTTACAGTAGGATAACGCATTTAAGGAATAAAAAACGTAAATAAAATAAAAGATTCAATTGTATATACATGTTTTACTTCATTATAAACAAGTTAAAAGTATCTGTACATTAGTTCTAAAAAGTTTCACAACTATGAGGATATTCAAATAAAAACAAAAAAGATTATTTTTGAGATAAGAGGCCATGATATTCATATTTAGGCATACCTTCTTTCTATACAACTTTATTTAATAACATCTACAGAGTGAAATTGAAATAGCTAGAAAAAGATTTCATGGGTAATTGCCGATGTTTCGAGATGTCCATTTTAAATTTAAACAGAGCCCTTTTTTGAAAAAAGGAGTCGACTTTCCATATTTTGAGAGCCGCTGGTGTATGGAAGCAAAACTTTTGAAGAAGTAACTTTCTGTCGAAAAACCAACATAACCAGAGTTTCCGATTTGTCAAACAATTTTCCACACGCGCTGTATAATGATAAATGAACACAGAGAAGTTTTTCCATCATGTCAATGTCAAAGAAATTATCTCGTCTCGCATTCCTTCCCGAGAAAGACCCCTTAGTGTTTCGTTGGGAAGTCCAGAGGAGATCATCTCAGCGTGTCCGACCAGGAGAACTCTCGAACTTAGACTAGGCCCGTGATGGTGTCGTTACGGGCTACGGCCCTGTCTTAACGCAGAAAATGCGTATATCCAAGATACCCAAGACATGATTTAGCAATATAACACTGAGTTTAATCTCATTTTATTGGAGGCAAGTTTACGTGGAGACCGCAATCAGAGAGCGAGAAAGCTTAAGGTGCGGCGCACCCCGGTGTTGTCAGAGAATTAGGGCAACAACCGCCGATGGCGTCATACTTTGGATGATAATACATACTAACTAAAAAAAGAATGTTACGGAAAGTCCTGACGTATTCTAAGTTGCCGTAGGATGGGAAAAATAATTGAAGATTCTAACGAATCTTTTTGTACCTTGGTTACAAGAACAAATGCATTTTGATAACTCAAGGAAGGTCTGTGGTTTGATATGGCTTGTGGTTTGAGTTTGGAATACGCAGAGACTTGATAAGCATGCGAAAGAGACGTTATCTCATTTACACTACGATCGTGTGTTTCTTTACCGCCACAAGCGATCCAACGGGCCAGAATCCACAAACACATTGCGTGACTTGTGATGGCTTGTTTTTCGCAATGGTTCGAGAAGCTATCACAAACCTGGAACCCCGACTGTAGAAGCAGTAGTGTGTAATGTGTGTCTGACGCAATTTCTGTGTTATGACAAAGACATTGGTTCATGAGGGACTTTCCGATATTCTGGCAGTCACATTAAGATAATCGAGAACGATGGGACGTAACATAACTGCTAATAAGGCTTGAATTTTTGAATTTTGGCCAATCGTGTGTGCATTACAGTGATGATTATTGCACTTGTACAAATAATCAATAATTTTGCTGACAGCAACTGTTTTGTTTTTTGCGGCTTTTAAACCTGTTTGCATTTGGAACTTAACGTAAGTAGCTACTATTTAGTTGAAAATTTTCTTGAAAAAATGTTCTGTCAAAATGTTCCTCGCACATATCAAATTATAGTTAATTCTCACTCGTGCGCATACCCGCATTCGTGGAAATTATCTAATATATAACATGCACTTTATGGAAACACTTGGAATCAATTATTTTGTCCTCGATCCATTTCAAAATTGCGTGATTGTTAGAGAAAATCTGATGAAAAACAATAAGGCCAAAGTCCATGTCTAATCCGGAGATAATCCCTTCGAAGCAGAAATTAATTAACAATCAAAATAAGATTCTTATACCATATTTATTATCACAGGAAAAGTCGAGACTGGAAAAAACTCAAGTTCTTTTCATTGGTCATTGTGCTCTCATTCAACCGGCACTTCTATGTTAGGACTGCGACAACCGGAACCATAAAGATGTGTCTGATGAAGGTTCTTGAGCATCAGCACATAAATGGAAAATGGCGAAATAACGTGAATTTGAGATGAATTATTAGAGGAAACAGAAAATCCAGTATGATCATATTATCCAACACGATAAAATATTTTGGCTCCAAAAAAATCGCAAGCACATACAATGAATATAAAAGGCAAAGGGAAATCGTTAAGACTCGAGAAAAAAAAGCAACAACCAAGGTCCGGAAAGATTTCGGGAAAAAATGAAGAAAATCTCCGCAGGCAACGCTAAGTTGCTATACCGCACGCTAAAAAGATTCAGAAAAGAGAAAGGTAACAGACTAATAAATAATATAAAAGACAAAGAGGGATATATACTAAATGAAGAGAAAGACAGAGGGCAAAGATGGAGAT
The DNA here is from genome assembly GCA_011009095.1 of Ignelater luminosus. Lineage (NCBI taxonomy): Eukaryota > Metazoa > Arthropoda > Insecta > Coleoptera > Elateridae > Ignelater > Ignelater luminosus. The sequence goes on along the minus strand of VTPC01089954.1, from coordinate 311,110 downwards.
AATACTATATGGAACTACTGGGAACCACACACTATCGAGAAAGTCAAACAGTACAACAGAAAACAAAGAGCGAAGAAAGTATTTCAATGAATGACGTCATAGAAGCAATAAGAAAAATCAAAACAGGGGAAGTCCCTGGAATAGACGAAGTCCAACCAGATATGTTAAAATACATGGGGAGGGATGGGGTCGAACTGCCGTATGAAATAATAAAATTAGCTTGGACCAACTACAAGATACTCGAAAACTGGAAAACGGCAGTCATTGCACCGATATTCAAAAAAAAAGGGGACTTTACAAATTGCAACAATTAAAGGGGAGTATCACTATTGAGTGTAGCATACAAAGTAGACGAGAGAATAATAGAAAAGAAAAGTCAACCTAAACTGAAAGTGAAACGGCAGATACACAAGCGGGATTCACAGCGGGAAGATCGACCCAGCATTGGATATTCGTGGTGAGACAAATCGCAGAAAAAGTTTTAACAACAGGTAAAAAATTACATGTATGTGCAATACACCTGGAAAATGTTTTTGATAACGTCAGCAAAGAAGAGATATGGAGAATCATGCACACAAAAGGAATCGATGACAAACTTATACAGAGCCTATACAATAAAACCGTAAATACAGTGAAAGTAAGAGGAATGTTTACATCACAATTCATAACAACAAGAGAGGTTACACATGGGAATATATTAAGTCCATGACTGTTACTAGTAGTGGACGAGATTGATAAGAATATAAACACACAAACTAAGAGAGCACACCTGGGATACAGAAAACTACGGTCAGGCTTTTATATACCTCCTCTTCTTTGAAAACACTAAAAACAAATTAAAATAAAGAATGGAAGAATGGGAACTAATACAGTACAACTTGAAAATAAACACAAAAAAACCCGAAATCCTGACAATAACAAATACATTGGAGACAACAGATAACATATAGAAAATGTAATAAACTCAGCAACTTAAGTACTTGGATATAACCGTAGATGAAAGAAATAGAATGGATACGGAAATTAATGACAGAATTAAGAGAGTCACCACAATCAATGTTAAAAATACTGTACAACACCTTTTTCAACAAAAAAGAAATTAGTAAGGGAACGAAAGTCAAAGTATATGAAACAGTACTGGCAGAGAGTCATGGGTGCTCACGGACGCCATAAGCCCATAAGACAGAAAATAAATGCATGCGAAATGAGAGTGTCGAAAAAGATAGAGGAGATGACAAAAATGAACAAAATCAGAGATCATTAGAGATAGTTAACAGAAAGTTAAGAGTGTTGTGGAAAAGATAGAAACTCGACAGTTAAGGTAGTTTGGACATGTAATGAGAATGAGTGATATAGGAAACTCGAGTGGGTACAAAAAAGAAACGCGGAAGACCAAAAAGAACATGGAATAACCAAATCGTCGATAGTCTAAGAAAAAGAGGACTCAACTCAAGAGACAGAAAAAGTTGTCACCGACACCTGTGGCAAAAGAGATTCAAGCATAAGGAAGTAAGTATGTAAAGTAATCTCATTTTCGTTGCTTTGACGTATTTTGTCGATGCCACTTTTCAGTTTTTAGTACAAAATTTTTCTAACAACTGGAAACGAACAATTTGCCTAAAGCAAAAGGTATGTCCCATTCGAACAAACACCCTGTAAATCCACTTCGTTTTAAGGGAGATACGGATACTGTCTTTCTGCATTTTTTATACTTTATAGCTTCACAGTGGATACTTAAACCAACAAAAAAAAAACTTGGAAAATTCTCCACTATCTTTTTGAGCAATGCAAATATTAACTCGACTGCATATTGATCACGGTATACTTTGAAATTGTTTTTAAGTTCCTAAACATGCGTGTTCAATGAAGAAATGATTTTACTAAAGTTTTTAAAATGATGTTACCTGATATAAGCACTCCTTATGAAAAAATTGTTCACATGATGCATTCTGGCAAACTATCTCTGGCAATTTATCATTTAAACGTAGGGAAAAGCAAATACAGCATTCTCCAACATCACAAAGTAAGATTTCGTCTTTTTTATCCTTGTCTTTTAGTTTTGCTGGGAAACTAGATAATTCTGAAAAAAAAGAAACAACAATTATAGAAAAGCATTACAAATTCAAATTAGGCACCGCTGTTTACCCAACAATTTTAATAATTCATCCAAAATATTAGCATTTGCTTGCCAATTTATTAGATTTTCGGCAACTTTTTGACGAAAACCGTCTACAGATCGCCCTGGGCCCAAGAACTTTATGGAGGGTATGCAGGCATCGTTCCAGGGATTAAGTGTGATTACCATAGAAACGGTAAGATCTGAAATAATAAAGAACACTTATTTATCTCTATACTATTTCTGTACAAAACTATAAAAGGACAGCAGGATAATTATTTGTGAAAATACATGCAAGAAAATATTACGAATAAAAGTCACGTTAGATAAACATAAAGATATAAACTGCATCAATACTCGAAAGTGATTTTCATCTGTACAGAGGATTCCATAAAAGCCTGACAGATCAAATATTCACTTTTTTTTGTAAAATTAAAATTTGTGACAAACAATTGAATATCGGTGAAACGGTTAGGTTTAGGACGAACAGTCTATTCTGTTGTAATCAGCAATGAACCTGAAGTAAGAAACTATCAACATACATATGTTGTGTTTCATTTGAAAAGCAAAAGGTTAGTATGTTATGCTTTTATGGAACATTATGGAGCACTGCATCAGTGTTAGGTAAGATCTAGATTCAAGTACCTAGATCCTGAATCTAGATACGATCGGAAGATCTTGTATCTGGATCTAGGTACTGTTTTAAAGAATATCTTTTGATCTGATCTAGATACCAATTGAATGGAGCTTAAGCCTTTAGATCCAAGATCCATACTAGATCAATCGAAGTAATTATATTTAACTTTTGAAAAATTTCCTTTTTAATACTCAATTTCCGACATAAAAAACACGCAAGCTTACCCATTCAAAAATTTTTTAAGCAAAATAAAAACTTTATTCTGCTATGTTTTGCTTCAAAATTATCAAACGATTTTATCATAAAAACAAAATTTATAAATGTGATGATTTCTATTAAATATTACACTACTAAAATATATTTAATAAACTAGCAACCACTATGAATGTAGTTTCTAAATGTTCTAGGTTTAAGTACGAGGGTTGCTATTTATATTTCTGGCCTAACAATGAAAAAACAAGTATTTATTGTTATTAGTTTTATTGTTTTTCAAAATATTCTCCATTAAGATTGATACACTTTTCCATGCGTTTGAACCAATTTTCGAAGCACTTTTTCCACCCTGTTTAAGGCAGCTCCAAAATATGCGTTTTGAAACAAAAAACGGCTTCTTCTGGTGTTGAAAATCGTTGACCACGCAGTTTGGTTTTGATGTACGAGAATAAAAAGAAGTCATTGGGTGCCAAATCAGGGCTGTATGGTGGATGGCCCGTCAACTCGACCTTCTGGCTGGTTAAATATTCAATTGTTTGAGCAGCGGTGTGAGAGCTTGCATTGTCATGATGAAGAATGATTCGCCTCTTCTTTGAAGTTTTCCGAATTTCTCCAATGACTTCTGGCAAACAAATGGTTGTGTACCATTCAGAGTTGACCGTCTTACGTTGCTCTAACGCCACTGTTGCCACATGACCGGTAATGCCAAAGAAACAGGCAACCTTTTGCTTCGATGTGCTTCTTCCGCGAACAACTTTTGTTGGATTTGGCTCGTCTTGAAAGACCCACACAGTTGGTTGCTGTTTTGTTTCGGGGTCATATGCGTAGATCCATGATTCGTCACCTGTGCGGATGTTATACACAGCCTTTAATGCACCTTTCGCAAATTGTTTCAACATTTCAATGCACTAGTCGACGCGAGCCTTCTTTTGATGCTAGTCATACTAATGCCCAAAGATGCCTCAATCTCACGGTATGTCACATGACGATCTTGTTTAATCAGTTCACGCACAGCATCGATGTTTTCAGGCACAACGACAGATTTTGGACGGCCTTCACGGATTTCGTCCTGGAGTGAACATCGGCCACGTTTGAATTCATTATACCAGTTTTTTACATTGCTGTAGGATGGAGCTTCATCGCTATATAATGTATTAAGTTCATTGATGCACTCTTGTCGTGATAATCCACGTAGAAAGTTATGAATAATAATTGCACGAAAGTGTTTACGGGTCAATTCCATTTTTTACTAGGGAATGCACTTTTCAATTAACTGCAAACAACACTAATCGCACTCAAATGACAAAATGTTGTGGTTGAGGTTATGTTCAACAATGTAAAGTTTACACCGGAAATGTCAGCTGACGCCTGGAAACAGTCAGTGTTGCCAAGGCCAGAAATATAAATAGCAACCCTCGTATAAGTAAAACCAGTGATGTGCGTGTCAACAATGTCGACGTCAACAATAAGAATTGTTGACATGACCTTATTGATGTCAACAATGTCAACTATTTAGACATTATGAATGCACATGCGCAAAGCTGTTAAACTTGATTTTTCCTTTATTATTTAAATCTGCAATAGTTTATTACAATAATTTTTATTTGACTTAAAGTATGTGAGGGCAAATAGGAGGCACAGGGAATTGTGAGATGCTTAAGTACGTTCAAGTCTAATGTACGTATAGAATAATTTTGATTAGAAAAAAAATAAATGTTAAGATGTTGTTCATCATGTTAGCATTTGTTTTTTCAATTAATACTAACTGTCACATTGCTAGAATTGCCCCCACTACAGTTTATACCTTACAGAATCTGTTGAATCACTTCCTCTACATTTTGTCTTCCACTTCAAGAAACTCGCGGTCTATGCGCAGAGCACTATTTTCTGTCCAGAAGTAGAGGGATGAAAAACCTAACCTTAACCTTCAAAGAAATAATCTCATAAAAGATTGTATTATTTAAATGAAATCAACTTGCATATTCTGTAAGTGAATTAGTGAAATTGTTGAGTGTTGGTAAGTTACATTAGTTGTGAAATTTGAATGTCAACTGCATATATAACCTCCGCTACAAGCGCGCGGTCTACAGTTTAGCGTGCGCAGACCAAAAACCAGGAACACGAAAGATCAAAAGAACCGCTCTGAGTGATCTAACTAATTCTGTAAGGTATAAACTGTGCCCCCATATATCCGAACTAAAATTCTTAGTGTGGGCCTATGGAGCTATGAGTAAACATACTTGTAGTTTTACTGATTCCATGGAAATAAGAATAAATACATAGGATTTAGTTTTTTAATGCCATTTTATTTAAATAATATTTTGTTTTTCTTTTGCATCTTCAGTTACTGTCACAGTCTTTTATAACTGAAAACCCAATTCATCAAAATTCTTATTCTTTAACCTTTCAGCCATTTTGATTCTTGAATTGTCTTGAACATCTTATTAATGATCTTATTAGACATTTTAGCTTATTTTAGCACCTGTGTTTACAGGTTAGGTTTAACGAAAAATGTGCAGAATCCTACTTTATTTGCAAAGTTAACACATTGTTGACACATTGTCGACATTGTTGACATTTTTGACGTGAAAAATCAATTGTTGACAAATTGTTGACACGAAAGTGTCAACAATCATTGTTGATGTGTCAACGCACATCACTAAGTAAAACACACAGTGAACAAAAATACAAGCATTTCTGCATTTTCAGGTAGTTTTAATTAGGTGTCATGCGGTCTTTCAAATTGTTTCTATTATGTTAGTACTCTTAGTGCAGTATGTCTCTTTCTCTAATTGTCACGTACAGAAAGTTTCGGCTTTTTGAAAGATAATTAAACAAATTTAAAATTTCCAGAACTTCAATCCTTTTCAGATGTCAGGGATAGTCTCTTGACTTCACTCACGAAATACAGCAACAGGTAAAAGAATTCACTCAAAGACATCACAATATCCTCTTAAGTCATAAATTTGTCATCAACCATTAAAAGATTAGTGTAACTGTTTACTTTGGCCAACGTTCTTTACGATTATAACTCTTTCATTAATTCATCTTAATATATGTATTTTATGAAATGTCCACAAAACCTGTGTTAGCAACTAAAGGAAAACGAGAGGATTAACATTCTCTACGTACTTCAATAGCGTGTTTAAGTAAAAGTGTCTTTTCTTGCAAAGATCGATCTTGTCACGTTTTGAATTTTCTAAGGGAGTATTTCTGAACAGACCAAAATAAGTTCAGTCAGGCAAAACAACCCTGTGAAGTATAGTATATAAAGGATAGGAGATAAATGAGGACTCAGCTTCTTTTAATAATTCTCAATTAGAAAAATCATCTGAAGATGAATTTTTTGGTTTTTTAATAGTGAATTCTCAGAAATCTCAATCTCTAGTTGCCACACAATATTGGGTATTTAGAATGTACAGATACAAACTACTGTCAATTAAATAAATATCCAATAATAAAAGAAATGTTTTAAAAACTGAATACTTGAATAGTGTACTGCTATAGTCCGCGCCTGTAGAGAGGATGTTTAGTACCGGAGGTCAAATTTTAACTCCAAAAAGAAACAAATTAAGTGATGATATTTTTGAAACTTTACTAATCTTAAAAAGTGATAAAACTTAAACTGTTTATGGTACAGTCTCTCGAACTGAAACAATTTTAGGCAAGATTATTTAAGCAATTTTCAGCCTTTGGTACTTTAAACAGATCTCCAGGTAGTGTAGGATTATGAGATTTAAAATGTCGTAAACATGTCAATAGACAAAAGCTTTGACAAAGGATTATTCTTTTTCAAAAGTAACCATTAATGAAGATTTACAATAATCTTATAATCCTTGACTACCTGCAAATCTATTTGAAGTGCCTAAGGTCGAAAATCGCTTAGATGGTTTTGCCCAAAAACGTTTTCAATGTAACGCATTCAGTTCGAGAGACTATGTGCATAAGTGTACATTTTTATGTAGCTATATTGTTATTAATTTACTAATCCGATAATTTACGCGTACATTAAGTTAATAGTTATTTATATGTTGAATGTAAATTTATGCATGCGATATTAAATTTGTTAAATAATACAAACAACAAATCTATTCTGTATTATTAATTAGGTACATATTCTTAATCAGTTCGTGAAACAAAAATAAAATGTATCTAAGAAGGATCTAGATACTTTTTGATAGACCTTGGATCTGTATCTAGGTACATAATTAAAAAGATGATCCTGGATCTGGAACTAGATACTGAGAGGTAGAATCTTACCCAACACTGCACTGCATAATTGATAATAATTTTGGTAGATAGCGTTAAACGTATTTCCGTATAAAGATAATTGTATATCCTAAACAGCTGAAGTTTCAGTCCTTACAATACTAGATTACCGTAATTGGTAATGAACCGGGAGTTGAGAAATAGCAAAATACAGGGCGGGTAATTTCTGATAATTCAGTTAAATCACAGTTGGTATAGACATCAAGCATACCAGGTTTAATAAAGTGACACATTCATAAATTACTTAATTTTACTAATTAAATATTTTATAATAAGAACAACACATTTTAAGTCTACTATAAATATTTTAATAAACTTAATTATAATAACAATGCACAGGCAATTAATTAACCACTTATTAGGCGTTTGAAAAATTAAGTTAAATTCTCGAAATGGCTGCTTAATTGTCCGCTATTGCAAAATTTTGCTTAATCACTAAAAACTAGACGTAGTTGAAAGAGTCTGGGTTTAATTTAATCTGGGTTTGTAAAAACTCACATAACTGAACCCGTTTTCCAAAATCAGTTTCATTTAGATTCTGGACCATATGAATTTCGTTGGATAAGATGTACTTGCGTTTACCATTTCCGCGCAGAAGTTCTGCTAATTGCCAGATTTTTAGTTTGTTGAGTTACATGTGACTACTAAATCTATTTCACCTGCATCGTACTTTCATTTTATGCACACGTTGAAATTATTATTAGTATATTTCGATACAAGTGCGCACCAAATAAGCCGAGTGCTGCAAAAACGCCAAGTGCGTGAAAAGTGTATCGAACAAAATTTTTTGTGATCGTTTGCACAAAATGAGAAGACCACTGTACTGTAAATTTTAAAGTTAACTTTGACAGATGTCAAATTAGGTACATAAATGCAAAAAGCTTATACAGGGTCTATGCAAAATGGCGCATAATATGCACACTACGTGAATCTACATCAAAATCTCAACCAAAAAGTTCAATACAATTTTTGCCATAAATCCATAGTTTTCGAATATGGCCAATTCAAAATCTTTAGATCTGACAACACTGTAAAATTAAATCTAATTAGATTTGTCTAACAGTGCTGTCTGTAAAGCTGATGGTTTTCCTAAATGGTTTCCTAGCAACAAAATTATTTATAGATGTTAATTTCTGTTCAATTCATTTTATTTTCAGCAAACATCGTGCTAATAAATCTTATGGTAGCGGTAAGCATTTAAGAAACCACCGCATAATGTAATTTCAGTATTCTTAAAATAAACTTTGGGTAAAATTAAAAAAAAAACTTCAATTTTAACCTAAAACATGTTTGATATTTTCATTACAATATGCACAAAATACAAAAATTAAAACTTACTTTACTTCATGTATTCTTACAAAACAAAGAAACCTTAGCAAAACGAGAAACTTAGCATCGGAAGAAATCTTCTTGAATTTGTTTCATGTAATTTTAGACGTTTATATTAAAGGTCAGAAACTATTATGAAAAATGGTTTTATTCTATTATTTTAGTAAAAATAATGTTATAACTAATAAATTTTCGATGTGAGCACTATTACCTTCTTGGCATTTTCTAATTCGGCGCAATATGCTTTCTTCAATATTTTGCAACACATTATTATTTGTAATCACCACAACCGTGTTATGTATTCGTTGAATTAACTCTTGTTCTGTTTGAATTTCTTCTTCAGAAAGTAAAGTCTTCAACGTACGTTTAACTATTTAAAAGTAAAGCGTACACTTTATTTACATGTTGTTAATTAGATTTCTGTTCAAATGGTATCTATGGTAACCCAAGAACCGAATCTGTGACATTTATATCTATGATAATTTTTTGAAGTTCAATGTTACTTGGTAACAGACTATAAAGGTCGAGTTTACATTAACGAAATATTGCCCAAATCATCTACAGTAGTTGTACGCTTTACTTTTGAATAGAAGTGTACCTCATAAGAAGAAGTCAAATGGGTTCAAGTCTGGACTTCTCGGAGGCCACGCTACTGGACCACCGCGCCCAATTCAGCTTTCTGGATATGTTTGTCTCGTTTGAACATCCCAATGCGCCGGAGATCCATCCATTTGGAATCACATGTCTCTTCTAACTGCGTACGGAATATCGTCCAATAAATTTAATAGATTATTTTCGAGGAAGTCTACAAAATTGGCTGCATTTAATCTAGGAGGTAAAATATGAGGCCCAATTAAAGTATTTCCAATAATTCCAACCCATACATTAACACTGAATCTAAATTGATGGCTGTGCTGATGGATGACGTGAGGGTTTTCGTCAACCCACCGATGCATATTGTGAACATTAAAGATCCCGTTTTGTGTAAACGTTGCTTCATCCTGGAATAGCATCTTGTCGTCGATTTAACCATCAGCAGAATCTCAAACGATGCGGATAATGTTCGGGAAGCAATGCTTGAATCTTTTGAACTTTTTGTGTAGACCATTTTCCTTCAATGTTTTGTAAATGCTACTATGGCAGACATTATGCATTCGTGTAGTAGATCGGGTACTTAAACTTGGGTCATTATCAAATGAGTTTGAAATGTTCTCTTCTACCTGTGGCAGTAGTACATTTCGTGGGCGGCCTCTTGTCTGCTGAAGATGTAGGTTCGATATGTCCAGTTTCGCGTAGCCGTTGATCTAATTGTCGAATAACGCTTGAGTCAGGATACCTTCGATTTGGATATCGCTGTGCGTATAACATTTGAGCAGCTCTAAAGTTATTTTGACACTCCCCTAGTATTAAACACATGTCTGCATACTCGTTAAAACTGTACATCATGACAAAAACTTACTTAAAGTTCTAAGAACAAAGAACTATAAACTAAATACTTAACAGTCTAAACATCACAAACAAGTATAAAACCGAAACCAGAAAAAAAGAAAAAAACCGAACGTAGCAATATTCTCAACAAACAAATTAACACAAACGAAACTAATTGCGCTAGAAAGATTCTTGTTGCAGAACTGATGCAAATTTAAAATGTCAAATGGACAAATCCGAAATGTAAGAAAATGATAAATGTCGTTCCTGCCTGGCAATGGCAATTGTGTAAACTTTTCTAAATATAGTAAAACCTCGGTTTTCGTTGACTTCGGTTATTGTCGGTTTCGCTTTTCATCGATTTTTCCCGCAAAAAATTTGTCTTGGTTTTCGTCGGTTGCCTCTGATTTCGTCGCAGTGCCCACGTGACCTCGCTGCTAATTGACCCAGGCGTTCCCCTGCTCAGTGTGGCGTTGTCTCTCGTTGTGTGAGCATTGCCTCGGGTTTATTAAGTTTCGAATTTCGCCGAATGTTTTCGGATGGATTATCGACGAAAATCGAGGTTTTACTATATTTAGAAAAGTTTACACAATTGCCACTGTCAGGCAAGGGCTATTCAACTATGTCAAAATCAAGTAAGCGCTGTACAAAAATAAAAACGGTAGCGAAATCGAGTTTGAAAAAATTTTAATATTTGTTTTTCGTCAATACCCAGTAAGCAATAAAACATGTGTCTATACAGCGTTCACGATGTTTATGGGTCTTATATGGTTGTGGCAGAATGACCGTTTGAGTATTGTAAACTGGGCTGTTTATCTATTAACTCGGCTTGTAGAATCTTATTGACGCTTAATGTACTTTAAGGTTATGATTTTATGACAGTTTGACCTCACGCTGTTGTCTTTTTTTGTAACTCGGCAAATATAAGGAAAACTTGATTTCTTTTTAACAAAACAAAACTAATCGGTACTAAACGTTTATACAAAATTTTGATTATGCAACGGCACCAAATACAGCCGCAGATACGGCAATTTTCAAAAAAAAAAAAATAAAATACTTCCAACCTAACAAAATGAAAGCATGGCCTATTACGGCCCATAAACATCGTGAACGGTGTATACATACTGCATTATTTAATCAATTAAGTCGCAGCTTACTGATAAAGAATCCAGAATTGCAACATCTTTTTATAGATTTTGCAGCGAAGAATTAACAATAATAAGAAGCGGATTAGTGCCAAAATAAGGGCTGTCCAATAAATAGGGAGACTAACTTTCTGTTAACATTGTTATAATCAGTTTAAGACGTACAATCTAGTTACACTGTGTTATTTTTAAAATAATCTTTTTACTAACAGCCTATGACAATAATTGACTTACTAATCAGCAGTTGTCAAAATGTCGCGGAAAGAAAAAGAAATACTGTCGAAACGTATTATCCAAATCTACAAAGTATTGCACAGCACAATAAGTTCAAAACTTCTTATTAGTTCTACAACGAGTAAATTCCGAAATCAATCATATACAAAGTTATGCGAGGATATGATACTTTAAAATGAGGTAACTACAAAAAGATTTCTGACCGTCCATTGTCTGTGAGTACTACCAGTAACGTTGAAAAAGTCAAGTACATTTTTAGGAAATGTTATATCACGGATGATATCATGATTGGTGAAGGGTATTTAGAAAAAGGTGTTAAGGAAAGATTTATTCCTTTCATACCCAAGAATAAAAATCGTAAAGCACTTTTCTAACCGGACATGTCTACTGTTTATTCTACCAAAAGGTCATGGATTATTTGCAACAATAAGAAATTACTTTTATATCAAAATTTGAAAATGCTCTTAATTTTCTTATAGTGAGGGCTATCGGACAATTTTGGGCCCTATGCAAAAAGAAATATTCAAAACGTGGTAATGAACACAGCTTAGAACATTTTGAGAAGAGTTGAATAGAAAGAAGTTGATGGAGAAAATCTAATGTAAGTAATTGTAATACATAGAATAATCCATTAATAGAATTTATACGAAAAGACACTGTTTTAATAGTCTACCCATTTATTGGGCAGCCCTTATTAGATTCAAAACAAAAATATGATTGAACATTTCTACTTATTACTTAAACTACTAATTATTGTAACTATTTCATCTTAATTATTAAAAATAGAAAACGACAAAAGACAATTAGGAATGTTTATAACTCTGTAATCGTCGAAACGGTATTAGAATTTTTTTCGCAGTTTATGATGTAGAATAACGTGGCGTACTTATTATTCCCCATTTTACATAGACCCTGTATATTACTTTTTCGTTTATGTACTTCATAAAACGAGTGCAAAAACTGCTCTTTTGGCATGTGTTGCATCACTATTTTTATTACTACCGTGCTAAAAAAAATTTTTATTAGTTTTTGGTATCAAAAGCACTTAATTCCCTTTCTACACCAAAAACTGTGTCAAAAATTGCTACTTTCGACACGGGCGTAGAAAACATATTATTGCACGACCGCCTGTAAAGTTGGTGCTTTACAACTCGTTATCAATGTCAAAAGTTGACAATTATAAACATTTGCAATTAATTTAACGTGTCGATGTTATAAAGCCGTATCGATGTCGTAATGAAATCATTATACGCTCTATGATCTTGGCCAACTTTATTTTTTTTTAATCTACCGTCGCATCAATGGTTTTTCTCTATTATTTTCTTTAAAATACGGTCGTGCAAAAAATATTGTATATAACTCGAGTGTAAAGCGTCGTTTTTGAACTGGTAGGGTTTATGCTACTCGTTGATCGTACCATAAACTTCCCAGTCGTTCAAAAACCTTAACTTTACCCTCTTGTTATATAAATAACTATTTCGTATTTTATGTGCTAATGGGTCATATTATTATGTATATTCAAGATAGCATAGCATCGGTTTTATGTCAATAAAACACATTTGACAAAAAATATTGTGACGCGCCACCCCTAGAATATTCTAGAAAAAGTCCCGAACAGTCTCGAACAAGCTGGTCGAATGTGCCGAAGAAATCTCGAACTATCGAGACTCTTCCACCGTCGAATGTTCCAGAAGGAACGCGAACTTTCTGGCCTCATCAAGAACCACGCGGAAACCAATATAAGGCGGCGTTGACCGAGCAGAAGGCAGTTCTACAGTCAAGCAGCTAGTAGTTACGAACGAAATAAATGTTAATTAGTGATAAATAAATTCTTCTGTATATAAATAAATAAATAATTTAGTGTAAATAAATACTGGAAATAAATTGTAATAAATGAAGTAAAAATAAATATTAAAAATAAAAAAACGTTTTTGTCAAAACGTAACAATTGGTGTCAGGTGTGAAATTTAAAAAAATTTTAAAACAAAAATAATTTGTGAATGCCTACCACAAGATCTGCCTCAACTAAAATGGATAACGAATTAATTAAGATGTTACAAGAAATTAAACAAACTATGGGAAATAACCAACTAGAAATGAATTCAAATATGGAAAGTATAAAAAGTGAAATTAAAGGTGAAATAAATAACGCGCAAGCTAAAATTAAAGGGGAAATAAATAATGTGCAAAGTGAATTTCAAGAAGTTAAAGAAAATATGAATGTAAAAATGGAAACAATGCAATAGGAAGTTGATGGATTATATCAAAAATATGACGAATTACAACAAAAATTTGCTGTGTTTACTATGGGTCGAGTCGTGGAAGAAAGTATAGAGGCTCGCAGCTAGGTACCTGAAGATATACAACTTCCACCTGCGGAACGGGTGATCCACGAACAACCATTGGCGGTTATGGGAAGCAATGGTACGCCGAAAAATCATGTCCAACCTCCAATTTTCGATGGAAAGATTGCCTGGTCTACTTATTTAATGCAGTTTGAAGCGGCTGCTGTTAGTAATAAGTGGAGTGAAAAAGAAAAGGCAGCGTCTCTGATAGTGGCCTTACGTGGAGATGCCTTGGATGCGATACGTACGGTTCCGTACCACTTGCAAGAAAGTTTCAAAGAGCTAGCATCACGATTAGATATGTTTATGGAGATAAACACCTCCAGCAAGTATACTACGCGCAACTGAAAAGTAAAATGCAGAAACCTGGAGAGAATTTACAAGAACTCCAAGCGGACATAGAGCGTCTAATTACGCTAGCATATCCAGAAGCTCCGCAGATCTTTCTTGAGCAGCTGGCTGTCCAAACCTTTATCGACGCTGTTCGAGATTCTGAAACCTAACAGGCTTTGTGACTTGGCATTCATGTAAAATTAGAAAGTGCTTTGGCGCACGCGCTTGAGTTTGAAGCAGCCAAGAGAACATCCCATGGTCATGTCCGTGAGCGAAGTATCGAGACAGAAGATATGGGTGAAAAAATTAAACGAATAATGAAACAGATGTTGGAAGAACAGCGATCGAAGAAAGTAAGACTACAGTGCTGGGAATGCGGTAAGCAGGGTCATCTTAGAAGTAACTGCACCACTCTTGGTGCAATTAGGAATAACCAGGATAAAGAGAAACTAGTGCGGGTCAATGTAAAAGGGCGAACATCGACCTCCTTAAGTCATGTCCCGGAAACTACCCTCCAAGTGGCTTCGTTACGGTACGAACCAGACAGCTTTTACATCGATGGCAGTATTTTCGGGAAGACGTGTTCGTTATTGATCGACACGGGAGCAACAAGGACAATAATCCGTCCTGATATTGTTGAAGATAGAAAGCTACAGCCATCAAGAGTTCGGTTGAAGACCGCTACGGATGAGCATACCGATGTTCTCGGGGAACTTATGGTGGAAATGGGAATTGGTTTCAAGAGTTGCACGCATCGGGTGTTGGTAGCGGATATAGCTGACGAAGTTATCCTGGGAATGGATTTGTTGAAAAAGTTTGGGTTTACATTAGATATGAAGAATGGAATCCTTCGAGTAGATAACGAAGAAGTCCCTATGCACCAAAAAGACGACGAGTCGCTTCGAGTAATGCTTGTCGATGACGTTACCCTGCCGGCGCGGAGTGAGAAGGTTGTTATGGCCCGAATGGATGGAAATCGCCGGGCAGGTTGTATGGGTGCCTTAGAACCGGATTATGCCAACAAAGACATTGGAAGAGGTATTCTGATTGGGAAAGTATTAATGAATGTGATAGAGCTAACGCCTATTCGATTAATGAATGTCAACAATTTCCCAATGTCATTGAAGAAGAACACCGAAATCGGTTCTTGTGTGCCGGTGTCCTCTTTAGTACGGTGCCCGAAGACAAGTGGAGTTCTTTCGTCTTCCGGAAGCTCGGTAAACGTAGAAGCAATGATCACAGCGTCTTGTAAAAATTTAACTCCAAACCAAAAGACTAAGGTGCAAGAGTTAATTGGACGTTACAAAGATGTATTTGCTCCTGATGAAGGTCTGGCAGGTAAAACCAGTGTGGTGACCCGTAAGATCAATACGGGAGATGTCCAACCGATACGACAACGTCCAAGAAGGTTACCACGGGCGAAACGAGAAGAAGCAGAAAAGATTATCGAAGATATGGGTAGCCAAGGTGTCATCGAACCTTTAAACAGTCCTTGGGCATCACCCGTCGTCTTGGCAAAGAAGAAAGATGGCAGTACACGATTTTGTGTTGACTATAGACAATTAAATAGTGTCACCAAAAAAGATAGTTGTCCGTTACCCAGAATTGATGATACTTTGGACACTCTGTCTGGTTCCAAGTGGTTTTCCACCCTGGATATGAAGAGTGGGTATTGGCAGGTTGGAATGGAACCCCAACATCGAGAGAAGACTGCCTTTACTATTGGTTCTGGTCTATGGCAGTTTACAGTTATGCCATTTGGTCCGTGTAACGCTCCAGCAACGTTTGAACGATTGATGGAGTTGATCCTGAGAGGTTTGTCTTGGAAGACCTGTTTAGTTTACCTCGACGATATTATTGTGATTGGTCGAACGTTTGAGGAATACGTGAAGAACTTGGAAGATGTGTTTCTGAGATTACGTGGAGCAAATCTGCAGTTGAGTCCGAAGAAGTGCAATCTGTTCCAGAAAGAGGTCAGATATCTTGGTCACTTGGTATCCGAAGATGGAGTAGCGGCTGATCCTGATAAGATTCGTGCGGTCCAAGAATGGCGCCACCTAAAAGATAAACACGAGCTTCGAAGTTTTCTGGGTTTGTGTACTTACTACCGGCGATTCGTCCGTGGGTTTGCAGATATTGCGAAGCTTTTGACAAGACTGACAGAGGAAGACAGAGATTTTCAATGGGACGCCGATTGTGAACAAGCCTTTAACGATCTTAAACGAACTTTAGTGACAGCTCCGATCTTAAGGTATCCCAGACCGAACCAGCGATTTGTGCTGGACACGGATGCTAGCAATGTCGGAATAGGCGCCGTCCTGTCCGAAGTTCAAGAGGGGCAAGCGAAGGTCATCGGTTATTTTAGCAAGGTTCTGTCCAAGCCGGAGCGTAATTACTGTGTAACCCGTAGAGAATTGCTTGCAGTCGTCAAGGCCATTGAGCATTTCCATTAGTACCTCTATGGCCGAAACTTCCTGTTGAGAACCGATCATTCTGCACTCCAATGGCTGCTGAAGTTTAAAAATCCGGAAGGTCAAGTAGCAAGATGGCTCGAAAGGCTGCAAGAATATGATTTCAAGACCGAACATCGAGCTGGGCGTAGCCTAGCAACGCTGACGCTTTATCTAGAAGGCCATGCCCCGACGATTGCAAACACTGCTCGCGAATCGAAAATAAGTATGGTGAATACCAAGTACGACGCACCACAGTTGTTGATGACCATTGGGATCCCGTGGAAATTCAGAAAGACCAAGAAAGCGATCCCGACTTACGCTTGGTATTGGAGTGGAAGACAGAAGGTCGCAGACCAGCTTGGGAAGAAATAGCCAGATACGGCCCGACTGTGAAAGTGTACTGGGCACAGTGCGACAGTGTAACGTCGGTAGTCCATTTGAAAGAATCGCCATAGACATTGCGGGTCCATTTCCAGAGACGGGCGCAGGAAATAGATATATTTTGGTGGCCATAATTATTTTAGTAAATGGACAGAGGCATACGCTCTACCAAACCAAGAAGCGGCTACGGTTGCTGACGTGCTGGTAAAAGAACTCTTTAGCCGTTTTGGTGTCCCACTGGAATTGCATTCCGACCAGGGCAGGAACTTTGAGTCGACACTGTTCCAAAAGTTGTGCCAATCATTAGGTATCAGAAAAACGAGAACTACACCGTTGCACCGCAGTCGGATGGAATGGTGGAAAGAATGAATAGAACGATGGGGAAGTACTTGTCGACGGTAGTGTCCGAGCATCAGCGCGATTGGGACCAATACCTGCATCTGTTTCTAATGGCAAACCGCTCGGCTGTACAAGAAACAACCGGCCAAACCCCAGCTGCGGTGTTGTTCGGCCGCGAAATTCGGTTACCATGTGATCTAGAGTTTGGTGTCAAACCCAGTGAAAATGACGTGGTCGGTGATGATTACGTTGATAACCTTCGTAAGAAGTTAAACTCCATTCATGAAAATGTTCGTCGTAATATTCAGATGGCCAGTGACAAGATGAAAGAGCAATACGACATTAAAGCCCAAGCAAGAGGGTATCAACCTGGAGATCTAGTTTGGCTCTATCGTCCTCAAAGACGAAGAGGCTTATCTCCAAAGCTGCAAAGAGCATGGGAAGGGCCCTACAAGGTCATTAAACGAATAAATGACCTGATATACCGTATCAGAAAACCAAGGGGAAAAATGATGGTTGTGCACACCAACCGGTTGGCCTCGCATGCAGGCGGAAATGAAGTCGATATAGAAGAACCAGAGGCCGAAATACAACTCGCAGCGGTTGTAGCGATTGAAGATCAGAGACCCTCGTTTACTGACTTTATGACTTTTTACTCAAATGGTAGGAAAGCTCGTTTTGGTGTTGTTCATGAACAACAAAGAAACCTGTTTGAAGTTCCGGAAGATTTGAAGATGTCCCGAGGTATAGCTGTCGACTTCAAGTTCAAGTTTGGTTGCACGAGAGAAGTATCTTTACAACACCCCGAGGTAGGCAAAACCTGCTATCTACAAGACCAGGGACGATTTCTTTATTATCTGGTCACGAAACCTCGTTCATGTGAGAAGCCGCAGTATGAGGCTTTGTGGAAGGCTCTTCACAACTTGAAGATACAGCTCCAAGCGCACGGGGTGAAGAAATTAGCTACGCCGAAAATTGGATGTGGTGTAGACCAGCTGGATTGGCGTACTGTGCGAAATATGTTGGAAGTAATATTTCAGGACGCCGGCGTGGAAGTACTGGTTTGCAATTATAATCACGCAACATCCTCCCAGAAGTGTCAGAAAACAGTGGAATGTTTCTTTTTCAAAAACTCGAGGTGTACTAGGGGTTCGGCATGCAAGTACCAAGTACCGTCATGATCCAGAAGCCATGGCCGGAACAAGCAGCGAAATGCGTGGAACATCATTTTCGGCACTGTCACGAGACGCAACAGTGTTAAGAAGGGGGCAGTGTGATGCGCCACCCCTAGAATATTCTAGAAAAAGTCCCGAACAGTCTCGAACAAGCTGGTTGAATGTGCCGGAGAAATCTCGAACTATCGAGACTCTTCCACCGTCGAATGTTCCAGAAGGAACGCAAACTTTCTGGGCTCATCAAGAACCACGCGGAAACGAATATAAGGCGGCGTTGACCGAACAGAAGGGAGTTCTACAGTCAATCAGCTAGTAGTTACGAACGAAATAAATGTTAATTAGTGATAAATAAATATTGGAAATAAATTGTAATAAATTAAGTACAAATAAATATTAAAAATAGAAACACGTTTTTGTTAAAACGTAACAATATTTATTTATTTTGATTATAAGAATTAAAGACGCAGTTGCTTTCATGATTTACATGTTTTGTTGGAATGTAATTTTATGAAGAACATCTGTAGCTATCGGAGTGGTTGAAGATGAGGCCCCCGGCTCAACTTGGAGGTGATCTTTGCTTGAAGTTGATCGTTCTAATGTCTGCTGGAATATCTTGTTTGAAATTCTCACTTTGCTTTCAACACTCCCTCAGCAACGCTGTTACTACGCGATCCACCACGTCTTTTTAGCACCTGAACGTCAGCTCCGCATAGAATATCCTGTATAGCTAGTAGCATCTGGAAGATGCAAATACCATGCAATTTTTGTGAGGTATTTTTGCAAAACTGTTGATTTCAACTGTTTGCGAGGTACATTTATTGTCCTTATAATACAAGAAAAGCCTTCCGTGTTTAACATTGGCTGGCCTTAGACGGGCATATTTTTTATATAACTCATATCCATTGCAGTCTGAATTCACTGTAAATATACGTTTCTTTTTGGTTTTCCTATCCTTTAAAGTCACAATCAACATTGATCCATTATCTTGGATTTCATCAACTTTTAAACTGCACAATTCTGCACGTCTACACGCTCCGTTGAGACCAGAAATAAGTACCACTTTCATCAAAAGGTAATTGGCATCTGGTGCTTCCTTCAAAAATTGTGACGTTTTCCAATATCAAAACTTGGATTTTTTTGGCTTGCACGTGTCATTTTGACGTTTAAGAAATGCTAGCAGTTGCTTGTATTGTATAATATTCACATTTTCATTAACCTGAAGCATACCCTTCAACATAGAGTATGCTGAAGCAAAAAACTAATTTAATAAAAAATTATAAATTTTGTGTTTAAAATACGACTGCGCTGTAAATATTTTATTTACTTGTCAAGTAGCTTACCTTTTCAAAAAAACAAATTAGCATTACTATTTCGTCAACTCCTTTCAGACATTTTTTGTTGATCTCCAATGGAAAAATTGTGTGTACCAGGATAATTCTGAAAGTCCTCGGAATGACAATGAAAAAAACATATTTGTAATCGTAAAAATCATTTTATTTTTCAAGATAATCTCCTAAAACAGTAATACGCTTGATCCACGTTTTTCCAGTAATTCTAGCCCTTTCTTGTAATGATCTTTCAGAAGCTCCTCAGAATAGGTGTTTACTGCTGCAATGATAGGTCTTTTCGTTTGCTTGCTCTAATCACATTATAGTAATTTGAGCAACATATTAGGCGTTCGTTTGAGTCGGAGCAACTGCTCGAAAATTGTTCGTTTGCGTCGAGTAATTAACTCGAAATCACGTCGAGCAAAGAAAAGTTGCTCGATTTCCCAAGGTGGAGCAAGTTGAGCAACAGAGCGTTGTAGCAGTAATAAAATATGATCATAAATAAAGGGTTTTCCAATAAGAGGTGTTATTTTGAATAGCCCGCTATTTCGGTAGATGTCACTTTTGAAGCTATCATTTTTTGACATTTGACAAGTAGAAACTACGCCATTAATAAATATGGAACGATACACGCTTCAACAACGCATTGAAATAATTAAAATTCACTATAAAAATGGTGAAAATTTGGCAGAGACGGTTCGTAAAACTCGAACATTTTTGGGTCACCGTGAAGCACCTTGTCGGACCGCAATACAGAAATTGGTGAAAGAATTCGAGCTCTTGGGACAAGTTAGTGATGTGAAGAATAAAACCCGTGCACGCCGCTCAAGAACAGCCGAGAATATTGCTGTTGTAGCCGAAAGTGTTAAAGAAAACCCAGGTTTGTCCATTCCTCGTCGTTCTTTGGAATTAGCCATTCCACAAACGTCATTACACCGTATTTTGCATAAAGATTTGGGTCTTAAGGCTTATAAAGTCCAGTTAACACAAGAACTCAAGCCGGCCGATCATCAACAACGTCGTGTCTTTGCTGATTGGGTCGTTGAAATGCATGAAAATGATCCAGAATTCCATCGAAAAATCATCTTGAGTGATGAGGCCCATTTCCACCTCGGTGGCTTCGTCAACAAGCAAAATTGTCGGATCTGGGGCTCAGAAAATCCAAGAGTTATTGTTGAAAAGTCTCTCTATCCTCAACGTGTGACTGTTTGGTGCGGTTTATGGTCCGGCGGAGTCATTGGACCTTACTTTTTCGAAAATGAGGCTGGAGCAACAGTTACGGTGACTGGATTGCGCTATCGAGAGATGATTAACGATTTTTTATGGCCGGAATTGTATGGTATTGATCTGGACAACGTTTACTTTCAACAAGACGGCGCTGCGTGCCACACAAGCAACGAAACCATTGATCTTTTACGGAAAAAGTTTCCGGACCGTGTTATCTCTCGAAGAGGTGATCACAATTGGCCACCGAGATCTTGTGATTTAACACCTTGCGACTTCTTTCTTTGGGGCCACGTGAAAGAGAAGGTCTACGCCAACAGCCCAGCGTCGATTCAAGACCTCAAAGATGGAATTCGTGAGGCTATCGAGGACATAGGGCAGCCACTTTGCGATTTGGTTATGGAAAATTTCATGAAAAGGATATTGTCCTGTAAGCGTGGTCGTGGTGGTCATTTGCCTGATGTTATTTTCCACTATTAACGGCATACCTTCCTCTTTATAATGAAATAAACATCCGATCATTTATATTTAAAAATGGCACTTTTCTTTGAATATCAAAATAACACCTCTTATTGGAAAACCCTTTATATCGCGGGAAACATAACCACGTATAGTAACCGCTATTCTGTGACAGTAGCTGTTGGTAACTGTAAAAGGTTGCTAAAATGGTGATAATAGATGCAAGTTTACGAGATGTTTAAGATAATTATCACATTTTAGATGGATCTGCCAAGTAACATACGGAAATAAAAAAAGAATATCTAATTCTTGGTGTATTTCATTATCTAGCACAATTTCTTCTACAGTTAGACCTTTTAATCATTGTCTTTCAATATTTTACAATATAATAACTTAGGTACTTTTAAAATCTAAAAAAGTTTAACATAATAGGAGCTCGTTTTTAGGTTAGAAATAGCCGATTATTTTGTCGTTTTTACTTAAAATGGAGTAAAGTCACGTGACAATGCTCGACTGCCTTTGCTTGAAACAAATTGAGCAAGCAAACAAACAGACCTAGTCTCTTCGTTTGTCTTAAAATGATTTCCAGCCGCAGATATTTTTAAATTTGGAAAAAGGTGGAAGACTGACGGTGCTAAATCCGGATAATAGGGCGGATGTTCCAACAATTCATACCTCAATTCGCCCAATTTAGCCATTACATTGCACTTTTGTGAGGAGGTGCATTGTCCTAGTGATAAAGCATTTTCTTTTTCGATAAACCAGGTCTTTTCGCTTGAATATTTTTATCTAATTTGTTTAGAAGGCTTGCATAGTAACGGTTTGACCCTTTTCCAAGTAATCGATCAAAAGTATACCGCTTGAGTTCCAGAATAACGACGCCATTATCTTACCAGCTGATGAAACCGACTTAGCCTTCTTCGGAGCTGAACAACCAACTTCTGTCCAGTCTCGGCTGCTGTTTTGTCTCCGGTATATGGTGATGCATCCAAGTTTCATCCATAGTTACAAATCGTCGTAAACAATCCTTCCTCTCCTGGTTGAAACGGTCCAAACAACTCTGCGATATTTGCAGTCGAATGCATTTTTGATAGACGGTCAACAAATGCGACACCCATCTTGCGCAGAGTTTTTTCATTGCCAGATCTTGTATTAAAATATGGTAAACGCGTTCAGTTCAAATGCCGGCAGACCTAGCTAACTCGGCAAACTTCAATCGCCTGTCTGCAAGGACCATATCATGTATGTTTCGTACCATTTCTGTGGTTGTAGCACTTTTTGGGCGTCCATTACGGGAATCGTCTTCCATACTGGTACGGCCCTGTTTAAACTCCGCAGTCCACTTTGAAACAATGGAGAATGATGGTGCGGATTCCTTCAACACTTTTTGTAACCTTTCATGAATTTCCAAAACAAAACCTTATTTACTGAACGAACTTCTGTTTTCTCCATTTTGACAACACACGTTTGATATCCTTTGCGAGCACGTGTTTCACACAAAATAAGTTGATACAATAAAATGAATTTTTGGTAGATGTCTATTGAAAGATAAAATGTTAAAATGACATTAACAACTTGTCGCTACTAGCGCTTTGTATAGGTAATTCCGAGAACTTTTGAAATTATCCTAGCACATCTTCTCGTACCTTTCTTTCGATTTTACAGGAAGCAAGCTGGAGGAAGAGGCTTCATTAGCAGCACTCAAGATATCTGCAGGGACGTTTTCTAAATGATTTGTTTCTTGTAGTCTGGGATTCATGGTTCTGAACTCGATTTTCATATTTAAAAACATGTTTCATAAAACCCTTTATTATCGCATGAGAAAGCGATAATGGCCTTAAAAGACAAGTTTTTTTTATACTATTTTTTCTCTTGAGGAATTTAAGCCAATTATTTTTGAAAAAAGAGGCAAAATAATATTAAAAATTTTTGGATAAATTGCGTAATTATCGTAATTAGTTACCATTGCTAAGGTAACTAACTCACACTTCATTGAAGCGTCCCATCTACAATAGAACATTTGCATGTTTATTGGCTTATGCCAATCACATCTACTTAAGAGAATAATAAGAAATAAAACTTAAATTAGCATGTATACCTTCGAAGAAAAATTACAAATGGTGAGATGGTACGATAATAGCCTTAGCTTACGACAGGTTTCAGATTTATTTCTTGTTACTTTCCCTGATCGCCCTAAACCTAGCGGATTAACAATTTTGAGTACGATTAATAACCTGAAGAATAAGGGCTGTATTGAGTCGACACATTAATAAGGGAGTGAGAGCTAAGCCTGTTCTCGCTGAGGAAATATGTAATAAGATTACTAATTTAGTAGGCAATAACAGACGCTTGACCTTAAGAGAACTTAGCCAAATTACAACAGTGAATTGAAGCAGTGTCCACAGGCTATTAAAAAAAGAGAAATATAGGTCATATCATTTTCAAAACCATTAAGAACTAATTACGAACGATTCCAAACACAGAATTACTTTCTGCGAGCTCTTTATGAAAAAAATTAATACCAATCCAGATATCTCACAAAACATTATTTTTACGGACAAATCCACCATTTATGTTACCGGCGAAGTGAACTCACAAAATTGCAGGTATTGATGTAGAAACAATTTACATTTGTATAGCATCAGTAAAACACAGCGACCATCCAAAGATAACGTTTGGGCAAGTATCGTAGGTACTAACATTAAAGAACTTTTTTTTATTACAGGAAATATTTGTGCTGAAAATTATTTATCATTACTACAAGATAACGTGATGACAGTTTTAAATAATTTAAATTTGATCATTCATGAAGATATATGGTTCCAGAATGATGGTGCTCCCACCCATAATGTCAGAAGAGTAAAGAACTACTTAAACGAAAATTTCCACGTCCTTGGATTTGGCGAGGAGGTGAAATATCCTGGCCTGCTAGATTGATGGAGTTTTTGATTGGAGATATATGAAAACCAAGATTTTTGATGGAATGCTGATGGATTTTGACCAGCTAAAGCAAGCTATATTAACAACTATCGCAGGAGAACAGTTAAGAAATACGTTACGTAATTTTTATGATCGCCTCGGATTCTGTTTGGCCGTAAACGGAGATATATTCGAAAATTCGTTATAAGAAGTTTCTTATTTAATTTTTCTTAGAATACGTTTCTACTTTTTTTAATTTAGTTTAGTGCAGAAAATACCTTGGAATGTTTAGCAAATAGAGGTAAATGAGAGAATTGTTTATGTTTTTACATAGGTACCTATTAAACCATGTAGGCATATTTTCTTGTTTTTTTTTATTTAATTGGCAAAACTAGCAAGAATATTTAACATTTAAAATCGCCAATGTTCTAGTTTAAGTGGGACAAGTTCATGCATACAATCTAAAGGTTGCTAAGATTTATTCCAACAATTCGACTTGAGTTGCTATAGATATTTCAAGCTTGTACTGATTGCATATTTCGTCTTAAATAAATATTCACGGTATACTCGTAAGTAAAGGGGTTTTCCATCGCTTGCGCAAATTAAATTTTTCAAAAATGCCCTCGCTTGTAAAAACCTACTTTATTAAACTTGTAACGTAACATATTATTACCATTTACCTACTGTGGTCTGGTTATGTTATAACTATAACAAAGTAAAATCTATCTGGGTTGTCATGATATTTATAAGATATAAGCACAATGTATTCAGGGGCTCCTGATATAAAAGATACTCGGTCGAAAATCAAAAAGTAGAATGCCACTCATTTATGGAACATATCATATAGTTGGAACTAAACTTAGAACGTAGACGGAAGCGTTCTGTATAACATTCCTTTTAGTGACATTTTCTGATAAATCAAATCGTGGCACTATGCTTTATTCACAGATCGTTGGCACACCCTGTATGGTATTTATGCATTACAGTCTGTAAAGATGAGCATGTCTATCTCAGTTTAAAAGAGCATAGTCTGTGAAGCAATTTTTAAAAGGTGAGAAAAAGATGGCAAGATCAGATGTTAACAGTAATAAACAAATGAGTAGGTATTATAATGAAAGTTAACTAACCGCACAACCTTCGTAGAACTGAGTATTTTCTCGTAATCTCACAAAATGGTTTTAAGTAAACAACAATATGTTTTCATGCTAAACAGTTACTTCTGTTTATGTCAATAAGAGATTTTAGAAAAATATTTATGTTATGAATGCAAGTTTTTGAACGCATTGTTTACTTTAAAACTCTTTTGCATCAAAAACATCACATTTGTATTCCCCTCACGTGGCATAGTTTACTTAATTTAGTTGTTTACATGTAAAAATCATTCAAGTATTTCTCAATAATTAAATACGTGATATTAATGCAATTTACGAACAATCCTATAAAAATGTAGGATATTCCAAGTGATAATGAATAAAGCAGTTCATTGTACATTTATGTTGTAGTACCCACTGCAATGCAAAGATGTTTAACAAACGCGAGATTTAAGTTTTAAACCGAAAGTTGATTTAGCAGGTAATATTTTATTGTGATATTATTTAAACATTTATGCAACTAATTTGTATTCGGGTTTTATGCTAATTTTTTTTTGGAATTTTCGTGCATATTTTACTTTTGGTATAATTCTTTTATATAACAATATCTAATTAACGAATTCATCATCAAATATTTTACGACACACTTTGGTGAAACCCTATTTGAAAAAAAATTCCATCAAAATTAATAATTAGATTACTAAAAATATATTATTGTTTGGTTATTCTCTGATAGTAAGACAAAATCAGATAATAATTACACTAAATTGAAAACTGTCTTAGTCGCCATAAGTAGAATGTGTATTGTTATGTATTCTAAACTTAAAAATGTTTATACCATTGGAGCACATAAAAGTAGAAAATTATCACATTTTGTAATAGGTACTAAGACCAAGCGCACACTGACGCGACAAAAAGATATTTGATTAATCAAGCTTTATCGTGGCCGTGTTTTGCTTGAATCTAATCTACAAAAGTTTTGTATAAATGGGTTTTGGCCTCCTAATACTTGTTTTTATCGTACTTACAATCTAACTGTAAAGTTATAGTAAAAAGTTGAGTTACAAACTTACTACGTAGTAGCGCAGCAGTATTTCTGTAAAGGGGTGGGACGAAATTCTCGAAAGGGGGAGTAAAAGTTGCAAATAGATTATTTCCAAATAAACAATCAAAAAAACTAACACTCAATCGTATGATGTTATAAAGGTCGATACAACAATTGCATGTCGGTGGTCAATATTTATCCTAGAAAGAAGGGACGCAGAAAGCACTGGAAAAGGGAGTAGGGGGCGCAATTCATTACATAACATTTGTTCCAATACTAAATTAGCTGTATTTGCACGAAAATATTGAAAAAAGTTGAAATTCAGTTAATCGAGAACGGGAAGAAATATTTTATACGTTCTTCTATAATAATATGAGTATTATCACCACTTGCATTAAAAGTTTGAGCGTTTTCTTTTTAATTTTTATCCAAATGATTTGTTTGTAAAATATTGAAATCTCAACCCCTTCCCCACAATCTTTCAAAGTATCTAATACCTACTACTTTCCATTATCGTATGCAGCTTAATAAAAGAAACCGCAAATTCCAGATGCTCAATGAGCAACGTAAAAGGCAGATACGTAATTCATGATTATTCAAATTCGAGAACCGCCATTGGAATCTCGAAAACTGTAATAAGAGAAACATAACTCATAAAAGGAAATTTTCCTTATTATTAGGAATTGGTAAAAACTGTCTACATATACTCTTTTGTCTTCAATTCGGTTATTCAGAACCATAATCAGATTCACTTTTTGTAAAGGGGGTTAAATGCAATTTGATTCTGTTATGGTTCGACGTACAGGGCGTCTCTTAAAAACAACTGACAAGCGTTGACGGCAGATTCCCGAGACAAAATCAAAGCGATTTAACCCGGACTTACCTAATCCCAAAGTCTACCGTTTATAAGATGCAGGGTGTCAATGTTGAATTTAAAATTTCTTGTTGTTTCAATACTCAAGAACCAGGTGAATTTCTTCAATTTCAAATGTCGTAATTTGTAGAACACTGTTTTAAAATTCACAGCGGGATAACGAGCACCAAATCGGCAGTTTTAGGACTAAAAAACACAACGAAATTTTTGAAAATGCCCAAGCCATATAAAAGTGACAACTGACCTAATCGAGAAGATCGTGGTCCAAGGTATTAGAGGCAAAAACGTACATGTAGAGAGCTTTTATCAATTTTAGAATTCAAACATCTGGGAATGCAAAGCATAACCACAACGAACTCCGTTTTGACCATGTTCCCGAGGTGATATCAAAAAACTAAAAGCACACGTTTGTCTTATTTTTTTGATGTAGAATACGATTCTAAAGAAAAAAAAATTTTGAAAATTTTCCAATTTTCGGCCGCCATTTTGACCATGTTCCCGAAGAGTTATCAAAAAACAAAGATATTACGTCGTCTTTAGTTTTTGATGTAGAATCCAAATCTAAAGTCAAAATTTCAGAATTTGACAAAAATGCGGACGTACATACAGACATACAGACAGACAAAGACTTCGCAAATTCAGTAACGACTCCTTCGGAGTTCGTTGAAAATACTTGTTTTTTGGAATTATTTCAAAAAGAGATGAAATCAGGTTGGATTTCTTTTTAGATTAATGTTAAGGAGCAAAATACTCAATCTTATCCCAAATTTAACGACCACGCATCTCTTCTCTTGTAATCTTTTAGATCTCGATAGTAAGCCTTGAATTTGAATAACCCTGTATGATGCTAAGACTTATCCAAATGAGCTTTTTAGATGCTATCATAATGCTGTAAAGATTTCTGGACTCTAGCAAATGCACCATACCTGGATATACCAAGTTGCTCAAAAGATTTTGCAAAATTTTTATGAAAGTCATAGTCTTAAGCAAAAATATCAAAAACATGCATGGAGGTGATTCCACTAATTGATTTCTAATTTGGCATTATACATAGTGCACAGATTAGATTATTAGACATATTTTCTTCTCTGTAAGCTCGGGATCTAGGTAAAATAAAAGCAATCCTTGGAGACTTGACTATATGACTTTGAGCCTCACGACTTTAAAACTTGAATTATAAAAATTGTGCAACTTTTTCTCCTAGCTGTAAGGACCAGAAATTAGACATTAAGATTGGAAAAACTGTTTTAGAATTTATCCACTCTGCATTATATTATCCTATTTGATTTTGTAGAGCTGTGTTATCCAAAATAATTCATTGGCTTTTGACAAAAGAAAAACCAAACCTACCTTATAGTTGATCAAATGATCTGCATATCACTGCTTTCATACCTACACAAACCTCTTATTCTAATATAACAAACATAGAAGATATTATTATACTGATCAAGATATGAACTTTTCAAATTAATTTAATACTCAACATCAAGCAAAAATAGTTTTACAAAATTGCTTAAATCTGTGATCTAGCAATAGCAACTCTTCTGGTTAACTTACTAACTATTTACAATAACATGCCTCTCGGCAATCTGCATACTGATAATTTAAAAATTTTTTAAATACATTAATGAAATTCAAGTTGTCTATAATTACTGAAAGATTGTAGTCATTTAAGTTTCTTGTTTTATTGCCGTATAAAAATAACAAAATGAATAACCATAATCTAGACTAAATTGTATAAGGTATACGAGCCCCTCGCCATAAGAGTTCGTCCTAATTTGATATTTTAATAAAGATTTTATTGTAATACAGGAGAGACCTTTATGACGTTTTGGTGATACATGTTCTAACAAAATGCAGTATCACATTTACAAAAATAATTTTCTTTTTTTGTTCTAACCATTTCTCCCTTAATAATTTTTATTTTGAAACTATTCAGATGATTCTAGCGAAATCATAATAGTTTGGCCTATTTGTTTTAACGACAGATCTTATCGCCTATGGTGTCACCATAAAAATTAAACAATTGCTAGTGTTTGTTTACTATGTGTTTCTGTCAGACTTGTCGGTACTTGCATATTTTTTGTTGTCTTTCTGTTAAAAATGGCTAGGGAAAAGCCGGTACATGACGAAATTCGTAAAATAATTGAAAATTACTCAAAAGAAGGCCGTTCTTGTTACTATGTTGCCAAAACTTTAAAAATTCCTTATTCTACTGTAAAGACAATTTCCAGTAATTACGTTCTGCGTGGTTCTATGAAATGCAAAAGAAAGACTGGTCGACCGCTAACGGTGAACGCGAGAGATTTAAGAACTCGACAGGGCATTATTAAAAAGAACAGAAGAGCCTCTGCATCAGAATTGTCTGTTTTGTGGGGTAAAGCATTAGGAAGGCGTGTTTCCGTTTCTACTTGCAGTAGGAAAATGAAGAAACTAGGGTACAGCTTCTACAAGGTATATCTTATTATGGCATATGCAATATTTACTCCATTATCGATTTTAAAGGCAAAAGAGAAGCCTTTACTGACTAATAAACAAAAGAAAGCTCGTTTGATATGGGCTAAGAAGCACTTAAATTGGACAAATCAACAATGGGATTCTATTATTTGGAGCGATGAATCTCGTTTTGAAGTTTGTGTCGGCGATAGCAGAAAACGAGTTCTTCGAAAACCTGAAGAGACGTATCATCCTGACTACTTGGTGAGAAAAGTGAAATTTCCGGCATAGCTCATGTCTAGTCAGGGCGTTGGCAATTTGCTAGTTATTGATGGTACCGTTGACGCTAAAAAATATAAAACAATCCTGAAAGAACAATTAATGCCATCAATTCCAAAACTTAAAACTAATGAAGGACACTATATTTTTCAGCAGGATGTTGCTTCATGCCATACTACCAAAATAATTAAACACTGGCTGCAGGAAAATAATATTCCTCTCATGGAGTGGGTTAGCAACAGTCCAGATCTATCTCCGATAGAAAACTTATGGGGTAAAATGAAACGCCAGCTTCGTAATCATCCAGTAAGAACGAAAGAAGAACTGCGCCAGTAAATTTTAGAAATATGGAGCCAAATTACACCACAAGAATGCAAGCACCTTGTACAGACGCTTCCTACAAGATTACAAGCTGTAATTCGCCAAAAAGGTGATTGCACCCAATGGTAGCAAACATTAGGACGAACTATTATGAAGATGTTTTTTTTGTAAAATGTTAGACAACTTTTGTAAAAATCTTAGTTTTACATATAGTTTAAAACACGTTCGTGTATATTGTTAAGCCAACTCGTGTAAATAAATTTTTGGTATGTTGATTTAATTTGGTTTGATTAATAAGAAAAAATTAACATATTTGACAAATTTGAACAATAGGACGAACTATTATGGTGAGGGGCTCGTATACACTGTAACTGATGCAACTATTACAAACTATTACTAAAACAAATAGTAGTAATGTACACATGAAAAAAGTTTTGTAACATTCATATTAAACACATAGAACAGTGTGGTCCAATTTCGATGGGATTAAATGGGTAACTTTCTTATTCGCCCAGATAAATAAAAATGGCTTAGGTACTTGTGACCTCTTTTTTCATGCTTATTTCATTACCGTTGCCAGAAATAAGTTGCCATCTTTTGTTTTTCCCTAGAAAGAAAAAGTGAAAAATGGCCGATTTCTTCATTTTGCTGTAGAGTATTCCAAAAGATATAGGGCGTTTACGACTTAATTGCTTAATGCTTAATTCCTTTAATTTGCTGTAACTCCTTTATTTTCGAAGCTACAACAAAATCATTTTAGCATTGTTGAAGCACTTTCTAACGTAGAATTCAATGCCGTCAGTCGTTGTTTTCTAACCCTTTCCATAACTGCGCTGTAACTTAAAGTTGAATTTTTTAAATGGTTCATTTAAAAAAAAGTGCTTCAACAATGCTAAAATGATTTTGTTGTAGCTTCGAAAATAAAGGAGTTACAGCAAATTGAAGAAATCGGTCATTTTTCACTTTTCCTCTCTGGGGAAAAAACAAAAGATGGCAGCTTATTTCTGGCAACGATAATGGAATAAGTATGACAAAAGAGGTCACAAGTACCTAAGCCGTTTTCATTTATCTGCACTAATAAGAAAGTTACCCATTTAATCCCATCGAAATTGGACCACACTGTACAACTAAATAATTTAAAATTTGTAATGGATATAAAATTTCAAAAAGACTGGGTTTCATGAAATATAAAAAGTAAATGATTCTTTTAAATGTAAGTTGCAGTTTATTCCTTCAACATATGATTTAAATACAACAAAAATTGTTTTTTTGCATGAATTTTTAATCGGAGGAGGAAAAGTGAAGAGACCTTCTTTGTATGATATTCTTTCCTATTCAACCTTTCAAATTTTAGTTCATCCTTAATTCTTTTATTTGACTAGCCTACATCACAAAAAAGTAGAGTACATATGTAGGTAGTTTCTTAGGACACACTAGAAGGTCCATGACTAATAAAATGTAATTTTTTATCAATTTTATGTATGGTATGGGAACTGTATAAAACAAACGAAATTTTTATTAAAACTATAAATATATAAAGATTCCAGTTTTTCTAAACCTTTTTATTGTTATTTTCATTTATTTTCATCCAATTAACATAATTATCTAATTAGGAATAATTTTCGCTTAAGCAATAACATCACACTTTACCTACTTCAAATTTCAGTATCCAGTCCAAAAAAACTTTCCAATTTTATTTATAATATTTCAGGTTTATTTTTCAAAAATAATTATCAGTTTTTAGTTTTTATTTTTCCGTAATTTGAATTTTTAATTTAGAAAATATGAGAATGTTTGGAAAAACAGTGTGGTCAAGACATCTTCAAAAAGAATGCTTAAGATTTGTAAAAACTTTTAACTGCCAAATTTAAAGCCTTAAAAATAAACCTCAGCTTATTTTAAAATCATTACTAAATTCAAATATTTATTTGAAATATTCAATGAAGATTCAATGAAATTGTGTTATCTAGTGATCTTCAAACAATTAAAAACAATTAATGTAGAATTATTTAGTGGTTATGCAAAACAGTTGGGAAGTTGATAAGTCCAATTGTTTGAAAAAGCTGTTCATCTCTTTTATAACTGTGTTAAAAAAGTTCAAGGGAGAACAGTATTTTTCTATAAAATTTGTTGCTTAAATCAACTTGTATTTAATTATAATTGAGGGAAAGTGAAATGCTAACAAATGCAACAATTAGTGATGATGTGCGATTAAGGAAGCCTAACGTATAATTATTTGAATATTTCTGTAGGAGGTAAGAATAGTTTCATTTTGGTCCATTGAGTTATTTTTTGCAATTTTTCTTTTAATATTAATTATAGGTTATAAGTTATGCTTACCTAAACCAATTCTGCGATAGCAATCCTTTGTAGTTGGTCTTTCAGGATCCAGAATATGACAAGTATGATCTAAACTATCCATACTATTGAAGAAATATTGCAGTCTCTCAATGGTACTGACAAATTTCTCATAAATAGTTTTTAGGGAATTACTATTTTGGAACAGATCCCCATCCTCCTTTTCTGGTAAACTGTGTCGATGTACTTTAAAAATCTCTTGGAGCTTATTAACGTCGACTATGATTTCTAATTCATGTTGTCGATCTGATTCATCTAAATGTGAGATTTTTATTAATGATAAATCTTGTGAAATGGAACATTTGTTTATGTTAATATAAAATTCTCTTA
Organism: Ignelater luminosus; assembly: GCA_011009095.1. Taxonomy (NCBI): domain Eukaryota; kingdom Metazoa; phylum Arthropoda; class Insecta; order Coleoptera; family Elateridae; genus Ignelater; species Ignelater luminosus. The sequence goes on along the minus strand of VTPC01089954.1, from coordinate 278,049 downwards.
ATTCTACATATTCTGATAAAATATGTTTATAGGCGTCAGTGAAATTTTTATTATTTTGTATTGTTGTTTTCAATGAAATTATTTCTTTAAGACTGTCTAAAAAGGTAACAATATTTGAGCTTTTAGAAGAACATTCCAGATTCACTATATCGTCTTTAAATTGCTGCAGCGGTGAATCCACAGTTAGTTGAAACTGTTGTTTTTCCAATTGTTGTTTAATGTGTAGTTTATAATCGATACCCTAAAAAAGTTATTTTTTTGAGGTTAAGTATAAAATTATTACTACTTTTGAGATAATTTATTCAATTATACTACTTTGTTCTATTTAATATATAATTTTTAACTTACATTTATTGTTAGATATCCTTGGAATTCTGTATATTGAGGATTAACAGGTAATATTGATGGATACTTCAGCATCATATCAATAACTATGTCATTCATTGCAGGTGATGTTTACATCTGGAACAAGATACAAGACACATTAACATTATAAATGTGATAGAGTCCAAGAAATTTTCTTTTATTTTCAATAAATTTACAAACAATAAAACTTACACTTTTATGGATACACTAGGAGTAGTGTTGCCATCCGCCAATACCCGAGTCTCTAGCTTGTGAGAGTTCTCATAACATCACAAGTTAGGGTCTCAGGGAACAGGCAAATTGAGCCTCTTTAGCTATACATTCCTTTAATTTAGTTGGTAAAATATTAGAAGTAAAAAATTAAAGAAATTAATGTATTGATAGTGATGAACATTTTCAAGTACAAAAATAATTAATCTTTAATGTAATTCTATTGTTTAATTAAAAGATCACTATGTCGAATTGTGAACATTAATGTTGATGATAGAATCTGTCAAACATTAGTCTTTTGTCAAAGTGACATAATATGATTTTATCAGACTTGAATTTTGTTTTTCAATGGTTACTCTGATTTTGCTATTTTCTATTTTTAGGACTAGATTATTTATATTGAATAAATGAAAATTGGTAAAGCAGTAAACAAATATAATCAAACAAGACATATCTTACATATAAATTACAAATGATAGGTCTTGCTCATTGAGAAAAGATTCATTACAAAAAAACCTTCTTAATAAGGCAATAGTAGACTAACAATTTTTTTCAAAGATGTAAAATTTATATTGGTAATAAAAAGATTTGGAAAGCTATAAGCTTCAGTACCTTCGCTTTGTTTTTGCTAGTCCACTCTTGCCTTATAGCTGCTTGTTTAAAAAAGTTTTAAATAAATTGCAATAGCCAGTTATTTGATCAGCTTGAGATCAATCAATGTAAAAATAATTCCATTCTACATAAATCTGTTCAAGTGGAGAGTCAGTACTATTGTATCTACAGTATATTCTATAAATTATAGTCGTTTTTTATTTACAACAAATTTAGATTTGTTCTACTTCCTCTTTATATAGTGTAACAATCACAGTAATATATAATTTTACTCATAAATAACACACATAAATTTAATTTACAAACCTTTAAAAGTAAAAGTTACTGACAAAATCACCAAATAACAATATTTTTATCTCAAAATTTAAAAAAAAATGATGTCCTACAATGGTTGTATTGTATCATGGTAGGGCTGATAGAAAGAATGTGATCGAGTGTGAAGCGACAATTAACGAATTTTGAAATTAAATAAATCCAGAGGATTACGTAGCATTCAAAAGTTTGTTGACACAATTCACAAAAATGATTCAAGAATTTGATTATTAACTAAACAGATATACTTACAACGCAAGCAAAAGAGTCGGTCTTGGTTTGCAACTGTCTGGCAGAAAACTGATAATACGAATCCCTACCATTACAAAAATTCTATTGACAACCATATTGGTTAGTAGATTAAATGTAACTCATAAGCCAAGCCAGCCAAATTTGAGTTTTGTTGAAGTTACAGCAATTGAAAAAGTATGGCGGCAACTCATCAAACATTTACTGCATTTAAAGCTATTGGTATTATGATTTGGGGAATGAGACAACCGTTATATTTGCATCAAGAGAATAAGATCCTGGTAATTACGTAATCAAGTTCTTTTCATCTAGTGCACCAAAATTATTACCAAGAGGAAGACCTAAAACAACCGCGGTCAATTAGGGCTAGTAAAAAGCTGAACACACAAAGATTGAGATTGATGATTACGCAATGCTCGTAATGAAAAATTTATCCGATGATTACTTATGACGAAAGAAAATTCCTCTAATTCGCAATTGATATTTAAAAATTTAACTTATTATTCGATGAAGGGATTATGTAACAACTTGAAGGTGCAAGTTTAATTAACTAATATCAAACATAACAACATTCGCTTGTACGTATTGTATATTCTTCTAAATATCAGATGCTTTATGAAAATGTCACGTAATAATTGCACCTAAAAAGGTTTTCATTTTCAAAAACTCGTGGACGAAAACTACGTTTTACGTTTGACTGAGTTTAACATACTCTCTTGTATGTGTAAACTTCACACTGACTATAATAGCATCCTTTATAGATTTCTACGCTACGTAAAGAGCACTTCTATTACTAGAACACTTCCGTTTATGAAGCGCCAATGGGATTCGTTCATTAAAAAAAATTCATACATTGCTTTGTACGCGACCTACAAGATATTCTGTCAGAGAAACTTAAATGTAAATGATCCTTAATTAAGAAATTACTTACGTGTTTGCCTAACTTTACATCTACAATCTACAGAAACAGTGCAATCATTAGACGAACCTAATGTAATTCTATGTGATAAAGTTCCTTCTATTATTAGCAAAGTTAATCTCTAAAGATAGAACTGAAACTATAACAAAAGCAAAATCAGTAAAGAGTAGACAATTTGCTCAATTAGTGTCCACGATTATCTTATACCAAGGAAAGGTGGCCTATTTTGTCAATAATCTCCTTTTGATAACTTCAAAATTAGTTCTTGAAAAAGAAAAATCGAGGCCTGGAGTAGGTTAGTTGTTCGTAAATGTTGTTACCTTATACATTCGTCTGAATAAATGCGTGCCTTTACGACACCGAAAACCAAAAGCAATCAGAAACCCTTTCATTGTAACGAGAGAAACGCTAGATTTTGTACCTACTATAAACGCATGAAATGAGCGTCTCGGTGGGCGAGAGCAATCTTTGGTTCGTCATGTAGCCATTAGATGCACTGGACTATTAGACAAGGTTTCAGGCGCGGTTAATTAAAACTTAATTTATATTAAGTAACAATGAGGCTGTTATCAAAAAAATATCTTTCAAAATTATAACGTACCCTTTTTGCTTAATATTAATTATTGTTCGATTGGTTATCAATTATTTTGTCCGATACCTGCATTTGCAATTTTTTGATTAGAACATGACCATCCCGTATAAACAAGAGCGTTTGTTAAATATTAAGTTGAAGATCGTGTATCCATCAAACATGTATACGCTTTGCTAAAACATTACTGAGGCTGGAACGGATGCATTAAAGATAGGGGGTTGGGGAAGTTGGTTCAAGCCACTCGGAGAGCTCAAGAGGCCCCTCTTCAACCAAAAGTAGAGATTTTAAAAAGAGTGAAGCTAAGGTTAGTTAATTCCGTGGAAATCACCATTCCAGTAATGAGCTACATCATTAAGGAAAACTGAAAAAAACCTTAGCGAGAACACGGATCTCCCAAATGCGAACTTGCACAGATACCAAAGCAAAATCTATTAACGCCTTAACCATAGGCAACCAAAAACACTACACTAGTACCTGCTTGACTTATTGTTTGTATTGGTATCTCATTGTCATTGGTTACCTATGTTTAAAGCTTAGATCTTTGGTATTGTACTATGTACCTTTCATAAGAATATGTCATAATGAGTAGTAGTGATACCAGTTAGAACGAAAGCTAGTAGATTGTTAACAAAAGTTTATTTAATTAAAACTTAAGAGTGAATCAGATGATTTTAACAAAATCATCGATATGGAATAGATAGATTTAATGTATTCCGAAAGAGTCAAATTTTCAGATAAAAAAAGACGACTTGAACAAAAGAGAAGTAAAAAACAAAGTAATACATTAAAAAATAAGTGAAATGGCAGTTAAGAAACTTCCCGAATTCCTTGACGTACAACAGAAAATACAGGTCATGACTTGTCAAATTTATTTTATTCTTATTGTCAAATATCAATCGGTTTGACGCAGGTTGCTATAGATAAGAGTCAGATTTTCAAGGCCAACTGCAAATGACTTAAAAATTACTCTATATAAATTACGTACAGAAAAACGAAAACTCAATAATTGAAACTTAATATTAATGTATTGTTTTATAGTTAGTTATAGTCGGAAAAGATATTGGCAACAGAAATTTGTTTCGAAGCACCAAACTTTTGAATTTAGAATCTTGTAGCGGGAGCATGAAAATAGAAAGGGATAGAGTTAAGATTTGTGAACATAAGAGACGAAATATGAACGAATCGTACGAGAGAAGAAAAGAGATATTAATGCTATTCAAGTCTTGAAATTCAAAATTGTTCCGAAATGAAAATGATTTTGAACCGCGAGGAAGATAGTTACAGCTGCCAAAATCTCTACGTCTCTGATTTTACATGCATGTATATGAAAAAATGGAGACTGTGGGTAACTGAGTACGGTTTAAAAAAAGCTCGATATAATAGCAAAATATATAAAAGTTTATCAAAAAGTGAGTTCTTATCATCTCACAAAATACTTTAGAAACAAAAATAGTGGTATTTATACTATAAAATTTGGTTTTTGAACATATTGAGTTTTTAAAATGATCCTCAGACTTAAATTTAACACCCACTTTCATGTTACCCAAGAACATTCATCATATCCGCCAGATTCAAAATATTTTAATAAAAGAAAAAGAGAAAATTAAGTACAATTCCGAGTAGAATATTTATTTCCCCATTGTAATACTGCGTAAATGTAACTCATTTTTAAATAAAAGAATGAATAATCAAGTAACCTTATAACAAGTGTCGTCGACTTTACAGACTACTGAAACCATGTTGTACTATCATTATTTATAGCTATAATTTTAACTAATAAGTGGCAAGCTTGAATGCTGCTAAGAAACTAGTCGCTGACATAACTGTTTTAAAGTCAGATTTTCCCAAAACGCCCGAGAGGTTTTAAAAGTAAATCCATCTGGTTCAGAGCGAAAATCAAAGTCATCCTAGGCCGGATTTATTTTTAAAACGCCTCAGCCATTTCGGACTGATCAGTAGGTCTTGGCGGGGTTCTACTTTAATCTGATTCTTAGTGTATACAGTGTGTCCGCATTTCAATGCTCACTACTGGGATCTCGGAAATTGTAAGATACGAAGTCGGTTAATAGAAAAGATTTGGCTATTTTGGAGATCAGTTTACTTATGCTTTTGTTTTTTCAAAAATGTTCAAAGCTTACTAGATATTTGCTAAAAACGAAATTATCTTATTTTTTTTAAGTGAAATATCTCAGGAACGAGCGAAGATAGAAAAGAACAGTAAAGAGGGTGTTTTAGAGAATTTACTGCAAAACAAAAAAATTATTTTCGCAATTGTCTTTTGTTTTACTTCGGCGGTGAAACGTAAATCTAAATTTTTTCTAATGGAACGCCTACTTGATTTCCATATTACTGAACTGCACGCCTTAAATGCTTTTCAGTGATACATGGTTTGACACAGCTATTCTTTTGTTTTACCGAGTTATGAAGTGAAAATCATTTTTCATCATAGTGACATATCTGACAAAAATCAATGATTTTCATATGTTTAAAACCATGGCACACTAAGTGGGAGATGCTTTTTATTTAGAAAAAAATAAAATAATTTCGTTTTTAGCAAATATCTAGTAAGCCGTAAAATTTTTTAAAACAACAAAAACAAAATAAGTAAACTGATCTCCAAAATAGTCAAATCTTTTCTAATTTAACCGACTTCATATCTCTTACAATTTCCGAGATCCCAATAGTGAGCATCGAAATGTGGACACACTATTACACTTCAAGTGCGGTGTTTCAATGTTGTGGTGTAAAAGCCTACTGTAAATAAGTATGTTGTAGCATCTTTGTTACAAATTAAATATTCTGTAATACCAATACTTTTTAAGTTTTAAGTTCTTAACTGTATTCTCAAATTTGGTTCGTTGTGCAATCATCTGGTGAGTTGGTTGTGTCTGAATTGATTTAAATGACACCATACGACACATATATCATACTTTGTTATTTGGAGCTAAAGGCAGATTGAACCCTTTTTATCAATCAATGTTTCGATGGCTCAAAATCTCTGGATGTCTTAACATTGTATTTCGCAAAATAAACATCTATATCACTTCACACAACATTTAGAACTTGATCTTTTTTGAAGTGATATCCACCACGAAATTTAATTCAAATAAGAAGCTAAAGCAATTTTTCCATATGTTATAATTAAAACTAAGGAAAGTTGTAAAGTGAATTCAAGAAGAACCAACTATGATCGTTTCGAAAATGTCTATAATTTGATAAAACATAAAAAAACCCTGGAAACTTTGAGTTATACTCATGTCAGAAGTACTTTTACAGCCTGCTTGAAAATTAATAGCTTGCTTGAAACTTGTATTATTAAAAGATTTCGCCCTCTGGTCAAGTTAAGAGCTACTTCAAACTGTGTATAATGTTCAGTGATTAGGAGTATTACGTAAGCTACTACTTGTTGATATTTACTGAATTTAAAAGAAGAAATGACTATTATCACCTCTACACAGTAAAGGAAAATATTTATTCTGAAAATTATTTTTACATCCTAATATATTTCATTATTCATTAATTATTTATTGATTGCTAAAGAATCTCAAAGAGAGAATTCGGTAAAGCCTGTTCTAGTCTCTTCCTCTTCATAATTGTCAATTTGGCAACTCCTATCTTATTATACATACATTTTTAAATTACTAATGTAGATTAGAGATTGCAATTTCCAGTTTGAGTAATGCAGGTCAAAAAAGAAAACGTTAGTTTATATCGAATCTAAAAAATCAGTATCATTTGATAAAGAGGCAGATCTTTGTGTCTTTTGATTAAAAAAAATGTTTGAAAATTGTACTTTAGGTATTCTACAGGTCCATAGAATCTGCCCACTAATACTACAATGTGTCCGTCCCGCGATATCGGGAAACTAATTTTACTATCAACCCGGGCATATTTTAGAGATTTAAGTAGGCTGAGCAAAGAAGTGTTCGGACGTGTATCTCTATACGACTTATTTACATTTTCTCCCTAATGTTGATTGGTGTGTATAATTGAACTGCATAAATAAAAAACAATCCAAAACGCCATGTGCCATGTTTCTAAGAAGTTCAAAAAGAGATTTTTATTCATTTGTAAAAGAAGCTAGAAGTGAAATAAACCAAAACAGAAGTCCTTAATTATGTCTACTATAACTAAAAAAAAAAGAAAAAATATTATTTGTCAGATATAAAAGAACTGTTTTAGATCACAAAACTTTGCAAACGTGGTCAAGAACAGAGTTTCAATTTGAATTATTTGGCTGTTTGCTAAAAGTTTATGTAGATAAGATGAACAAACGAATCTATTAAAGTTCCCAGAATCAACACTGATAATTTCAGTTGTTTGTTATTGTATTGCTGAAAGATAGAAGAGGTTAATACATCCGATAACACAATAAACAGTACTGTGAGCTGACTGTATAAGGTTATTAGACGTATTAAAAAGAAATTGTGGTCGCAAGGAAGGATGGTTGTAATAAACAATATCGACTGAATCATAGTAAAACAGTAAACGAAGATAATAAAAGTTTCTGATGTCAAAAACGGAAAGAATCGTTACAAATCAAAGTTAGCTAGTACTGTACGAATGCAAAATTAGAAGTTTGTTTATGTGGTCGAAAATATTGTTTTGGTGATTTTATCTAGTTTTATTATATTCTGTATTGAATTACGAATTATTAGGTATTTCTTAGACAATTCTACAATTGCTAAAATAATGATTAATTAACATTGTTCTAGTTTGTATGTTATGAAAGAAAGAAGTAATTTTAAAAATTTATTGCTATACCAATTATTGTTTAACAAAACTAAAATTTCAATGTCAATAAAGATTATTATCAAACACTATATTATGTAGTTTCTAATACGATTATCCACAATCGTTTATAGTTTCTAATACATTCTTCTTCAAGTTCACTATTACAATTATTGTGCTTTTAATAGATAACTTGATGTAGAACACGTTGTGCTACTATTTAAGATATTTCATCCCATCTTATCTTAATTTATCATCTCTAACAAACCTAAATTAAGGTATACTTTTACTATCAATTAATTCTTCTCATAATGAGCAGACTATATTATTAAAGTTGTACTCGACAAGAGTCTAGGAAAGTTAGCAGGCTGTACAGTACTCCCAAACGGTGTAATACTTACTATACAACCTACTACCTCAACCAGACACAGCCGTCCATCTTCTTTTTCCCGCTTATCTTCTTCGCATCCTCCCACCGCATCGTGGCTGTTTTATTTTATTCTTGCAGATCTATATCAACCAGCAGGTCCCGGTAAATTCAAACTTGTGAATATTAAATGAGACACAAGTTCGGATCTACGGGTTCCTGCCAGTGTTACTAGATGAGCACGTTTGTGTTCCACCTCCGTCTTCTGCTGAGAAATAAAACATCGTTAATACGTCTACAATACTAATAATACAAATGAATTTAAACTAACAGTCGGTTTTTTTAATTACTTTATAAATAATATGCCGTGACTGCTTACCCGTCAAAACAAAATAATAGTACTTTTTTGACTGCATCCGTTGTAATAAAAATGCCAAATCTTCAGCTTACATTTTTTAAGAACCTTTAAAAGCATCCTAACCTAACTCATCTCATTAAAGTAAGATTGTCATAGTGTGCTTAAAGAAACTTCTTATATTACTACACAAAGATGATTGGCATTTTGGGAATTCTATTTTCATGACGGAGAAGGCTAAGAGTAGTGGGAAACTCTAAAAGACAGAATTAAAAACAAAAGAAAAATGAAGATCACTACCCAGAAAACAGTAAATCTGAAATGAATCTGATTAAGAAACATCTTGTAAAATTCTTAAAGAAAACCTATAACTGTATTATGTTCAACAATGGTCAAATAATGTACAGAAAAAAGAAGAAGACTAAGAGTATTTCAGCTAAGTTGGTTCTGTAAATCTTTATTTCTAATAGCAAAATATCATCAAAAAAGTTCTGGGCTGGGTTAGTTGCTTTAAAATGTTTCTTTCCTTCTTTTATTAATAAATGTAAAGTCGCCATTTGACATTTTCTACTAAAGAGGGAAGGTACTGAGATACATTCTCCTATTCTCACGTGTAAGCAGTCACTGCCTTTTCAATGTGTTGTAATATGTTAAGCAGGCAATTGGATATTTCTGTACTAGAAGTAAATAAAGTGGCACAAGAAAAAACAGAATGTGTAAATCTCTAGAATATCTAGAAGAAACATCTCTGGTTCTTAATGCTACTTGATGCTGTTTTGCGAGTAATAGCCAATTTAAGAAAGTTCAATCTGGCAACACTGCAATATTAACTCAGCACTCAAATACCCAGCTTTTACTACTTCTACTTTTAAAATTTTAAACATAAATTTTAAACTTAATATGAGTCAGTGATCATCGTAGTGTGCTATTTTATCTACAGCCTGTATGAACGGAAATACTCTTACAAAAGATTTCGGCGTCAAAATTAATCAGACTTTCCTATACAGAATTGTCTTAAAACGAACCGTTTCCAGTATACAGGGCGTCAAAATTTTATTAATTACGAAATTTCTGTTTTTTTCAATACCTTGATATTGGTATGAAATTCTCTACAAGGAGATTTCTATTAGTTTTCTACATCACGACTATTCTTTAATGAATGCCAGACGAGAAGATTAAAGGTGAGACAAATATTTGTTGTATCTTGTAGTAAGACGTGTCCTTTTCAAGTAAAGCAGAATTTTGAGAAATATTTGGATTAGTTTCTTATTTCTTCAATGCCTCTAGCTATTACTGTAAAAAGTTTGGTTTTCTATTTTCTATTTAGAGGTCTCTTCATCAGTACAGTGCAGTGGAAGAAATTTAAGTGATCGAACTTTGATACCCTACATCTAAGAAACGGTGCATTTTTGGATACATAAATGGTTAGATTTAATATGGACTACTGTATGAATACTTTCATTCATTCCGCAGACATCCTGTACATATACTAGATTTGGATTTAAAATAAATGACATATTAACTGTTTGTTTGCTTTTAATCATATCAAACTCTAATTAGATTTGTAAGTGAGATTGTAATCAAAGTTTTGAAAGGTTCAACATATATAGGGCTTCTCTTAAGTCCAGTTAAAATAAAGAACTTTATGGGCAATACACAGTTGTGATCATTAAAAAGGAAACGCTTGTACTGCAAGAATGTTTAGATTTTGAGTGATAAACCTATATCACATCATGCTGTTATAACGAATTCACGATACTTTTGGACAGGGACTGTTTACAGAAATCTGAATTCCGTCCGTGGAAGAAACATTCGCTGCAAATGAAATTTTCTCTGTCAATATTACACGGTTTGACTTCGTTATAGTAATTTTTCTTGGGTATGTTTTCAATTTTCTAATTCCATTTTTTCACTTCTTTAAAACACACGGTATTCCACTTAAATGGGATTCTTTCATAACTCCGATATTTGCTTAATTTGATATTAAATGCTTTACAAATTAACACTCTACGAGGTAATTAGAAACGCTTAAAGTCGATCAACCTCAACTATGAATATTCTAATTTTCGTTCACGAAACACCTTGTATATTTGTAGAATTAGATTGATACTGAGTTATGTCTAGACACGGTGGCTAATTCTTGAAATAATCCTGGTTTTATGCAAATCAATAATAATCTCATCTCAATGGTATCTTAGGTGGATAAGAAAGAAGTCTATTGTTCATTAGATTTTACAAATAGTAAACAGCTTGTATTTTATATTATCTATTCCTGTATTAAACAGGCAAGACTTAAATTCCTTTTACAAAATGAACTCTCCTTCTTTGGGCTGAATCCAGCTTGAGGCCTAGAAGTTTATGTCCTGAAGTACTAGCTAATCTATTTTGCAGCATTACTAATTTCGTGTAGCTTTCCAACGACACTCTGCAATCATTATTGCGTAGCTTATTATTATTATTATTATTATTATTTCTTTATAGAAGTACTATACACTACCGACTCGTTGTGTGGTATTAGCTTCAAACTTCCATTAATCATTATTGTAACAGATCATTTCTGCCTTACTGACCCTAGATATTTCCGGTTTTATTTTCTCGTGATTGTTTTCCTATATACGTGCTTTTAATTTTTTGAGACGATTAATATGATCCTTCAGTAATAACAGCATGTCGTCGTGTCTACGTGTGTAATTTTTACGTTGAACAGCTTCGATTTTGAAATTCTTTGCCGCGTAATTTTAGTATCGCTTCGAAACTTCTGTGCCGTCTCCAGATTTCTATAGTTTATTTGACAAGTAATGCAATGTTATAATTTTATGAACACCGTCGAGTATACTAGAATCAGTGATGAGCAAAGTTTTTGCGTAGCAGGCCAGAATAGAAACCCAAATAATTCATACGAGCCACCGCGCCCGCACAAAGCAGAAATTCTACAATTGGTTTTTTTGAATATTTTTAGGTTACTATAAAATGATTTATGTATAAAGTTTTAGAAAATTCGATTTTTATAGCAGCAAACGCAAACGAAAGTTTGGATTTTGAAATATACCAATGACTAATCAAAACTCGACGCGTCAATAAAATTTTATTGGTTAATAGTTGATACTATTGGCATTACAGTTGATTTTCTTTCTATTTACCAATTGACGGTTTTCTCGCCAAAGAGACAAGTCGTAACTACATTTGGGTCTACCGTGTTATTCTTGTAAATGTTGGCTAACTTGCATTTGGGCAGTGTTTATACCAAGATTAATATCTAATGTTAAATATTCGTGAAAATCGTGAACCAATAGATAGCGCTTTTGAATGCAAGGGAAATGCACAACTGACCCGGTAACATTAAACATAAAATGCGACCTTACAGAATATAGATCGGTGTAAATCTTCTAGTTGTTTTGACAGTATGGTGCCTGATGTATTATCGCCCAATTTGTGACGATCGCCAATTATTAATCTTAAAATTAACGCCTAAATTCACGATCAATTTGTACCAATAACATTTGTCAACACATTGCCAATCGTATAAAAATAAAAAGTAGACCGCAATCGAAGCGCCTTAGTAATGTTGCAGCAGCAGCGTAAATAGTGGACGCAAAAGCCCGCGGTGCAGGGGGGGCCCGAAGGATTTGGGGGCCCCATAGTCGTTTACAGATATGAAATAAAAATAGCCATATAATTAGAAAAGTCTGATAAGCGAAATTTCTACTGTCCAGTTCAATTGTTTTGTTATATAAGTACCTACTACCATATATTTAAAAATACAATGTAGTATAAAGTGCTGTTTTTAAAAATATTATTATACATCATGAGATATTAAGGGGCCTCAAAATTATGTTTGTGGGTCTTGCGGGGGGGGGGTCTCTAAAATTATATTTACGCCACTGTATTGCACTCTTGATTGGGACTCCAGAATAAACAATGGACTAAACTACCTGACTACGAAAATTATGACAAACATCGGCAAATAGGTTCCGTAAAAATGCGGTTATAGTAAATAATGGTATCAACAGTTCAAACCTTATGAGTTTAATGTGGAACAAATAACAAATAAACTGTGAAAATCGGATATAAACAGAAAAGAATACATCAGTGAAATGAGCTGTAATGAAAGAAATCAGATAATCTGAATATATGGGTACCTAAATTGTATGACAATTTGTTAAAATTCAAAGTTCAATTAGTGCTACAAAGACCATTTTTCAAATTTGGTGTTTCATTGTACTAACCTCATGGCAAAAAAGTATGAAATTGAATTGGCGAATAGAAATAGTTATTTATTCTACAAGTAGGTAAAAAAAAAATTTATCCATGAATGCAAAGTGTTGCCTCACGGGAATGGGTAAATTTTAGTTTACCTATGAATAGAATAAAGTATTCTATTTTATATTTATAGTTTTTGAAATAACACGTTTCAAAATAGTATTTAAAGTATATTGAGAAATTAGACATATTTTTGCAATAGTCAGCTGTGACATTCTCACAATGGTTAACTGTCATTTAATCTGGTAATCATAGTTACAACAATAAGCAAATGTAATGTTGACATGGTAATACAGAATGACAGAAGCGTTGATAAAATATCGTTTTACCACTACGAAAACAGTAGGTAAATATGAAAGTAAATATAAAATAGAAAAATAGACTGAACGATGCAAGCGGTCCGTTTGCTACAGGTTACTCATTAGTCATCACTTATCACTGAAGTGAATCACGAAAATTCTATGTGATAACCATACTTTATTAACTTAACAAATCAGAATCATGGCGGCTCTTCTCCAAAGACGAACTTTTCAAATTAAATTTAACATACTAGTTAAATGCAAGAAGGGAGGAAATAATAAAGCCTCGAATCATCAAGATTTCTTTTATAAAGTGTCTTAGTAACAATATCGACAAACGAGTTATAGCAGAACAGTCAAAACAAATGGCAGTCGTATCTATGTAAAGCTATAGTTACAAAGAGTATTTGATGTACATTCAAAACGGTCTACAAAAAAAAGACAACAATAACATAAAAAGTCGCAAAGAGTTTCTGAGGAATTTTCTTTAAATCAATAGCAATATATAAATCTTTATTAACCAAGCAACTGTCTGCACAGTCCAGATTGCCAAAAGAACACAGTAACTATATACAACAAATGAACTTATATATAACTGAAATTGTGACAATAATAAGTAATATAACGGAAATTAAAAAGATGTCGAACACAACGAAAAAGCAACAATATATAAATTAATAATTAACAAACATTTCTGTGTCCAAATAAATGATTTCTAAGGATATATACTGAAGATTTTAATATTTTTAAAATAATTTCTTCATCTAAACATTTAGGAATATTAAAATACTTGCGGAAATTTATATATGAATTGGTAAGTGTTCCACGAGATCCAAACAATAAACCAAATATTGTTATATCTTTAACATTAAATTTATCTTTATAGTATGGAATTGTAGGTTTATAAATAGATTCTTTTTCATCGTGAACTAATTTAGGTTGATCTAAACCACTTACAAATCTAACAGTTGGATCTACAATAAACGCAACATTCTTAATTCGGTCTATATATCTATCCGCCTAATGCTGTCTTTCTCTGATAGACCAACAATTTCCTCATGCACTTCAAAACCTTTTTCTTTTAATGCCCTAGCTATAATTGATCTTATTTCATTATGTCTTCTACTTCTAGCAGTTGCACCGAAATCACAGTATCCTAACACATGTCCAAGAGATTCAAACTCATTGCAATGTCTGCAATGGTATGTGTGGGTACTGCGACCGGGAACTGCTCGAATAGCCGAAACATTACAGGTCATCTTCAAGCATTCAATCCATTCAGAATTACTCAATCCATGTTTATTATAGATCCACCTGTTAGACGATTTGACCTGACTATAGAGAATAACCCCTTTTCCTTTCTGAGGCAGATTGCACCAATTTTTGTATTCATTCTCTCTTAGAATAGTTCTAATCAATGTACTGGGCTTTTTATTTTGATAGATCTTATTTAGATTACCATTAGGTATAGCAAGCTTCTTAAGACAGTTAAGTTTTTTATCTTCATATGAATCCTGTGTAAAAACACAATTTGATTTCTCTAAAATACAAAATTTGTTATATTGTTGAATAAAAGCTTCCCAACAGCAATTAAAAATTTCAAGTCCTTTAACAGATTTGGCTGAATATAAAAAATTATTTGGTGTCTCATTTGGCATTTGCAAAACTTCTTTTATTGAACTTTTTATGAGGTTATCAATTTTATTTGAAAATGTTTTAGAAAGTTTTTCAAGAGGAGCTGTTTGCAAGGAATATATTAAACTGGGTGATATATATTGATTAAGTATGTTTAATTTTTAATATGTATCCAATAAATTAGATTTTGTTAAAATTTCCAAACGTTGACCAATTTTTTTTTAAAATGCTTGCGGTGTCTAGAATTAAAGTATGTGAATAAGTAACTCCAAGATACTTAATTGTTTCACCTTCATCAATAGATTTAATCGTATTATTTGAAGTTGTTAATAAATTTTTATTAATCAAACCTCCTCTTTCAATAATTATTGCTGATGATTTTGAATGATTTACTTTAAGTCCAATTTCATGAAATTTATTTTCTGTCATTACCAACAACTCATTAGCAGCATCAATATTTTTTGCAACGATTAGAATATCATCAGCATAACCAATAATTGAAACAGAGCAAATGTCTGAATCATTAGATAGATTAAATCCATATTTGTTGCTTACATCAAATTCTGATATCTCGTCAAAAATGAAGATGTCCGATGTTTTGGGTTAGATGACAGAACCGACAATAGTAAGATATACCTACTGTAAAACTCCATAATGAAAGTAGTATGTGGCATATAAAAAGAAACCGACCTATTTAGGCAATATTAAGAAAATCAGCAATAGAACAAAAAAGCTTAGTTTCCTTGTACAAGTGGTCAGAAGTTAACATCTTTAACACTAAACAAACAGAAACCAAAGAATCGAAGCCAAATGAAGCCATTACGAATCCAACAAAGAAATCTGTTGAAACAACAGTTACCCTTGATAAAGCACAGAACTGTTATATTTCTCTCTTTGAAGATGGTGTTAAAAATTGAATTCTTACCAAAAAATAGATATGCCAAACATGCACGTCTTGGGTGTATTGATAAATCCGATGAAGTTAGTTGCCAGCAATTCTTTCAAGTTTTGACAATTTTATGGCCCATTATTACTGGAATAAAATTAATAAATTTTTGATTTCATGCGATACTTTGGTTCCTGTATTCGAATAATTTTCTATTTGCCTGCATCAGCGTTGCCAAGTTTAAATTTCTTTTTTTGGTTTGTGTGACAAATCTGACTACGTTGGAACATTCATGTTTTCAATTTTGGCATCTTAAGAGGTTGAAGGAGGCTGCCATCTAAAGCTTGGCATTTACGAGACACGCTGTATAATAATAAAAATATACAAAACCAATTGCTGTGGAAAAAATAAAGAGTTGAGAAAAATCTATTCAATTTCTTTATATATTTATAAGTCCCGAGATTTTCAGTTGGTCAATTAATATTTTTTTATTTCAATAATTAAATACTTAACCATGTTAAGGTATAATTCTCCGGTGGAAAAAATAATATTTTTGAAACATCTCACCGGGAAACTCCATAAATTTCGAATTTTTATCGTCTCTCAAATTTTGCGGCGCCTCAAATCTTGCCGCCCTAGGCCCGGGCCTCGCAGGCCTAAGCCTATTCTGCAGCAATATAACTTGTGTGTAGTTAGTAATTTGTCTTTGAAATTTATTATTGACAATAGTTTTATCTTTATGTGAAAACCGTAGCGTGCAGTGTTTAATTTTAAATATGTAATGTTATCAGACATTGCTATTAGTGACCTTAAAATTTTCGTTACGGAAAATAAGAGAAAGGCAAAGGAAATAGTAAAGTTAGACAGTCAAACATATACTTTAGAATATGGCAATCTTGGCTTCCGAAGCTGAATTGGCTCGTAACAATGACAAAATACGTTTCCATATTTTATAGTTCAAACTTCAACACTAGATTGGTTGGTTAAATTTCTGTTCGGAAGTCTATCCAGCTCTGGTATATGGTAAAACCTAAATGATTCCAGATAGAATATACCCTGGCCATCTGTTTGTAAATGCTAAATTAAAAAAAATAATCATATTTACAATAACAGCACCAGGATGTCTTTTATGGTTGGGCACTCTGTGGCGATACTTGTTTTAAGAGTGAACCGAACAAGTATAATTACTAAGTTTATCATTTGTGGTAGTGTTTGCCAAGCTTTTGTACTTTAAAGATAACTTTGGAATATCATTTACTATAGACCATCAGTGTGTAAATAGAAAATAGACCAAAAGCATTTTTAATTTTTTATATTATAGCAGATAGCAAATACAGATAGACAGAAAAATTGCAAAAAGCAAGTTTCGTCACTTCATTTCTTAATTCGTTATTTTAGCAAGTAAGTCTCTTCTAAGTTCGAATTCTGATCTTCAGATACGAAAAACTGCTGGCGCCCCACTTGTTTAAAAGTCTTTTCTCTCACCATTTCTAATGAAAAAATTTTGTTTCGATCCAACTATATCTTTAGAATAGGTGAGATTCACAGGCACCGTTTTCCGTGGGTACATGCACCCCATATGAAGTAAAACACCCCTAAAGTCAACTTAATGAATTTGCTCATCTTTAGGTTTTTCAGTTAAATATTTGTAACTTGTCTAAATATTTTTTGTTTCCAAATCTATCCTCTGTAAATGAAGGGTTTCTTTGCACTGACATGTAATTCTAATTTATATTTAAAGAATATTTATCTCTAGGGTGTCCAGAAAGTAAGAGGACAACGTTTAAAATAGGCCGATCGAGTCCAACTTGAACTAAGCAAAAGTTCTTCCTTAAGAAGTTACGAGGCTTCAAAGTTGAGATTTTCATTTTTATTTTTTACTGTAATTCAAAAACTACTAATGCGAGTTTGTTCAAATTTGGTATACTTAGGTTTCAATTGTTGAAAAACTAGATGATGATGTTGGATTTTAAGATGAAAGTAGAGGGCGCAAGCTGCGTTACTTCGGCAAGCAGTCTAAGCTTTTAACTTCTTTCTGGTAGTTTTTAGGAATCTGAGCATTGAATCAGATACGCTATTTAATTTTACACAGAAAAACTATACTTAGTTTAAGTCGTTAAAATGCATCCTTCTTGAAAACATCCGATTTCATGCTCAACAATCTCTAAAAGCCATCAACAAAGAAATTATGAGCAAAAACTGCATGCGGAACAATCGTATTTACAGTCTACTATCATCATAAAAGTCAACACCACCATCTTGTTTGTCGACAATGGAAATATAAGTATACCAAGTTCGGACAAAAATTGCATCAGTAGTTTTTGACTTATAGCAAAAAATAAAAATGAAATCTCAGTTGGGCTCAATCAACCTTATTTTGGCTCCACGAATCCAACCTTTAACGTTGCCTCATTACTTTCCGGACAACTGTATACTTATCTGAAAGTTTATGTACCAACATGCATTTTGAAAAGTCGAAACTTATGGGTAGATTGATCCTAAAATTACTCAATTTAATTTCCGATTGAACTATCATAGCAAATGACCAAAAATCCTTGTCAAAAACGGTTTGACGTTTTTTTTTTGAGGTACTAAAAGAGGAGTTTAAATGTTCGTCATCATCATCGAGTGAGTTCAGATCGTTAAACTTTCTGCTTTTGAGAAAGAATACTATTGAATTTCTTAATATCTAATATTATATGTCTTTAATGTCTCTACGATGGAAAAAGATAGTTTTGGGTACCTAAGTATCTGCCCATTTGAATTCTCCCTACTACTAGAAACATTTTTGCACTAAAGATCGGAAAGGAACTATAGAAACCTACTGGAAATCGTGAATTTATATAATTAATAATTATCTCACCATCTATTTGTTATGACGCATTGGAAGCGCCAGCTGAATCAAAAGGTCAAAATATTTATGGGAAAAGATCTTCAAAAGGGAGTGTTGAGAAGAAATCTGCGAATCTGCCTCTAGGATTATTATAAGAATTTAAACATTTTGTAAGCAATAATCTGACCGCCTAATGATATAAAAATCCCAAAGACAACAAAAAGTTAATTATCTCTTTCTAAATAGCTTCAAAATGGAAGCTTCTTTTTATGTTACCAGGTAATTATCTGAAGCGATAGTACTAAATGAAACAACCACGATGAAATATGATACATAGGGATTTAGAAAATATGGATAAATTATTCTTCCGTAAACCTCGTCACGGATAAGAAAATCATTAATTATGGAAGAATTGCCAGAACCTACATTCTAAGAAAAACTAATGTATATCATTTCCTGGAATTTAGGTATCAAACTCAAGAACGGCCTTTTAAGCCTATCTCGTTAATGCACCTACAAAAAATACAACAAAAGAATTTGCAGGAAAGCATACAGATATTTTATTTATTCCGGTAAAATATACCATTTGAAGAAAGGCATCCGATTATGTCAGTCAAAAAGTACATAATCCATCTCAAACATATAAAAATAAAGTTGATAAGAAAAAAACTATCAATTCGAATTTTGTTAATTTTATATAAGAATGCTGATAAATTGTAACATGCAGAAGTAGTCCTAATTTACAACAATACCTGCTTTAATAAAATATGGAAAAAACTGAAAGTTCAAAAGGTTATCATTTTTCCAAATACTTCCGACACTAAGCAATGGTATTTGCGGTTTTCTGGGGCTCGTGATTACACAACTACGTCAAAATTAAGCCATTTTTCTGTTTGCAAGAACAGGGATATAATTATTATAATTTATCTTATTTATTTAATCTTTTTGCATATACACAGACACTGAAAGAATTTTGAAGTTAGAAAGTCGGTCAAATGGGAACGACATGCAGATTCAAAAGACCTATTTAGTGATTAATTTGTCTGTCTCGAAACATTTACATTTATAAAACATATGATTTTTACAACACATTCGATGTTTTTAATGTTGAAACCCGCTTTAAGAGAAAAAGTACAAGAAAAACTAGAAATTTTAAATATTTTATCAACTAACAGTGATATTAACTAAATGTCTGGTGTGCTGATTTTCTAGTTGTTATTTCAAGGTAGAAGTAATGTTGATTAAAAAAATTAAAGATGGCTATAACGTTATCTTTTTATCCTTATAGCTTACCTAGCTACCTAGAAAATCACAGATAAACTACAAACAAGGCATCCGAATAATAGTCGCAGAAAAACAATACAAAGTTTACAGTTCGTATCACAAATTAAAGGTAATCGAGCGTCGTTTGGGTTGTTGGTTTTTCCTTTCACAATTTCATTTATTATGATATGAAATAAAAGTTATTTCTATAAATATTAATAATAACTGCCTAACAATACCTTGTAGACTGTAATAGTTTTTGGTTCTAGTTTATTTCTATCTTATGTACAGGGTATTATTTAATATGAAATCTCGCATAAATCTGACAATATGCATTGCTCAGTTATAATAAGATGTACCAACTTTTAATTTAATGTTTGAGAAAAGATGGAAATCGCCCGCAGAAAGCTATAACATAAAAATCTTTGAAATTCTGGTTGCTATGGTATCAAAATGTAAAATTATTATAAACAGAAATCTCACATTTCAAGAAAGAGAAATTCATTTACTTTTTATGCAGCTAATGTGCAAACGAGAGATATTCAATAAGTCAAATTTCGAAATATTTCTTCTCCAGTATGCAAACGTCTTTGGAAGGGATAATAGTTAAAAAAACGAGCTCTCCAAAAACATTGTTACCCAAAGTGGAGAAAAATAGTACTGAACTTTTTTTTTCGATAAACACATTATGATGTACTACTGGTCGTCCTAATGTAAGTAACAAATCCAAATGTGAGTTGATCGATATATCGAAAAGATGGCGGCCGTGTCTCTCCTCTTGTAAAGTCAGTTGGCGTGAGATAAAGTACCGACACCAAACAAAAGACGATCGCAAATTGAGCTCAGTAATGATTTTTTCTCAACTAAAGGCGGTGTGGTTCTACGTTAAATTTGATGTATAAACGTCAGATTATAAGTTTGAGGTTATTAAAATTTAAATTCTAGAAAAAAGTAATTATTAATTCTTTATTGTTACGTATTTTTCTCTATTCTTTGCAAAGTTTGTAGGAGCAAGTGTATTTTCCATTTACTCGCCGTCATCTTCATCACTTTTACGATCATATTTTATAAATTATTGCAAAACAACTTTCGTAGTGATCGCGCAAGCGTTTCTAAATAAATCGCGTTAATTCAGAAAACTCTGTCATGTAATTTGTACGATCAGATCAGAAATATGAGTTAAGTTTCTGAAATGGCATTATTTATTACTCTTTTCTAAAATTTAAATTTTAATAACTAACGTTTAAACTTGTCAAATTTTACCCAGAATAACAGCGCTTTTAGCGGAGAGAAACTCGTTATTGAACTTAATTTGCGATCGTCTTCTGTTTCATATCGGTGCTTTATCATCATCAACTGGCTTTATCCTCTTAGATTTTCTTCCCTATCGTTTAGATCTTTTGTTATGGGTGTATTGAGAATTGAATATTTGGTTGAAAGAACGTATAGAGATATACAGTGCGTCCACATTTCGATGCTCACTATTGGGATCTCGAAAATTGTAAGAGATATGAAGTCGGTTAAATTAGAAAAAATTTGGTTATTTTGGAGATCAGTTTACTTATGCTTTTGTTTTTTCAAAAATGTTCAAAGCTTACTAGATATTTGCTAAAAACGAAATTATGTTATTTTTTTTTAAGTGAAATATCTCAGGAACGAGCAAAGATAGAAAAGAACAGCAAAGAGGGTGTTTTAGAGAATTTACTGCGAAACAAAAAAATTATTTTCGCAATTGTCTTTTGTTTTACTTCGGCGGTGAAACGTAAATCTAAATTTTTTCTAATGGAACGCTTACTTGATTTCCATATTACTGAAGTGCACGCCTTAAATGCTTTTCAGTGATACATGGTTTGACACAGCTATTCTTTTGTTTTACCGAGTTATGAAGTGAAAATCATCTCTCATCATAGTGACATATCTGACAAAAATCAATGATTTTCATATGTTTAAAACCATGGCACACTAAGTGGGAGATGCTTTTTATTTAGGAAAAAAAAAATAATAATTTCGTTTTTAGCAAATATCTAGTAAGCCGTAAAATTTTTTAAAACAACAAAAACAAAATAAGTAAACTGATCTCCAAAATAGTCAAATCTTTTCTAATTTAACCGACTTCATATCTCTTACAATTTCCGAGATCCCAATAGTGAGCATCGAAATGTGGACACACTATATGTTATAAAATAGCATTTTTTGCTTTACCTATACACTTAATTAGATTATGTTACAGCCCAGCGATTAATATAACAAATAGTAAAAATTGAATCTGGTGTGTAATCAAAGCTAGCCAAAGGAGGTATTTTGAATATTATAGTCGTCCAGTAGTATATTTACAAACCTTGACTGGGGAGAAAAGCGCTGTTTTATTAGAAAATATTCTTTAAACATAAAGTACAAAAGGTGCTAGATACTTAATTATGACTCAGTTTTAAAAATCAAATATGCCAGTAATTATTGTTGAGTCGACGTTGACTAATGTCTAGGTGTATGTTTTTCGTTTTATGTTTGAGAGATGCATTCGCTGAGCAGTCAGAAATGGATAAAATCTTTAAAACTGATGTTGATTTAAGCGTCAAAGTTCTTTCCGAAGAAGATGTGTCATCGAGGGCACAAAGTATTAATATATCACAAAGTACAGTGATTAGAATATTGAATACATAAACAATGAAACCAGGCTGCATAAAATGGTAGTTGTTAGGTTATTTTTTTAAAAGCCCGGAAAGTGCGCACAAAGGAAAACATCGAAAAGGTGGAGAAAGTTAAAGTTGCCCAAATGGATTCATGGTTGTTGGTGGTATGAGTGGTCGTAAAGTACTATCATTTATCAGTTTTAAAAAAGTTAGAATAAATGCGGATTACTATGTTAAGTACGTTCTAAATCCAAAATTATATGCGGGTGAAGAATCAAAAGTGACACCTCATCACAACAAAGCTTCAAATCATATACAGTGTGTAAATAGGGTAAGGAATAAAATTCATATTTTTTTATTATCGCTGTTTGGAAGAAAAGCTCGAACACGTCAATTTTATTTTTTTCCTCCGGATTTAAACTTGAAATTTTAATGTTTTAATGTCTGGTATCAACAGGATGGTGCACCACCACATTATTCACTTCGTTTTAGAGAATACCTAGATGAAGTCTTTCATAATAGATGGATAGGAAGACGTGGTCCAATGGAATTAAAAATCTCGAGGTTTTAAGTGATACACACGTGATTTTAAATACCCCCAAGGAAAAAAATAATAATATAAATATAAGTTCGATGAATTTCTTCGGATTTGACTATTTAAAACAAAGATTGTTTAATAGGAAAGCAAAAGCTCTGGATGGTCTTTAATAAGTATTAAAGAAACAATGTCAAGAATAGCCCAGGAAAAGTGCTCTGAAGTGTTCGAATCTTAGAAAAGACGATACCGTGCAGTTTCTAGCTTTGGAGTAAACATACTAAACAAACGTGCACTTATGAATATTTCAATCGAATAAAGCTAAGTCATAATTAAGTACCCACCTTTTGTAATAAGCAAACAAACAAGTAGATAATCGGTGATTTTTTTTGTGATGTGATGTTTAGCTTTTACTGGATTGGGGAAAATAGTATTGTTGCAGAAAAATTAGTTTCTGATTTCATTTTGGAGTTTTCGGAAAAGTCCCAATCCCTAGGACCTCCCAATAAATACTCACTGCAGCTATCTGCAAATATTTGTCCGAAAAGCAGCAGCAAAAGTACTGGAAACCCGCTCATTTCGTTATATGTAAAATTCATAAACACATGTTGTTTTGTATTAAATCAGCAGAAATAGCTTAATAACGTAAGAATTGGTGAGATTGCATCCCAGAGATAAAAATGTCTAGATTCATGTTCTTGTATTGAAGAAAACTGTTAACATCATTTCGGGATTGCAACTGGTCAAATTGAAGATATAGTAATGAAATGTGATATACGGAATCGTACATTATATTACCGAGAGGTAAACTGCTAAGAAAGTTTCCTAAGAAGTATAGGAAAGTATGCTGTATTCCCTGGAGAGTATAAAGAAGTACTAGTTTTTTCAAAAAAAGGTAGTAAAAAGTCCCGACGCCCATATCTCAAAAACAGCAGAACCAATTTCAATGATAGTTTTACAGTTCATCAATAAACTATTTGTGGTTAGAAGGTATAAACTTCATTTCTGTCTGTTAATTTGTTTTACTTTATAGCAAGTACTACTATCTTCAAATAAGCGAATTAGACTGAGGCACGATTTTTCATTATAACTTTCTTATTAACTAACAAAATAGCAGGATAACGGTATTAAACCGTAAATAGTATGAGGTCCACTATCTTATAGTACGTAAGTACTGTTTTTTCCGGATGACCATTTTTTTATTAGTTAATTTTTGAATACCGGTATAGGTACTACGTATGATAATACAATACAAAATCAGATTTTTTCGAATATACTTTGCCTGAATAAATAAACGCTCATTTGAAGAATTTTGAAATTACATATGCTTACGTAGAAATAAACTGTCACTAAAATACAATTTGCTTGATCAAAGTCCGTTAGATAGTTTTTCAAATATGAGCTTCCAAAGTGTAGAGTCAGGACTTTTTACTACGATAGTAGTATAAACATTCTGTTCAGCGGTTTATCGCTCGATGACCACTTTATAGTGTAACATTTAATTAATTATGTGTTTTTCCAGATAGAATATTTATTCTCAATAAATTACCATAAATGATTTACAAGACAGGATTAAAGTTCGAGCCATTGTTTAACATGATGGTTAATGCACATTCCAGATCGATGAAGACTTCCAGTATGTTTGTTAGCACGGTCAACACAACAATTCCTGCGAAAAGTTGTTACTAATTTTCTCCAGTTTTCATTAAAAAATTATCTAGAATTCCCATATTTTGTAATTACTTTCTGTAAATTTTGTTGCCACAACTATGCCCAATCAGATTTTTTTGAGATTTCACAGGATTGTTAGAAATTGCACAATAACTCCCATGATATCTACTCATATGCATACTCGTTGATACCATACCCTAACCCTAGAATAGTTGCGAAAAATTTCTTTTAGTGAAATCGGGCTATAGACAGTGACGCTGGTCATTAATTCAGCACATCTTCTATGTTGAAGATTTCGTAGAATACGAATCAATAGTTGAAACGTAAAGTGATTTTTGTCGAAATTCCAATGAAAATGCATAAAGGACAGGGTGTGCCTACAAACGCGAAAAACTTTAGAGGAACTCAAACAAAACTCCAATCCGAGATGCAAGCCATTTTTGAAGCTACGTTTCTAGGTGTTATGCCGAATTTTATCCTGCGTTTGAAAAAGCGCGTGCCTGTAATGGAGGTCATTCAGCTGCTACTATATTTCCTTCAATAATTTCAATTCTTGTGCAATGTCCTCTATAGTATTATCATTTGTACGGTGGAAGCATCGTTGGAATTCTTAATTTAAATTTTTACATTTGCAAGACAAACAATGAAAGTTCGATAAAACTTCGAATCAATTTGCATTGTTTTGTAGCGACTGTGACTCAAGTTCCTTAATTACGCTCAGTGCCAGCTAATCCGTACAGACTGCGGGACTGCAGTTCTCCCAAACAATATCTTTTTAACTCACTGATCAAGCAATCAAGAATTAAACAATTGCTTTTAACTGAATATGTTTTAACAGTCCGAAAGCAATTTTATATCTTTTTATCAAAAAATATTTTTTCGTATCTTTTCATAAACTTTGTTTTATTGAAACTTTAAATATCTACGAAATCTTCCCTAATAAGTAGTACAAATTCCACGAGCTTCCATTGTCTGTCATCCATAAAGCAAAAAAAATGCTCTATTGTATTTCACATTCTCCTTTAGAATCTTTGATGTGAACTAGAGAAAAATCTATAAAAGGTTGAGGGAAAAATTACTTCCTTTAAGTGCTTTCTATCGATGACAATCTTTTTTATTATATTACTGGAGGCAGTCCTTCCGCATACGTTTTCATTGCACATAGGATACTTAGCGATAGTACGAAATTAGATTCCCAGACTTTTTCAGGTGTTCTAGACTAGGTAAGCACACCTCTGTACTTTGGCCTTCTAGTTTTTACTGATTTTTCGTGACCTACTGTATGTAAAGAAATTTCTCGATTGTTCCAGGACTTTCTCATTTTTCACCCTACTGAGTACTCTAAAGATGTAAATCTTTTTCTTCTTGAACCACTGCCCCCTCCCTGAAAAAGATCTTGTGGAAGCTTACTACACAGTTGATCCTCCATCAAAATTAGGAACAGGAAGTGACGTGATTGTCTTTCACACTGTAAACAAAAACTGTGTTTTAATGTTTTTAAATTTAGAAAATGATCACCAGCAATGTTGTTATTCGTTCTGAAACGTCTCTAAAAGGGTCTCCTAGCGTTAGCGTCCAAGCCAGGTTGCCATTGCTAGCCCTGCTTAACGCCGTGCCGAGAAAATCGTACTATTTGTCCCACGAGACTTTTTAGTCCGGTTAGGCTTTTCGCAACATTGAAATTCTGGATTCAGCATGTTTCTATGTATTATAACTTTCTCCGTAATTTGTTCTTTTTAGTGCTATAAAGACAGTTATCAGTTAATTTTCCCTTAAAAGGTTGTTTTTCCTAGTATCAAATTCAAAACAGCATTCGATTCTTATTCTTGATTCTGCTAATTGCAAATCTTGAAAATGGAGCCTAGTTCAGATCCTACCAGACTAGGCTTTTTACTATTTGGATTTGACTTCTGGACTGTTGCATGGTAGTTTTTGGGACAGCCAAGTTTATCGGGCCAATCGAGTTTTTTTAGACTAGATGAGTTTTTCGAAGCAATAGATTTTTTAATCCAATGAGATTGACCGACTTTTGCCAAAAACGATAAATATCGAGTTTTTTTCGGGTTGCGTCGAGT
Organism: Ignelater luminosus; assembly: GCA_011009095.1. NCBI lineage: Eukaryota > Metazoa > Arthropoda > Insecta > Coleoptera > Elateridae > Ignelater > Ignelater luminosus. The sequence goes on along the minus strand of VTPC01089954.1, from coordinate 251,249 downwards.
TTATTTCAGTTAGGTAGGGCTGAGCTGGCTTTAAAACCTCCATCCATACTGGCCTTGTGTGTCTTTTAGAGCAGTATCCCTCAAACTGCGTTACATCAACGTGAATATCTCATTGTCAGAAACACAAACTATACGGTGTTTCTATTTAGATGGTCATCAGCTTAGCTCTACAAACTGCGCTAAAAGTTAAATAAATTTTTATTTTGAGGTATTAACCATCTACTATTCTGAAAATATTTGGAATTGATAACCTCAACAGGAAAAAAAATTAGCAAAGCGAAGATCACTTCTTAACGACAAGTATGTTACGCCACTATAGAAACAAATAATTTGGCATTTTTGGGATCTACTCTTTGTTTGGGAAAAAAGATTCAAGAGATACACTGTTTTCGAGTAAAGTTAGATTATTCCAAAAACCACTCAACTTAATATGCTGTGTGTTACCCACATCCTCGACAACGACGTGAATTCTTAAGATTACGTTCTTTGTAGTGTTAGTATACTGTAAGGAAGAATACTGGTAAAATAAGAAATTTGTATCTCTATTTCGGAAAGAATAGGTTTTTAAACACGTGTATCATTAATTTGTCGATATAGTAGCCAAGAACATTCTATGTATTATTGATTAAGTAGCTAGTGGAAATGGAAACAGAGAGCGGTACTCCCAATGAAATGAGATATTCAAGGTACATATGTATAATACACGAAAAACTGAGAAACGCTGTTTTAAAATATTATTACTTGTTACTACAGGATACTCATGCAATTTCTATAAATACTTTTACCTTTATCTAAAGTCTGTAAGAATGCAGCCCAAATTTTGACTAAAATAAAATAAACAAAATCACTTTGCCATGGGCTTACCAAAAACAAAAAGATGTCAAAGAAAAAAATGCGCTACTCTACTTTACATTTTTTTTCAAAGTCTTGGATGTGAGAAGTTAGTTGTGATTCTTAACCTCTTTTCGTTTGATCGCTGTATATAAATCTTTATGTGCTTTAATAAAAAAAATTTCTTCATAATTTTTCATTTGTTTGCGTCTTCGTCTTGGTAAGGTTTTCGTACCTCCTGTTCTTTCTCAATTGCAACCGCATTTGTAACCACAAAATTCAAAATACAACAAAGGATTCACAGTTACTCTTTCTTCTTTTCTTTCTTTATGAAAGTAATCAACTACCCAAAAAGCCAGATTCTGCTGAGATTACTTAATGTCATGATTCCAATTATTGCAGTCTGAACTCTTCAAAGCCACAAGTAGAAATCTAAAAATCGACTAAGTTACAGGTTGTTTTTATTCAGTGGTGATAGTCAAACGTAAATATGTATCATACGTCGTCTATGACCAAACAAGAAATAATTCCAATATGGAAAAACAGAAAACGGAATTCTAAAATCTATTCTAATTTTTATCCCCTAAACTTTACATTGTGCTTTTTTCTTTTTTCCCAATCTAAAACAAATGAATCAAGCCTTCATTATGCAGTAATTTATTCATAGCCCTGTTTTTTTTATTTATCATATACACCAACCTGTAGATTCTTGTTAATAAATTTACATAATGCATGATAAATCATCTTTACATTTCTTTTTCGAGATTTAGGTCTGTTGGTTTTTTCTCTCTGTTCCGTTATTCCCTAGGATAGCAAAAAATATTTAATACAGAATTCTTCGTTGGATCTTTTTTGGAATTTGCGAAAATTGTGGTAAAGGTTTGCTGCGATTGTCTTTATCTAGAATTTTTCAGTTTTTTCCTCTTCCAATTTTGCACCATTTATATTCCATCTATACAGTCACAGACATAGTAAAAAGTATTACAAGATTTTTGCGAGAATGTTTAAAAGAAGCTGTAAGTTTTATTTTATTTGTATTTAAAAAGTTGAGCCAAAAGAGATGAGTTGTTATTAGAGATGCTTTTTGTACCTAATGTAAACTGAATGATTGTTTCGGATGACAGAAAAAGAAAGAACGGTTACTATCTAAATTAATATGTGGATTCAATAATTCAAACAAGAGCAAGAAGTAAAGACATTTTTCCATCATATTCGAGCTGTACACTTTTCAAAAATAAATAATTTTTGACGGAATCGAGTTAAGCATCAATGCTTTCAAGCTTTTTGGTTTCATATGAAAAAGCTTTCGTCTATTACGTCAGCAGGTCTATACAAGTTTTACTACTCCAGTATAACCAAAAACATAAATAATACTCTTTAGTATTTTAATAAACACAAGAATAACAATTTTAACTTTTAATATAGGCAACACAAATAACACCCAAAATTTTTTTTATCGCTGTAATTCTTTCAAGCAAAACTAATGTATTTTGAATTTCTTTGCGAGAATACGTTCAAATAGTAAAAAAAATGCAAGGGGTAGTAAATGTAGTTTTCCGATTTTATTGGAGATATATGACATAAGGCAAGTCGAATGCAAAAGGGATTGGATTTTAGCCGAAGAAACATAGTAAACCATCAATTTATTATGCTTTCACTTTGTAACCACTCTGCTTTTTTATGTCTTGTAATATTTTTTCTCTTTTTTCTTTAAGTAGGTCAAAACTATTTTTGGTTCAACCTTTCGTACTACTATGTGTTGTAGCTGGGTGATTCAAAGTACAAAATAAAAATAAAAGATGAAAAAGAGAAATAAATGAACTCTTTCACTACTTCCTAACTTATTTAAAAGAATTCTCAACATGGCAAAAAAAAACCTTTACATTACGTTCTAAGAAACTGTATGAATTTTAAACCACCATCCTTATTATTCCTTATTTTCCTTTTATAATTAAATTTATAATCTGAGAATCGAAACTGAAAATTTCAAAAATCGCAATTTTTTCAAGAATATTAAAGAAGGTCGTCAGCTGTTCACGTAATAATATATGATAGATCACATTTTATTGTTGCTATTATTATAAACAAAACGGCAGCAGGCAGTGTGCCGTGATATGTAGAGGTGGGCCAAGGTAATCGGCGGAGACGCGGCCGCCTATGACCCGGGCGTTTTGAAACGTTTCCGGAGGGTCAATGCCCAGTGAGCCGGTGTTTTTTGCGAGTTTATCTGTCTAGTCTGCTGGTCGGACCGGGTGAACCCGAGCGGCACAATCGGGTGAAAGTAGCTCCTTGGTACCTTAGCGCCGCGTTTTTTGTTACGTCCATTATGTAACATTTATTTATATGCACGTTACTATTAACAGCTCTTGTTGCATCTGCGAAAAATTAACTTATTGGACATATTTGGAAGAAAATGATATTGATATAATAGTATGCGAATTTTTTGTTATTTTTTTAAAGCGAAACAATTACTGTTTATTTAATATAATAATAACAATAACAGAAAAACTTTTTGTAAATAAACATTAATTTTAATTTGATTGGTTTTGATATTATGTAGCGTGATTTTTGCTAAAAGTAGGGCAGCTGATAATTTTTATAAATTCCAATAAATAGCGCAAGCCGAGATTAGTAGGTTGTTGGTAAATAATAGTTTGGTTGAGCCAGTTCTGGCTAGCGCTAGACCTACGCAACACACATCATAGTGTGCCGAGCCCATGTCTCACTTCACTTGTTGAACTTAGGCTTATTTACACGATAAAGTTTTGCGTACAAAAACGTCGGCTACGATATAAAAGTTATTTATGTCTTTTAAACTGAATACAGAAAATTATCTCGCTACTATTATTATAATGTGGAGCGACTTTTCGTCATCTTTGATCTTTTGTGAAAATTACGCTATCACTGATAAAAAAATCTACAATTGGCTATTCTAGTATTTTCTGGGTCATAAGTTGAAAGGTTGATTTGTTTTTAAAACAATCAACGATAATGATCTATTTTAAAAATTCGACAAAAAATGCAGAAATCTAAAGTCAATGGCACTATGAGATAAAATTTTTGGTTTATTTAAAAAACACATCTATTTTCGCATCAGGGAACTTAATAAAATACGTAATAAATTTTGAGATCTCTTGAATTTTTTATGAAGATGCCGTCGAAATTCTAAAGATACAGAACGCAACAGGGACGGCTTAAAATTTTTTGTAATTTTCTTTTTATATTTTTTGCAAACTTTTTAATACCGCCAATGTCGGGATCATGTGGACAGGCCTAAAGACAGCAACGGTAAGAACAGGCACAGGGGGGACAAGGAGGAGAACGCGGGTTGTTCAACTCGCACAGATTCCAAGGGCGTTCGCGGCCAGACGCAGTGTTGCCACTATTACCGGCGAACGACGAGCAGGGAAAGTATAATTTGACACGTCTGTCACATGTGGACATCGTAGACAAATCCATAAAATTGTCAAAAGTTAGAAAAAGTACGGTGAAAGTATTTTTTAACTTCCCTCGTATACGGGGGTTGTCCCTATAAAATAAAAAATCTATTAAAAGTTTTAACAGAGAGTTATTTTTATTACTTAATAATTGCAAAATTAAACGCAAAGCACAGTTTCTATTTTAGTAACTTACAAACTGTAACAATTACGAAGTGAAGCGAACTAGTATTAATCCGCATTTCTGCTCAATGAGGGATTCATTTGCGTTCAATAATCGGTAAAGGGCCGACCTCGACATCCATAAGCGCAAGAACAGGTGAATAAGTGGTCAGTGGCGTCGACTTGTCTTCTACCTATCAAAAGGAAACAAAATTAGTTTTTTTTGTTATTAAAACAGGTTGGGCATATCTGTTTTTAATTGTGCAAAGGTTCATTGAACTATACAACAATAGCTGATGATAAAGGTTTAAAATTTTTGTTTACAATAAACAATTAGCAAAACGAAACCCAATAATAAATAACTACAAACGTAAAACACTCCTCTCTTTATTACGAGGTCCGGATGTAAACCAGACTATTGATAAACAATAGTCTAAAGAGGATATACGTAACACCATGTAGGTAGGTAGTAGAGTTTGACAAAATTTTAATTGCGGAATGCTAATTTAAGAGCGCTCGTTCTTTAAAACTTTGTACGTAAAAATCGTCGAGAAGGAAGTTTTAATTTTATCTGTAGGACGTTTTATGCCCCAGATACTACAGATGTGTTAATTAAATGATAGTTGTTGCTACTGTCAGCTGTTGGCAGCGGGGGAGGTATACATATAACAAATGAATACAAATTAAATTAATTTCTGTGCCGAAACATTCCTTTAATCAAAACGTATGTACACAACAAAATATTTAGAAGAACGCTTACATCTATAACACAATTATTAATAACAAAAGAATTATATAATTGTGAGATAGGTCTGAAAAAATGCGAAAATGTTCAACAGATGACTTGTTGCAACTTACATTAAAAAGCACTTTGTGTTAACAAATAAAATCAAAGACAAAAAAAACGCAAATACAGACATTCCCCGCTCGCTACGCTTGCTTTATTGCAAATTGATGTTAAATTATAAAAACAAGTGCATGCAAAAGTCGAAGTTAACAAAACATTAAATATAGACATGAGAGGACAAAACAGGTAGAACATTATGCAATTATAAATTAAAAAAAGAAGCAGAACGAGGAACCAAAATATACAATAATTAAGAATTTTAATAAGTATATTATAATTATAACATCAGTATTCAAATTAGGTAAATAAAGGACTGCTTTTTATAACATTAATCATAAAAAATTCTGACAATGAGCATAAGCTTGGAAAATCAGTCTTGAGTTTTCTAACTTCCATTCCCAAAACATGTTTTGTGACCTTCCGCTATTATTATTGGTTTTCTTTCCTTCTGCGAATTTGTTAAAATTTCTTGAATTATACAGGGTGTCAACGAAAAGTGGAAACAGCCTATTATTAACTTATATTTTGAAATAAGGTTTCGAAATTTCACCTTTTTAAATTATACCAGGTAGCTATAAAAATGCATCCTCTTTTGGAGTTAAACATCTTCACGTATATAAACGTAGGAGGAAGGAATTTTACAGTTTCTTAGTCAAGCGATGAAAAACGTCCCTGTAAAATTTCACCTCCCGTTGAAGAACAACAACGTAATAAATCTTCAGATTTGATACTTTAAAAAGCAGATTTCCCGTGGCAAACGATGGAATTTTTAGTAGTAGGATGGTGCCCTTAAAACAAATGAATATGAAGACAATTACTTTTCTAGAAGAAGATGCGCCTTCGTTTGGTAGGATAAATGAATGGCCATCAAATTCTCCTGATTGTCGACTTTTTAGGTTACTGTATATGAAACGCTCTACAAGATAGCGTTTGTGAGGACCGCCAAGCACCTTTTGAAAGCTTGCCACAATTCCGCGACAAAATCATAGAGGTGTGGTCAAAAAGTCCTAAAATGTAATTAGAAGATTTATCTTACAATTTAAATTTTGATTAAGGAGCTGGCCAATCCAAAACATTCACAGATAAAAGTTAATATGTTCATAAAATCTATTTTTGGAAAAACATTTTTAGTATTCAATTATATTCAATTGTTTCTATCTATAAATGCTTTTCGTTTTATACACTTATTTTTAGTCCTATGAGTATAAGTGACCAAAGTTCGAGATCAATATCTACTACCCGTCAGAAGCTATTAACTGTTAAACAAGACATTTTTGCTGATTCTGCAGCTTACAATCACTTCCGGTCTCACCGTAAGTTATGTCAACTACTATATTTAAAATGACACCCTGTATATTTTACCACTTCAACTGATTCTAGTTCGAATTGTATTTCTAACGATGCGGGACATATTGACATCCTGCTTCAAATTAACCTCGAAAATACCACTATTCGGGAAAACCAATACTTTGTAACGTTCTTTTTTCCAAATAGTAACCCTTTACTTTTACTATCGTTATTGAAACCTAAGTTTATTCCGTTTCAAACGTATCGACTCATTTTATTACTTTTGAAACAATGTTGGTGCAAAAAATAATTAAAATGATTGATTTTCTCTTATATCCCTGCGTATAATATGTCATAAAGCGAGATATACCACTAGTGCCATCTAATTGTGAACGCTCGAATCAAATTCCAAACTAGCAGTTAGGCTGGTTATGATTCGATTCCTACCAAGTAATTCAGATGAAAATTGGGAAATCTTGAAACTAATCAGATCTGGAGTTAGAGAAGGTGAATGTCATTAATGAAAGCAGAAGTTTTTTGCTTTAAAACAAAATGCTTAGTATGTTTAGATACGATCTCAAAGTAGTAAATGAATGTGTTCATCAATAAACTGATTTTAATTTGTAACAATAAATACAGAATGAAGATAGCAAACTATTTTTATCAGTCCTGCGTTGTTAAAAATTAAATTCATGTTGATTACCTTATCACAAAGGTATTTATATAAGTATTAAGCAAGTAAATAGTAAACGCGATGGTGTAACAGTAAGCGTTGCATTCAATGTCAACATGTCAACTTCTACTACTTAAAGCTTAAATCCATTGTTGTACATGGTGTCCTAGTGAAAACTGTAGAACTGGAAAAATGTCAAGACGAATTAAACATGTTATATTGAAGAATAATTATTATTCTCAATTCTACAGGGTGTTTCAAGGCCATTTCCTGATTCTATCTTCACAGTATCGACATCTAATGTATGATGCCTGATTGATCATTGTGTTTAAACTGCAGTTTCGATCTTGTAGAAAATAAGAACATATTTGATGGGCAGATTCGTTAGTCAAAAATATGTTGTCATCAAATGCGGAGTTTTCCAAAAAGAAATTGCCAAAATCGAAAAACTAACTAAAATCTTATAGAAAAATGGTCGATTCATAAAGAAAATTCCATTTGAGTACTACATGTCGTTTTCAAAATACTGAAAGAACTTCAGATTTCAGTAAAACTTCAGTTTTACTCACAAACGGTACAGCCTGCGCAAAAAGCTCAATAGGAGATTTTTCTGTTAAATTGAGCGTAAATTTCAAAAATAGAAAATCCTTACTTTCCTGTATTTTATTATTTTGTTTATTTTTTCTTGCACTTCTGTTTTCCTTATTCTAACTTTTTTTCCGATTATTTTTTTTTTCTTCTCAACTATCTTTGCTGTAACCCTTCTTTTACTTCCTCTTTCGGGAATGAACCTTCTTTCTGTTTTTGGTCAATTTGTTTTTGTCCGTCACTTATCCTTTCCTATTCACTGTTTTCCTTCTCTTTTTTTCCAATTGTCCTTTCTCTTCTTGTTTTTTATGCCTATCTATTACCTTCTCAACATACTGTTTATATCCAGTATTCTCCCGTCTTTGCTGTTCAATATTTAGTTTTCTTAATTCTTGTCTATCCATGTTCTTCGATGGCAGCGATGGACAACCAGAGTTGAATGTGTGTTACACGGTACTACGCGAAACAATTTACATTTGATGTACTAGTTGCCTATTCCTTATAGTATGCCTTCAATGAGTATTACTTCGATTTACTAAATTGATATGGGAGCATTAGCCCCCTCCCCCATCTCGTTTTTCAGTGATGGCAACGGCTCGAAAAAGTTTTGGTCTGTAACGACCAGTGTATCGCAAATAGAATAACGACGAATGATGATGATAAAATGGCTTATACTGTATGGAACAATAATTTGTAGCTCTCATATCAGTAGAAAGGGAATTATAGTTTGAGAAACCCGAAGACGGGAAATTTATTTTTCAGTATTGCTATGTACTTTGAAGCATTAATAATCCAGAATTTCAATATTAAACAACACAAAAGAATTGCAAAACCAACACTCAACCAGGACCACAACAACGAACAGCATTCGCCCGAAACAGGTTTTCGATTCAATACTGGGATGGAAAGTAGAGAAAAGTCATTGTCAGCAAATAAGGTGCAGTAGAAAACAAATTCGTTGCTCATTTAACGAACGAATGAATCAGGTTAAAGAGATTATGGCTATAGATGTTTCTCGTCTTAAAATTTAACAAATGTCTTTATAATATTCATTGCTGTTATTCTCAGTAGATATTTTTTGTTTAGTTTCATTTATCTTGATTGGCATAATATTTATATAAAATCAGAAAAATCGAGTCACCCACAGGTCATCGTTAAGCTTAAGACCCCCGTGCAAACATAAACTGTGAGCCTTTAACGATAAAGGATGATAAACAAAAATTTAAAAATCAAACCATAAAAAACAATACATATACATGGTGTTTACTGCAAACATAAAAATACTTGTGCTAAAATTGGATAAATTACTACAAGGATGGTCACTGATAAAAGAACTTTTAGAAGATATTATTACTCTTCTGTATCAAACATTCCAAAACGTCTTGTCCTAAGAGACACTTTGGGCAAAGCATACGTCTGCATTTCTTCATTCTAACCTGAAAATCACAAATTCGATTTGTCTCAATGGACAAAACAGGGAAAATCTTCTCGGATAAAAAAGTAATGTTTGGCACGTTAAGAATGCTGGAAGATTCCGCGGTTCCTAGATCTCACAGTAATTTTCGAAAGTGTCCTAATGTTTATCAAAATTTTCCTTATACCCGACACATCAGACATCATATGTTATTATTATATTGAAGATAGCCAAATGTTGAAAAAAATAAAAAAAACACCCGAGTTGATATTTAAAAAATGAGGTTGACGATGATTAGCAAGAACTTGTAGAGTTTAAAAGCTTATGAAAGCGAAACAGGATACCCGGACAAATATGCAACACACTTCTCGGTGCCTCAATAGAAGGCCAAACCAAGAAGTTTAAATTCTATTACATTCAAAAACATGCCGTACATTCAATTTCGTTATATCGCTCAGCCCAAATCCCGTAACTTTGCCCTATCTGATTAACTGGACTTCCAAAGATGAAATTCGAATTTGGTACACCCTGTACTATAAATCTCTACATAACATTTATGTAATGATATATTTAAATATAATGAGGCTATTCTTCGAAACTAAATCGATGGAAAGCCCTGTATGATTCTATTGACAGATGATGTCAATTAAATAATGGTCACACCTTAATATTCATCATTTACATTAAGTAAAAAAAAAACACGCTTGGAAGACAGTTTTATAACACTGATATTCCTATTATCTTGTTATTGCACAAAAAAGTTATTTAGGTATTTTGATTCACCATGTATATACTTCACCAATACGTCAACGTGCAAAAAAGTTGCAAAACAATTCAAATGAATATCATTCATCTCCGAATACGTCAAATTCCAAAGAAAAAAATTTACAATAATGAATCACTACGTAAAAATATTGAATAAGTAATCCTTGAAAATAGTTTGAATGAAAAGTTGACATGTGTAGCACAGAAGATATGATGTTTGCTAATGATTTTATAGATAAATATTTAAATAACCATTATCACACAAGAGAATAAAAGTTATCAGTTAATTTATATAGAAAAAAGCATTTTCAATAGTGAGGTCAGTAGAGATCGCCGGAAGACAGACAAGTTTCCGGTGGGCTGATTGTCGTATCGACTGGCCGGTGTCAGTCTCGGAATCTGCGACATTTATTATACAACACGCGATTTTCCGCAAATTAGTTCATGTTTAGTTCATAGAATCTTTCAAACTGATTCATTCCTATTAATTATTATCATTATTTCATTTTATCTTGTTTTTAATCCATTGCTTGAAATGTAAAAGAAATGCAAATGACAATAAAAAGAATGTCCTTTAAATTACTGCGTAAAACCAAGTTTTTTTAAATTATTCCTAGAGCAATATCATTTGCATTCTTTGAATTTCTTAAACGTATGCTTTTAAACTGAATGAGTGTTACATGAAATATTGCATAAATTTAGAACTACTAATAGAGTCTTATTAGAATCTTTAGACCAATCACCATTTCGTTGCACAATAGAAAAAAAATGGTGTCTAGCTAATTAATAATTATGTTTGCCATAGCATTTGTATTTGTAAGTGGAAGCAACAGTCAATTTGAAATATAGGCTTTTTCTGATTTCTTAATCTCAATAGTAAAACAAGTGGAAACATGCAAAATATGCATATCAGAATTTTGGATTATCTGAATTTGAATAAGAGGATATGAAACTATCAATGTTGGTAACGCACAATGTTAATTTTGGCTTATATCTGAAATACATTACTGTTTATTCTGTGCCCGGGGTATAGTCTATAGTTTGACGTTTTAAAATCAAAAAACACATTTTACTTAAACGTGTCGTCATCAATTTTGTGAAAATACTGCAACAAAGTTAACGAACGTACTCTATTTGCAAGTTCGGCTTTACTATAAAAAAACAATAACTTTATCTGCAAACATACTTATTTACATCTATGCGTCAACTTGGACTTCTAAATCTCAAATATTCGATTTTCTTCATAAGTATGCATAATCAGTAATGCTCTAATTTTAGAGTTAAATTGCTATAATTTGAAATGTTTCCGAGTTTATTACTCTGAATATTGAATACATCAAGAACAAGCAAACAAAGTAAATAACCGTAGCCATACATATAAAAAAATCAGAATTCGCGTGGGGGTCGAACCCACATACTTGGTTCACCGGACCATAGCTTTGTTATTACACTACACTACAAAACAAAAAACAAAAAACACAGAAAAACAAAAAAAAAACAAAATACCGAAAAAACCAAAAAAAAACAGAAAAACAAAAAACAAAAAACCCAAAAAACCAAAATTTTGTTTTTTTGTTTTTCTGTGTTTTTTTTGTTTTTTGTTTTGCTTGTAAGACATAGCCTGCGACTTATTTATTTTGAGTGTAGTAGCATTTTTTATGTAACATAGAATTTCCATTATAATAAATACTTTATTAATTTTGCTAGTCTTTATTTGTAACATAAAGGTATAAGTATGTTATATTGCCGTAATCAGAAAGAGCTGATGTACAAGATTCCATCACAAAACCATACTGTTGCTATTTAAAAAAATCATCGATGACGTCATATCCGGAACTTGAGCAACGCCATCTATACAATTTGTATATGAAAATGTGCGCAAGAAAAAAACAAAATCGACGTGTCCGAGGATATTGCTTGATAATGCACGCTTTCACAAATAATGAATTTATTCCAGACTTTTCTCGCGCACTGTATATGTTCCTCACTATACCATCCAGTGTAATAACAATGCGATAGTCCGGTGAACCAAGTATGTGGGTTCGATCCTCATGCGAATTCAGATTTTTCTATTTGTATATGGTTATTTACGTTAATGCTTTTGCTAAATTACTATAGTTTGCAAATTTATGAAAATTTATTTCTGAAACTAAAGTAGAGTCATCGAACCAGGCAGCTGTTTCAATTAGATTTGAAAATAGTTGATCGCATAATTTTATTTCCGCTGGTCCATATTATGTTTTAGAAGTGCTCTTAAACATTAAACATTAAAGCATTGAAAACATTTCTTAAAATTGTATTCCCAGTATCTATCACTTCACAAGTTTGTGTGGTCAATGTCTTTATCAAAGATAGAGTGAGGGGCACCTTTATAAAAAAGTTATGTGACACCGTTGTAAAAATAAAAATTTTGCCGACTTCGCAGTTCGCACTTTATCTAGCAAAACGAAACATTTTTTTCGTAGTTTTTGAGTAAACTCGGATTATCCTAAAACCTACCGGTCTCAATATCCTGTCACAATATCAGAAAGAGAGGGGGAGGGTCATTCTGCATTATAATCGCTAAGGCCGTAACTGTATTTCCAGTAATTTAATAGAGAATCACCTAATAATCTCATTTTCAAATTAAGTAGAACCAAAAAGAGTAAACTGCGTAAACTAAACCAAGTTCCTTGTTGACGCCGTGCTTTCCTTGGTACTCACCTTAATCTCGAATTGTCGTTAGTCATTTATACTTTTGCTTTCCATTACTGGAATAGATACCAACGCTGACCTGTATTTCAACAATTCCAACAAAAACGAGTTATTTTCGGATTCACATCTGCTGGTTTATTGCTTCAGTTGGAAGAGACAAATTTAATTAGTTTCCACAGTAGGCATTTTTTAAATCAGGGTAAAGGTGGAAAATATCGTGTAACCAAGTTCATCACGACAACATCATAAAAACTTCATTAACAAAGAATGTAATAAAATCTTTCTCAAATAATTCTTTGTTAGTATTGCATTATTGCTATTGAATTCCTATATGAAAAAATGGTAGTCGAAAAGAAAAAGTTAAAGAAATTAGTAAACAAATAAATGAATTTAATGCAAAGATCTCGTCACTAGATTATGAGCAAAAATTTTACCTGAGACCAGCAGGCCATATACTTTATACTTTATACATCATTAGAATCGTGACAAGAGCTATTCCAAACAATATTCAATTGCTTTTCCGCTTATTTAAAAAAATGAGGTTGATGACTGTTATTCGAAACGGAAACGTTGTACAGGAATTTTGTTAGCCACAAAAAGTGGCAATGGAAAAGTGGTTTTAGTTTTCCGATATCTCTTCAAATAAAAGAAAGAAAAAATAATAACGAAAATCGAGATTTCTACTTTTTTTTTAAATATCTCTGAAACTATCCAAGATATCTAGATTTTGCAAATGCCAACAAAATGGTCCTATAAATAGCCAACTTTCATCCCATTTAACCGATGCTGTATCTCTTACCATTCCAAGATCCCCATGCTGTGCATCCTTATCTTGGACACACTGTATAGTACTGTCATCCACTATAACCATGAAGATAATAGTTTCCATTATTAAACTCAAAAACAACACGTGGTTCCAGTAATGCACTTAGCAACGTGATAATGTGATTTGAGTGTTTGTTATTTTTCGAGTTTTGAAAGTGGGAAAGATCAATCTTAGAAACCGTAACCAAATGCAAGATCGTATACAGTGTGTCCACATTTCGATGCTCACTATTGGGATCTCGGAAATTGTAAGAGATACGAAGTCGGTTAAATTAGAAAAGATTTGGCTATTTTGGAGATCAGTTGACTTATGCTTTTGTTTTTTCAAAAAAGTTCACGGCTTACTAGGTATTTGCTAAAAACGAAATTATCTTATTTTTTTAAGTGAAATATCTCAGGAACGAGCAAAAATAGAAAAGAACAGCAAGGAGGGTGTTTTAGAGAATTTACTCCGAAACACAAAAAAATTATTTTCGCAATTGTCTTTTGTTTTACTTCGGCGGTGAAACGTAAATCTAAATTTTTTCTAATGGAACGCCTACTTGATTTCCATATTACTGAAGTGCACGCCTTAAATGCTTTTCAGTGATACATGGTTTGACACAGCTATTCTTTTGTTTTACCGTGTTATGAAGTGAAAATCATTTTTCATCATAGTGTGCCACGACATCTAACACACGAAGTCGTGGAGTTTTATCGAAGAAATTCATTTGTTATGCAAAAATTGCTAAAACAAAATAAATACGCTTTTATGGGGCATTAGCTGCTTATTTGATGCTATCTGTTATGCTCCGTAAAGTATCTTAAAAGCGTCTTTTGTTTTGTTTTAGCAATTGTTACATAACAAATGTAATTTATCTGACAAAAATCAATGATTTTCATATGTTTAAAGCCATGGCATACTGAGTGGGAAATGCTTTTTATTAAAAAAAAAAATAATAAGATAATTTCGTTTTTAGCAAATATCTAGTAAGCTGTGAACTTTTTTGAAAAAACAAAAGCATAAGTAAATTTATCTCCACAATAGCCAAATCTTTTTTAATTTAACCGACTTTGTTATAACAAGATGATCTGAGGATTTCTGAATATATGGTCGAAGCCATATTCACAAAACCAGACAGTCTGAACAGTTCAAACGGCCCTACAAGCCTGAATTAAAGACTAAGAAGAAGAAACGGCTAGTCAATAGAAGATGTTCTATTTTTCCATAAAACATGTGTAGTCATCCTACAATAGATTAAAAAAGGTTTAGTCATGTGATAGAACAGTTGATTTTGAAAACACCAATAAACCAAGACATTTTAACTAATTAATTTTGGTCTGAACTTGAACGTAAGTTTCTTCATTCGCATGTTGTATGACTTACTTTTAACATTCTGTATCATTTACTACGTAAGTTTTTAGATTCATTTAAAGATTTTTTAAAAGGTGTTAGATTGGGTCTCCATAGCCAAGATTCCTATTTTTGAAAGACAAGATCATAATGCATGTTTATTATTTAGTTGAGATACGAATTACAAATATTACGGATATTTTAATTACTAATATTTATAGTTTAGACAATAAGTATTTGCATAAGAAGCAAAGTTTATTAAATTAGAAAGTGTTCACATGGTAATTTATCTTCATAAAATATTATTCAAACACTCATGCACAGAGTGTAAATAAGATGAAGTAAAAAAAAGTACAAATCGTAAATCTTTGGGGTATCAAGAAGCAGAATTGTTGGATTTTAATGCCATTTGATGCTTCTATTCTACTTTCACATTTTATATTCATTCTGCTTAGGCAACAAAGTCTTACCTTTGCCTAGCTGTAAACATTAATTGATGACAAAGATTACGGGAAAAACACAAACCGTAACTTAATATCCAGTAATTTTTATATCTGCATATACCATTATACCCTGCTACCGGGACTAACTTTTCAAAAATAGGAATCCCGACTGCCGCGGCCAAATTCAGTGCTGTTCGATTTGTTTCCCTGCATCATGGTGGTTCTTATGCATTCAACACTGACACGGGAAAAGTCATTTATTCAACTATGTGTGCCCGCGTTAGTAAACCTACATATTCTGCAGCTCCTTGCAAAAAACCCTTTCCGCGCTCATGCCTGAAACAGGCCTGAACAGTCAAAGATTCCGTAATAAAGCTTGGTGCGATCTAGACCAGTTTTGAACAAGTGTGAATGGTTCTAATAAATTCTGTATTCTGACAATTTGATATGGTAAAGATTCGCAAAGCTATCCGCACTTCAAGGAGCACAGTTTGGGAAAGGCTGTGAAATATGAGATGGGCTAAATTGAAAATGCAAGTTATCATCGTTTGTCTTAAAAATATCAATCGCAAGTATCAGAATTCTCGTACAATAATACTTCATCGTTGTAGAACCATCCTCGGGTAAATTTTTTATGTCTTAAATTAAATAAATTTTGCCACTTTTAAGAAGGAATTTTATGTATATCAACAATGATACTGATAAAGTGATAACTTTCAAACACGGTGCCGTCGACCTGCGTTCTATATTTCAACTTTTAGTCGACATGTACTGTGGCGCCACCTACAAAATTCTTATTTTGGCATTTTTCAAATCAATTGTTACCAACTGGGATGAGGGGCGGGGGAAGTAAAAATAATGTAGCTAGCTGCGTTGCAAAAATATATCTATCATTCTGGAAAGTAATTAAAAAGAGAAAGGTTTAATTTAGAAAAGAATCCTTACACAAATCTTTTTGCTATTAAAATTATTGTGTGGTGCAGTAATATTCCATTATATTCTGATTGATATAACCGATCGCCATAAATACACAAAAAGATTAAATAAAAATAAGTAGTAATGACGTAAGCATTAATTTTTGCGGTTTAGCTTTTACAATAAAGAAATCACAATTTGAAACACCCATCAATTGTCTTTATTAATTTATTTACAATGCGCAGACAATTATTAAATTTTTTATGTAACTTCCATTATTATTACCGTTATTTTAATGAAAAGCTAACAACTGACAATGAAACTGAGAAGATGTGCACGGAAACCTATATAAAACGTTATTCTTAAATTTAAATCGAAATCAAGAACAAAATATGTTATCATGACTTTAAATAACACTAATGATATAAACAACACTTACCATAAAAAATATGAAATAAAGTGCATCAAATCAGGGTAGGTCATGGATAAACCAAATAAACCTTTAACTGTTAACTAGTAACAAACAACAACCTTGTCATTGAAATGTCGACATTCTTATCATTCAAACAGCTGTGATTATTCTTTTGTTTTATATACACGCACCAAACAATGTTATTTTTAAATTTCAAGTGCTTAAACACTTAATTTTTTGATAAAGAAAATCTACCTACAAGATAAATTCTTTAAATTTTAAAACTTCAGGGTGATGCTCTTTTTTATTGCTACTGACAGCTTGGATTAAATAAAATGTGGTATATTATACTACTAACCTTATTTAAATTTATCCAATATGAACTGTATAATATATGACCAGGCACCTTCTTTCTAAATTCACAAACACAAACTAAAAAAAAGGAATAGCACGAATTCTTGGAACCTATACGCAGATTCCGAGAAATAAAATGATCGCCTTATAAATTGGTCCTCGCTTAGGTCTATCGAATCTAACTGTGAAGACTAAAATTTCTACCTGCCTGAACGCTTTTTATGAATACATCGAGAGCTAACGGTTTCTAACCTGTTTTTTTGTCAAGATATCTATAAAAAATTCTCACCCCACGTGCAAAATCCACCCTCATATAGCCTGAAGGTATGTTTGTGAACCAAACAAATATTGGTGTTGAAATTGGAAAAAATTAGTCCAGAAAGGCTACGGACGCCGGAAGAATTTCTTTTATTTTTATATTAAATGTAACCAAATATTTTTGGTATGTTATTTCAATATTTGTATTTAATAAACCTAAGTTGAAGATCCGGAAGGAAAATAACAATAACAAAATAATTAAACCACGAGTTGTACACAACTGTACAAAAATAAATCTTAAGTCTATTCTACTAACTTGTCGGTTTTTTTAAATATGTCTTCTACGTAGGAGGTATAGCCTCGAGTAGAGTTCTGATGTTTCAGCAATCCTGGTAAATTACGAATTAAGTGGAAACACTCATTCAGCCCTTATTACAATATTGTTTTAGCTAATTATACTATTAGCGCAGAATTAGAATCCGCAGGTATCTTTCACAAAAAGATGCAATGTGTTTAACCATCTTAACATGTGTGATGTTTATTTAATCAAGAAAGGTTAAGTTTCAAACGTCAAAGTACAAGTCAAAAGGTCTTAAAAAGTTATGGAAAGGATACCGTAGCAATATGAAAGAGATTAACTCGAGCTGCAATTATCTAGAAGTGGAAAGAATTGGGTAAGCAGCTGAAAGAGACTTGCAGGCATTACAGTTTAACAACTTCGTTTAATACTGAAAGGAAATACAGTCGAAGTTCGATAACTCGAACCCGAAGGAACCGAGAAAACACCTAATCAAGACTTTCACTAATCAAGGTGTGTATTTTTACATAGATGTATTACATCGGTCATTTGCTACAAGTTTGAGTTATCGAGGACTTCGTTAAAGTTATCGAAGTTCGACTGTATTTTGAAAAATAAGGTGCATTATAAACGGTTCAAAACCATCTTCGTTTGTGTTTCATACTGCTCGCTAAATTTTCTGTTGCCGTGTACTTATTCCTTCCTATTCGTTATAGAGGTATTTGGTTTTAAATAAATTTCAGAATTTCGTGATTCACGTGTATCTAGGAAAACTTTGATTGTTCTAAGAAGCAGAAACAGCAATAAATTTCCAAGCAAGACAAAATTAGGTTTGAGGTGTGATAAACATCGAGGAGAGGGAATTAAGAGTCAACTAGAGAAAAAAAGAGAAAAAGATAAAACAAGGGATAAAGCTATGAAACTGAAAAACAATGGACTGAGATATACAATTGAGTCAAACATAGGCTGCACAAAATAGAAAGAAGATAAAAGGAGAGAAGAGAGGTGAAGAAAAGAGAAGAAAAAGAATTGATCAAAAAGAGAAAAGAGAATGAGAAAAGTAAAGAAAAGACCATGGTAAAAAGAAGAAAAATAGAAAGATGATCTTGAGTGGAAAACTTCTGTAAAATCTTTCTGTTTTCCCATGTTCGAACAAGTTCCCCGAGTTCTTCCCCGACATTCCCTAACTATCTTAAGATTTTTTGATTATCCAACTTACTGAGTGGCGTATTTAGAGATTGCAATACTACTTATTTTGAGAAAATAAAGTAAACTCAATGCATAACACTAATGATATTTATTATTGGTGAGCTTTGATTTTTCAGTAAATTCTTCGTAAAAACGCGGTTGTGTCTCATTTTTCACGAGACACGCAGCATATCAAATACAAAACTCTCTAGTTCGTTTTTAAAAGAAAGACAGTATGAAATTTTTATTTGACGAGCTATTTCCAGCGGCGTAACAAACTAATACACTTCATAAATTTTTCCTTTATACTAATTACTAAAAGTAATCATCCTGCAAAGACATTATTTACGTACTATATGGCTAATGTATTTATGAATTATTTATGTAAACAAAAGATGGTGTTCATGTATAATGCCCTGAAATGTCGAAATTCGCTGTTAAACCTTAACAGTGTTCGAATATGACAAAGAATCTAAAGACTAAATAATTGTCGACAGAACCAACTCCATCTCCAGAACAGAAGAAAACCACAGATAAGGATCGCAATAACACAAGAAGGAAACTACATTTGCTTTATTTTACAAAGGAATTACTAACTGTAGACAAAATTTTGGTGACAATGACCAAAGGTGACAGTTTATCAAACGGTGTGTAAATCAAGGGCATAGCGTCAGTAAAACATGGTAAGAAGCAATAGTCGTCAAGAGGCTGTTTAAAAAGGTTGGTCTACAGGACTTTATCTACGTTGACGGGAAAAGCCACCAATTTGAAATTGAACATACTGGAAGTGTGAATTGTTTTTGTAGATGAAGGATCTTTGATACCCAAATCAAAGCACACTGGAGACTATCACGGAGATATGAATGCAAATGTGTTTGAAGAATACTGACTTATTTTACAAGATGCCAAAACATATCCTTTGTATTTTACATTTTCTGCGTTTTCTCACCTTTAATCTCGTTGTGAATTTCGGAAATTGGTACCTTTTTTTCTTGGTTGGGAAAATTTACGGTACAGTGTACATTTTTTGATAGAGCTTGAATGTCACCATGAAAAGGGTGGAGGAGATATTTGGGCAATAAATCTCAATGAAATTGTTTCTGGTTATTTCACGTTTCAAGTTTTTAGATAAGGCTTTGAAGTTTTAGGATAGAGCTTGCGAGTGCGGTTGGTTTTACTGTTGGACTCTCCTTTTCATTTCTGCTTGCAAATCTATAGTTGTTTGAGAAGGGTTGCTCTTGGAAATCATGAAGAAAGTCGTTTCTGGTTTTCTAAATATAAGAAAAAAAAGCAAGGAAAGGAATGAAAAAAATTAAAAATAGAAAAATTACCATCTTCAGTAAGTCCCCTGAGTTAACACAATGGCTCTGATATCTTGAATTTTTCCGAAACTTGTCCTCTTTACTGGTAAGCTTCCGTGAAATTTTTCTACATTTTCCATTTTTTCCCTACCCTTTTACCCATATATACCCTGACTATTTCAAGATTTCCAGGTTATCTAGTTCAATTGATATAGAGTTTAGAGAAAATAAAATAAAAAATCTTATCTACCACTTCTTGTTTTCATAGTGTGCAGGATATCTTAGACATGTGTGTACAAAATTCTAAGGGAGATTCTACAATGCAGGCTAAAATAAATTTAATAAGCATGTGTCCGGATATGAGATATAAGATGTTAAAGTATTGAACTGAAAGATTTCCAAGATAATAAGAATCTTCCATCATTTTAATACGTGGAACATATTTAAAAAACACAAAGATACCAAAAGGTTTTTGACAATTAAATTTTACTTAAGAACGGCACATTCTACAGGAAAAAGTCAAATTTATCTTTTCTTGATGTTTGGTTACAGATTTAAAAAACGACACTCTTCAGCAGCGCAGTATTCTTCTTTAAAGAAGATTATATGCCCCTCCGCAAATCTTCACATGTGGTAGGTGTATCAACCACAAGAATTTATAGTGGATAATTAATTACCAGAAATCTTGTCCAAATATCTATACTCGATATTTCTGAAAATTTCCAGTCAATCTTCAACACTATTCAAGGGTATAAGTTTTTTAACGTGTCGAATCAATCTTGAATGTAGAATGACTCCTAGAATTTTGTACACATCTAGTAACGCAGTGTCGTATTTTCTGCGCTTCGAGTTACATAAGGGTGCCAGTCTTTTAATGAGAACACTACGGAATTGCTCTCGTAAATGTACAACTTTGCCCTAGTTTAACAGACTTCGTATCGCTTACCGCTTTTAAGATCTTAATGGTGAGACATTTAAAAGAAATGCAAAATTGTCCTTGTGGCCATATAAATATAACAAAAGATCCTACCTGATTCTAAAATTAATAAAATAGAAAGGTGAGTTTCGTCTTAGAAATGATTTAATGAATTTAAATGCAAATGAGGTAGAAGCTATAAATGAATGATGACAAGCTTTAATTATTTCAATAAATAGAAATAATCACAGCCTGACGGATTATTGGAATGTTTAAAAGATCTTCTAACTATTGTCTTACCTCCAGATGGTAATTTAATTCCTCCTCTTACTGACACAAATTACATGTTATAGTTAACTCTAAAGTTTGAGCTTGAGCAAGTTTAAACTTAGTTACTAGTGATATCAAGTAATATGCATACATTAATTTCTTGACCTTTCTAAGTTTTCCATAGTTTCTATGTAAATACATTCCAGACAACTAAGATCAAATCTGAGGTTAGAAATTTAACGTACCAAACTAATACAATGTCAGAAGTTTCAAAGAACAAACAAGAAATTATTTATTATTAATCTAAGCTCTATGTTTAATTTCTTTTAACGTTTAGATTTTCTGAAAAAATTATGACAGACAAGATTATAAAATGTTTTGATGATTTTTAAATTTAATTAAATCATTTTTAATTGTTGACTAGATACAAAGTTAAGATTCTATTTGCAAAGACTGGGAAACTTTAATGTTTCAATCGCCCTTCCCTATAAAGATAGGAATCTTAAGCGTGATGCGAAAATAAATGGGGAAAAATAGGCTTTCTAAAGACGAATGAAAGATAAAGCTGGGGTCAGAATATGTAACGGGAAGTACTGAAAGCTTCTAATGATATACTTATTTATGCATGCGTGCAATAACTATAAACAAGACTGGTATGAAAAGTTTAGTAAAGAAAAATATTTCCAGGTCTTTAATTAGAAAGCCTAATGGTTTAATATCTATTACGGATTAAATCCAATATTCTGATTAACCCAGCATTTCTGCACTTTCATTGTAATAAAACTTCTTAGCTTAAGTCATAGTACAGTCATGAGTAATGAGTTGATCGTTAACATCAGTCTTGGACAGTGACATTCATCGATTGACCATTGTGTCAAATCTATTACCCATGACTGTACAACATCGTGTATAAGTTTTTCACTTTCTTACCCTAATCGTATAGAAATATAAGAAGTTTTAAACATGCACTTGAACAAATTTGTTGAAAATGAAAGTAACATCAAAATGAAGACAAATTCCATCAAATGTATTTAGATGGATAGTATACATACTAACCAGAATTAGAGAAAATCTATTTTAGATGATAAAAACAAAAAAATCGTTCTATTTCTGTTACTTCACGTACTATTTGGAGTATATCACAAAATGACCTTACTGATCCATTGACATCGGTCACGTCACATCAACACATCCTAATTCTTAAATAAACTGGGTAATTTGTAATACTGGTAAGTATTGTTTATGAAAAATAGTAGATAATTAATCACATTTGTATACTTCTTCTACTTGTGATAAGTGATACTTGACGTCAATTATGGACATAAAAAATTTAAAAAAATCTAGAAAATTTCATAACGGAGTTATCCATTTAATTCTAGATTTGTTGTATTCACAGCTAAACAGATTCCAAAAATGCGAATATTGAGTTAATATCAGGTTAGGTTAAGAAATATTTAGCACATTTTGAGTTCTTCACTTATTTGTTTCAACCATCAGTAAAAATTCTTAGAATACTATTTATAAAACCTACAATATTTACTTCCTTAACCAAGAGGGTTGATTTATAAAATTAAGTACTTATGGGGATCTACCGTCTGGTAATAACAGATACTGCCCATGATCACAGCTGCAGTTATGATACGCCGTAAAAACTCAATTGAAGCCGACCACCTACTGTACATAATGAGTGTGTGATTGATTGATTCTATCTATTACGAAGGAAGAAGAGGAAGGTCAACGTGTTTCATTTCCCTATCTGGGGATAAACCGCTTTAGTAACTCAAAAGTTGCTCTTCCGCTTGGAACAGGAGTTTACTAACTTGAAGCACAATGCATATACAGGGTGTTCTAAGGGTCTATGTACGGAGGAAAAGAGCATCATTGTTTGTAAAAATTTGAAAAAGAATGTTACGCAGAAAAATTATACAGGACAATTACCTCACGTTCTAAGGTTATCTCCAACCATACAGCGCGTTCCATAAGAGTTGATCGGTATGTCACTCTTTTAGAAAAAGTCAGTATAGTTAGAAATAATTTTAAGACGTAAAAGTAATCCTTCTCTCAGTTTTCTTTTATGTTTCTACAAATATCAATATTATCCTTCGATCACAAATCGTAGTGTGAAAGACAAAAATTTTTCCTTAAATATACTAAAGCTGTAACCTCTTCCACTTACGGCAGGGAGGAAATTAGGAAAGAATTATATCAGCCGTACAGGATTTGAATTAGTTAAACCTTTTCATTATATCAGAGAAAAGCACAATTTGTTGTAGAGCTCTCTATTAGGATTTTAAAAACTAATATGTGGGTGAATACACAACAGCAAACCACGTCATCACAAGCAATAATAAACGTTATAAAGCCTCCAGCTCTGGCAACATTTATCCTACCTTTGACAAATCTAGTGCCATCTGTTGGCTGATGATTTTCGCTAATACCCTTACTGAATCGTCAAAACTGTCCTTTAGGGAAAAAAAAGAAATCTACAATATTTCAAAATCCCTGTTATTTCCATCACAGATACATTAATTTCAGAAATAGTTCAAGATTATTGAAAAGAAAAATGAGTTTTGCGAACTGACAAGGCATTGTGAGAAGAATTTTAAAATCTCGTTCGGTGACGTTTTAATATAGGTGTGGTTACGGCTCTGAATTATTTTTACTTCTTATTATTATACGGAGTGACTAGCTGACTGGTAAAGGTAGGTGACGAAAATGCCGGTACTCGTCACTACAAGCAGTTTCATGACGTTTATTGGTTTTTTCGTTAATTTCGCTTTTTCTTAAAGTAATAAACCAAATACAGTGCAATTGAAAGAAAAAAATAATTCATAATTAGTCATGACTATAACACTGTTAAGCAGTTTGACAATTGTGACTTGAGTGGTAGCGATCTTAACAGTTTTGACACGTTGCAAAAGTGATACAAAGAATTTGGCAGCTGGCATAAACAAAAACTTTAGAATAGTTCTTGACAGATTCTAATAGTAGCTAAACTCTAAACAAAAGTCCAAAGTGATGCATCTTGCTAAAACTGCTTTTGTTCTAGTGTCTCTATGTGAAATGTTTACTTCCTAACCTTAAAAAACGAAATTCAGAACATGAATAAATTGATCGACTGACCAATGATGAACGGTTGGGTCGTCACTCGAATCTACCAGATTCAAAGTTAATAAGCTTTCTAACGTTTTGCCGGTCTTATCAGTAGAAATCGATTACTTATTGCAAGTGACAATTCTGCATTTAATTCTAGATTTGTTGTATTCACAGCTAAACAGATTCAAAAAATGCGAATATTGAGTTAATATCAGGTTAGGTTAAGAAATATTTAGCACATTTTGAGTTCTTTACTTATTTGTTTCAACCATCAGTAAAAATTCTAAGAATACTATTTATAAAACCTACAATATTTACTTCCTTAACCAAGAGGGTTGATTTATAAAATTAAGTCAAGTTAAATTATTGCAAGTGGCAAAAAGTGACCTAAATGACCATAGCCTGCATATCAACAACATTTCTAAGGATGATGCAGTTTTTATGCCCGCTGTTGTATTTCTCGGATTATGCCAAATTGATAAGTAGTGTTCGGGTTTTAGCTGAAATTCTAGTTAATAGGGAGCTGTTTGACGCAAACAGTCAAACACAAATTTGTTTATTTCACTTTAAAGCAAGATTATTCACTGGAATAAAAACCGAAACCTTAAGTGCATTCCTTCTTTTATAACTAATAGTTCCTTATCACCTAACATCCTACCTAATATCTGATCTCTAATAATAAGATCTCCAGAACTGTTGCTATTCAAGAATTTGAAGGATATAATTGCCAGTTAAAGACATATAGTACAATGAAAATCCTTGCAATGTAGACGAATCGGGAGTGTCATAGAAGAAAGCAAATTTTTGTGATGATGATAGTATAGACATCTAAAGATTCTATTATATATTTCTACCTCTGCAATATACTGATAAATTAGAAAAGCAGTGTCTCTGATGTCCGAGCATGGATTTCTCATGATCGTAGATGGCGTTGCAATCGACAAAAATTAGACGACCTTTATTTTCTGTAGGTATGTAAATACAGTAGGTATTGCTCACGAACAATTATATCGACGCGACGGCTTCTCTCCATGGTACGTGCCCACAGTACTTCAGCGACGATGCATTGAACTGAAATTACTTTTCTTAAATTTAAAAATTCTAGTTATTGAAGAATTGTTCTGACTTAATTTATTTCACTTATTTTGTTTCTCTTTTTGAGATTACTTTACTTTCATTTTATTTTGTTTCCAACTTATTTTGGTTTTGT